>CM053027.1:420267628-420439481 GCA_028564925.1 Lithobates sylvaticus
CATAACACCTCAGGGTCCCGATCGATGCACAGGTGCCTAGTGATGCACCGTGCTAGATGACGATAAGGTGCATGTGTCGGCATATCAGCCGTCACCGCCATCTTAAATATCCACAATCCCACCATAAGTGATGGGTCGGACTTGACCCCTGGCGCACTGTCTCACATGCCAAGAATGACATATAATTTAATTAGACTATATAATATGGGCCCCTCCCTATGTGAACTACTTTTTGAGCCATGCTAATATAGTTTTAGTGTGACTTTAGTGGGGCTTACATTTGTTTTACATACATTTATCATGTTAATAGCTGAAGGCAATGACCGGTTTAATTAATCTATATCCAGGCTTGAATACCTGTATTGATGATTATTATCTAATCTCTTCATATCAGTAAAAATTTAACTAAGAATTTATTATAAACCTTAAACAGTAGCATTAGGCGTACGACTGTCTAATTGGACTGTTTGTCCACCACATAATAAATTAAAAACAAAATAAAATAAACCTGTCTACTAATGTACATACACACATATATATATATATATATATATATATATATATATATATATATATATATATATATATATATTTACATATAAAAACCTTTAAAGTTAAGCCTCACTATTCCCTATATACACACTACAATATATATTGCACATACAGGATTCTATGTCATCATGTTACGATGTTATAATCTAATATATTATGGGTATCTAGATGGTCATGTCTACAAAGTTAATATCCCTTGTTATCAGTATCTATGCAGGGTACATATATATCGAGCCATATCTAGGTTCCCCATCCCCTGATAGAATCTAATGATCTATTACTGTATTTATCGGCGTATAACACGCACTTTTTTCCCCTTAAAAGCAGGGGAAAATCGGGGGTGCGTGTTATACGCCGATCCCCCGCAGTTTGGAAGCTTTTCCGATCGTTTTTCGAGCTTTTCTGCCGTTCTCGGCGGCGATCGGGTATTTTCGGCCGTTCTCGGCTATCTCCGGCCGTTATCGGCTATCTTCGGCCGTCCTCGGAAAGCCGAAAATAGCCGAGAGCGGCCGAAGATAGCCGGGAACGGTCGAATGTGGCCGAAAATACCCGAAAGCCGGCCGAGAACTACCGAGCGCCGCCGAGATACACAGGACATCTGCTCTGTATCTCGGCGGCGCCATTTAAAAAAAAAAAAAAGACAATGACAAGGCTGCAATTGACACGGAAGGCTGCAATTGACACGGAAGGCTGCAATTGGCACACAAGGCTGCAATTGGCACACAAGGCTGCAATTGACACACGATCCTGCAATTGGCACACAATCCTGCAATTGGCACACAATCCTGCAAATGGCACACAATCCTGCAAATGGCACACAATCCTGCAAATGACAGACAAGGCAGCAAATGAATGACAGGGCTGCAAATGACTGACAAGGCTGCAATGCAAGGCTGCAAATGACACTGACAAGGCTGCATTAATGGGCATTTAAATGTAAGTTTTTTTCCTTAAACTTCCCTCCTAAAAGTTTTTTTCTTTTAAATTCCCTCCTAAACTTGGGGTGCGTGTTATACGCCGATAAATACGGTAGTTAAATATAAAGCATTTACTGTTAGTATATATATATATATATATATATATATGTATATATATATATATATATATATATATATATATATATATATTTAAATTCATAGACCATTGTCACTATACAGTCCCTGGCAATTAGCACAATCCAATATCTTCACTGACCAACCCTGGTGGATCTGGCCTTCACCAGAAAGTCGCTGTGGGCGGTGCTTCTGTTACGGCTGATCCTTGTACAATAAGATGCCACACAGTCTTTTAAAAAATCTTTTAAAAGCACAAGCTAGGTGAGCACGTGTTGTTAATACTGTTAATCTTATTCTGTTATGAATTTTCTTATCATTGTGTAACATTTTAAATTGATTAATTGGTATTACAGTATATTAATGATATGTTCTATGTAACCTAGATGAAATTATAGATGCATGCGCTGCCTTGAAGAAGTAGGAATCTGCGAAACATGTCAGCCCCTCTGCATATGCAAGCATCTTGTTTCATGTATTAACCTCCCTGACGGTATTCCCTAGTCTGGCTCGGGGTGGAATTTCAGATCGCATTGCAGGATCCAGGAAGAGCTTACTTATCTTGTCCCCAGGATCCTGCGATGTCTCCCCGAATTGTGAGTGGCTCGTCCTCCGTTCGATTCATCACGGAGCCGAGCTCCGTTCCCTGCGAGCGTTGCGAAGCACAGGGACGGAGAACGGCACCAAATTCAAAAAGTGAAACACACACTATACATACAGTATACTGTAATCTTACAGATTACATTACTGTATGACATTATTTCACATCCCTTTTGTCCCTAGTGGTTTCTCCAGTGCCCTGCATGCAGTTTTATATTATAAAAACTGTTCTTTCTGCCTGGAAACTGAAGATGTCCATAGCAACCAAACCGTCTCTTTACATCAAAAGTGGTTTTAGACCAGCTAGAAAACAGCGATAATAAATTAGAATCACTTGCAGAATTGAGCGATAGTGATTTGTGGGGAGATCCGTCATCAAAAACTGAAAAGTAATGACAGCGACGATTCTGCAACTGAGCAAATTTCAGTGTTTTTGATTTGATTACATTATTGAATATTTTTTATTATTATTATATTATTATTATTATTATGTATAGTTATTTATTATATTATAATTTATGATTTTGTGTTTCAAACTTTATCATTCCCGAGATGTCTACTAGACTCTGGTTTGGACAGATTTAAGTGAGTTATTCCTAAGAATTACAGGCCTACAATTTATCACAGGGTGTCTATATATATATATATATATATATATATATATATATATATATATATATATCTTTATATTATATATCTATATAGAGATATTTTTGTTGATTCATTGTATATCTTTGTTAGTTCATTGTGTACATATTTATTCATATTTTTTATTACTTTGCACTGTTTAGTCAGCGGTGCACATATACATTGATTTTAGCGCCACTTGTTCCACATTGGTTGTAAGGAATATTGTTTGCACATTTTGTTTATTTATAGTGGCAGCTGGAGCTATTTATTCACCTAGTGTTTTAATGTAAGCGCAATGGTGATACACAGGTGTGAGGGCGATTGTTTGTGTATCATTGGTTTACACTAAAATATAAAACGTCAAATTTCTATGCAAAATAATGGTACCGCTTTCATCACCAAAAATCTGAAATAATCATACCGCTCGGGAGGTTAAGTATCAATTCATGGTTTAAATCAAATTCTGGTCTACATCCTGACTGATGGAAGCCCGTTCTTGCATAATTAATGCTTGGAGTTTGTCAGAATTTGTGGGGATTTTTTTGCCCCCCCTCTTGAGGATTGACCACAAGTTCTCAATGGGATTAAGGTCTGGGGAGTTTCCTGGCCATGGACCTAACATTTGGAAGTTTTGTTCCCCCAAGCTACTTAGTTGTTACTTTTGTCGTATGGCAAGGTCCTCCATCATACTTGAAAAGGCATTGTTCCTCACCAAACTGTCCCTGATGTTTTTTTCTGGAGAGTGGCTTCTTTGCTGCTCTTCTTGGCACCAGGCTACCCCCCAAAGGTCCTCACCTCACTGTGCATGAAGATGCACTCACGCCTGCCTTCTGCCATTCCTGAGCAAGCACTGCACTGGTGGTGCCCCGATCCCACAGCTAAATCAACTGTAGGAGATGGTCCTAGCACTTGCTGGACTTTTTTGGGCAAATGCAGTGCAAATTTTTTTTATGTGATTAAGTTCACTTTAATGGCAAAGAGGGACATTGCAATTAATTGCAATGCATTTGATCACTCTTCATAAAATTCTGGAGTATATGCAAATTGCCATCATAAAAACTGAGACTTTGTGAAAATTAATATTCGTGTCATTCTCAAAACTTTTGGCCACAGCTGTAGAAGGATTTATTAGTGCTCATGGAGATCACAGTACCACCCCTAACCCCCTGACAAGGCCTCTGTTTTTCTCTAGAAGGACAGAACTGCCTTTGTTTAGGCATCATCTTGTGTGAGCATCTATTTCCTGGACTAAGATGCTGGCTCAGAGTTGATACAGTTACAATCCTGATTCCTTTCCAGTTCTAGGTTGTGTTTATAAATTAAACAGATCATCCCCTAACCTTGTGAGTTACTGCAAAATTACAATTCTAACCACTTCAGCCCCTTAAGGATTTACCCCCTTCCTGACCAGAGCACTTTTTGCGATACGGCACTGCGTCACTTTAACTGACAATTGCGCGGTCGTGCGACGTGGCTCCCAACCAAAATTGACGCCCTTTTTTCCCACAAATAGAGCTTTCTTTTGGTGGTATTTGATCACCCCTGCGGTTTTAATTTTTTGTGCTATAAGCAAAGAAAAGAGCGACAATTTTGAAAAAAAGCAATATTTTTACTTTTTGCTATAATAAATATCCCCAAAAAATATATAAACAAACAAATTTCTTTCTCAGTTTATATGTATTCTTCTACATATTTTTGGTTAAAAAAAATCACAATAAGCGTACATTGATTGGTTTGCGCAAAAGTTATAGTGTCTACAAAATCTGTCGGCGTACCAGTGACACGGATCGCCCGTACCCCCTACTCCTAACTCCATACAGTGACTATTTTAAATAAAGGGAGATCTGTGACCATCTAGAGCAGGGGTCTCAAACTAGCGGCCCTCCAGATGTTGCGGAACCACAAGTCCCATCATGCCTCTGCCTATGGGAGTCATGCCTGTAACTGTCAGCCTTGCAGTGCCTCATGGGAATTGTAGTTCCGCAACAGCTGGAGGGCCACCAGTTTGAGACCCCTGATCTAGAGCGAAAAGAGCCCGAGGAAACACCGGAGCAAGTGGGACAGTTGGGCATGCAAATGTAATGCAATCAATGAGAAACGTCATGTAAAGAAATTCACCTTCCACTTGAGAATTTCCATTAGCACTTCTGTTTTTTTTTCTTTTTCTTCTTTTTCCCTTATCTTTTTTTTTTCTTTCTTCTTCACCTCTCCACTCTCCCTCCTTAAAAAGGTTAATAAGAGACAATTTAATAGGAGGTTTTAAGTGGTAAAGCAAAAATGTCAACCTGATGGGTTAAATATATTGTATGCCATGTTGATAGGGCCATCGGGCTCCCCCGTCTGCCCTAGTAGTGTTAGGGGCAACTGAAATAGCCGGTTAGAAAACATACAGCACCCCGACTACATGAAATTAATATGAGGGGTAAAGCAAGTAAAACTGTTAAAAATAACCCACCAGCCTCAAGCCCTGGAGGCATCCAGAGATATATGGCTACTAATACTAGTATGGTAGAGGAAGGGCAGGGGAGTCAGAGGTTAGGAGCCCCCCTGCATTCAGGTTTAAATAGACAGAAGGGATCGGATAAGAGCAAAGGATGGAAAGTAAATGGAGTAAAGGCAGGGGGGTCAAAGGGAGAGGAGAATAGCCTACAAGGTAACGTTAAAACGCAAGGAAAAACACAGGAGAGGAGGGAGGAGAAAGGAGCGGAGGGAGGAAACTTAGAGGGAGAAGTATGCAGCCCCTCCCCCCCCCAAGAGGAAATGCCACAAATAAAGGAGATGCTTACAGAGTTGTTTTAAAAAATGGAAACATCCCTGAAAGGGGAAATCGCAGCAGTAAGGGCAGACATTGGATTAGTCCTATGGAGGGTAGAAGAGATGGAGGACAGGCTAGAGGTCTATGACCAAAGGCTTGAAGAAATATCGGATCAGGTGATCTCCCTCCAGAGAGTAAATAGAACACTTCTATATAAATTAGAAGACCAAGAGAACCGAAGCAGAAGGAAGAATGTACGCATAAAAGGACTCCCCGAGACACATAGCAATACAGAACTGAGAAATATAGCCCAGCAATTTTTTAACCCACTCCTAGACAGAGAAGCTATAAATATCCTAAAAATAGGATGGTTCGACCCCCAGGGGGTAGAGGGGACTCCCCGAGAGACAAAATAGTGAGGTTTCATTATGTGGAAGAGAAGGCCCAGATTATGGGTAGAATTAGAACACTCCCCGGAGTGACCTACGAGGGTGCAGAACTGCAGATCTACACCGATTTAGCGGCAGAGACATTGAGAAGGAGGAGGCGATTAAAACCCTTGACTACATCATTGGTGGCAGCAGATATCTCCTATCAATGGGGATTTCCAGCTTGCTTGATAGGAAAAAGGGATGGACGATCTGCAGTTCTGCGCTTTCTGGAGGACTTGAGAGGCTTCTGTGAGCGATTAGATATACAACCCCCCCCCCCATTACCAGGATGGGGAGAAGAGGAGGGTATCTGACCAACTCAGAAGGAAGTAATAAGGAATAATGACAGACGTAGAGGAGTGAGAGGGAGAGGGGGGAGAAGTTAAATAATATAATTTGCCAATGACAATAAGGAAATAGATTATTTAAGCAAAGATAAAATGCTTGATGGGAGGCGGAGGGGTGGAGCTGGAGGGGGAGAAAGGGGGGTGTAGGAGGGGCCTGGATGGCTACGGAGGAGAGCCCTCTGGAAACTATGGATAGCAGGCGACAACAGGACGAGGTTAGCCTGGCCCATAGATTAAACAAAAAAAGGGGGGTTCTGTCCAGCCTTTCAAGGTGTGTCGTTTCAGAACGAGGGGATGGGAAGGGAGGGAGGTAAGAGGGGAGGATCGGGGGGGGGGGTTATTGGGGTGTGTATTTTGGGGGTCTCGCTCAATCCTACCACAGCACCAAAAATAGTTCTGGCTCCCACGAGATGCTCCTAATAGACCCATTTAGAAAATAAGGTATGGTGGTGGTTAATCTAATCACATAAAACGTAAGGGGTTTAAATACTAAAAAAATGATATAAATTAAATAATGAACTTCAATTTTTAGAAGCAAGTATAGTATGCCTCCATGAGACACACATAACACATACCTCCGGAATTAAATTAACAACGTTTCACTATCCGGTATGGTACTATGGAGATACTCCATCTCCTCACTCAAGAGGTATAGCAATTGGCTTTAGTAGGACGCTAAAATTCGAGGTAGAGGAGCATCTCGTGGACCCAGAGGGAAGATATTTATGTATAAAAGGAAAACTATTTAACATGAAATGTACAATTGTGAATGTGTATGCTCCGAACAAGAACCCTGACAAATTTTGTAAGAATGTTCTAAAGAGACTAGAAGGTTTTAAGGAGGGTAAATTGATTGTAGCAGGGGACCTGAACTGGAGTATAGATCCAAAGGTAGACACCTCTGCGGGGGGAGCCGATTTACAGAACAAAGGCAAAAAAAAGTATTAAAGCATTAGCAAACTGGCAATTACAAGACTCATGGAGGATCAATCACTTAAAGGAGAGGGATTACACCTGTTTCTCCCAGGTCCACAGTTCCTTCTCTAGGATAGATTACATTTTTATAGAGCACCAGTTAATACCAGCCCTTAAAAAGGCATAAATAAAAACAATTACTTTATCTGATCATGCCCCAGTGAAAATTCAACTGGAGATAAAAGGGGACGCTGGACCTGGGATAAACTGGAAGTTGAATGATTCACTGATTCAGGATCAAGATTCAATTAGTAAGATTGAGCAAGAATTGGAGACCTTTTTTACACTCAATGAAACACCAGGGATCGCCGGTTCAACATTATGGGAAACTCACAAAGTAGTTATAAGGGAGACCTTAATAGGGATCGGAGCGGGGAAAAAAAAAGCTAGGGAAAAAAGTAAAAAGGAGTTATATATGGAAATACACGAGCTAGAACAAAGAACAAGGCCCAAAGGGATACCGGAAAGACAGGAGCTGATAACCAAAAAGAGAGAATTAGAAGAATGCTTAGAACAAGAGAGGAAAACGGCGCTCCACATTATAAACAAGGAAAGATATCAGTGGGGAAATAGATCAGGTAAATGGATGGCTAATAGGGTGAAGGAAAAAAAGAATAGGACTTTCATAGGGAAAGTCAGAGACGTAAAAGGGGAGACAGTAGTTTCTTCCCCGGATATAGCAAGTGCATTTCACTTATATTACAGAACCTTATATAATATAAAGCAGAAAGATAAAGAGAAGGGAAAATGGAGGGAAGAAATAAGGGAATATCTACGGAACCTGGACTTCCCGAGGGCCGAGGAAGAAGAAATGGAGGCATTGGAAGCCCCCATATCGGTAGAAGAAGTAGAGAGAGCAATTAAAAATACCGCCTCAAGAGGAAGTCCGGGCCCCGATGGATACCCCATTACGTATTATAAAAAGTTTTCCAAGCAGTTAGTGCCCAAACTATGCAACTACTTTAATGCGGTAGGGAAAGGAGAGAAATTTAGAGAGGAGACACTTTTGGCGCATATTACTCTGATCTTGAAAGAGGGAAAAGATCCTATGGCAGTGGAAAGCTATAGGCCAATTTCCCTATTAAACTCTGATATAAAGCTATTCGCAAAAATAATTGCAGAGAGATTGAAGCCATATCTGCCAAAATGGATCCATAATGATCAAGTGGGATTTACCCAGGGGAGGGAAGGAAGGGATAACTCATTGAAATCAATAATGTTGATACAGGAAGCGATCAAGAGGGGTACCCCCACAGTCCGTATGTCAATTGATGCCGAAAAGGCCTTTGACAGGGTCGACTGGGGGTTCCTTTTTGAAACACTGAGATATATGGGACTAGGTGAGAAGATGATGAGATGGATTGAATTCCTCTATCATCATCCGACAGCTAGAATAAGGGTAAATGGCACCCTGTCTTGTCCCCTTGATTTATTTAACGGGACAAGACAGGGATGCCTACTTTCCCCACTCTTATTCATAATTACTTTAGAACCCTTACTGGCCGCGATGCGTAAAAATCAAGATATTCAAGGAATTCGGGTAGGAGACAGGCAGTACAAGGTATCGGCATTTGCGGATGACTTGCTTCTATATATCTCCATGCCCAGAATATCAATCCCCATGGTCTTGAAGGAACTAAAACCATGTGGTAAACTATCAAACTTTAAAGTAAATATGACTAAATCCGAGATATTAAACTTAACTCTACCAACAGAGGACAAGAGGGCTATGCAAGCTAAACTTCCATTTAAATGGTGTGAGAAAGAACTTGGCTACCTGGGAATAAAACTGACAGCCCAACTAGGTGATCTTTTTGACCTTAACTATATCCCCCTCCTAAATAAAATTAAAGAGCAATTGAGTGGGATGCAATATAAAGCACTTTCCTGGATTGGAAAGATAAACGCAGTTAAAATGTTTATGCTGCCTACATTTATCTATACGTGTCAAATGATTCCAATCTCCCTCCCACAGACGTACCTGAAGAAATTAAAATCAATGATAATAAAATTTATTTGGGTACGTAAACGGGCGTGCATTGCATTTAATATAATAGCCAGAGAAAAAGATAGAGGGGGTCTAGCATCACCTGACTTTAAAAAATATTATGAAGCTATTGCGATCTCCAGAATAATAGACTGGACCCATAATAAAAAGGAGAAGAGCTGGGTCGAGTTAGAAATGACTTTAAGTAGAACAAATATAGGGAAAATGATATGGATACCCCCACAATATCGAGATTCAGGGCCAAACACAAATATACTCACAAAAAAGTCACTAAAAATTTGGGCTGTAGTAAACAAGAGACACAAATGGGATTATAATTCACCATTAATATCACTTTTAGATACAAACTTCTTCCTTCCAGGAAAAGAGGAGTAAATATACTTTAGATGGTGGTCTAATAAAAAGAATTTAAGATTGCTAGACGTGATGGAAGGGAATAGACTATACACTTATAAGGAAATCACTCGGGAGTGGGGACAGAGAGCACTAAATAAGTGGAGACACACCCAACTACAACACTTTGCACAGACACTGCCAAAGCCTTTACGAGGAAAGAGAGAATTGAGACCCTTAGAAAAATGATTGGAGTCCCCCCATAGTCTAGAGAAAAGGATATCAAAGACATACAAAATACTGCTACATGAGGCGGAGCACGAATATCCATCCTACCTAGAAAAAAAAGAGGGAGGGCTGGGAAAAAACAGAAAACAAATGTATACAAATGTGTTAGTTAAGAATGTAAAAGATAAAATGTTTGGAATACTTGAGAAAATAAGAAAATAAAGAATACATATAAAAAAAAAATATATTTGTGGGAAAAAATGGACGTCAATTTTGTTTGGGTGCAGGGTCACATGACCGTGCAATTGTCAGTTAAAGCGACGTAGTGCCAAACCAGTCATTCAGCAGCCAAATCTTTTGTGGCTGAAGTGGTTAAATTACAATTTTTCCTTTAGAAGTGTAATTTTGCTGCAGTACTGTTCTAAACATGGGGGGAATTTGCTACTTTACAGGCATATTATAGACACCCCCAGGCATGATATTTAAAGGAATATTTCATTTTTATTGTTTCACTTTAAGCATTATTAAAATCACTGCTCCCGAATAAACAGACATTTTTTAAAAAAAATTTGCATTGATACATGTCCCCTGGGGCAGGACCCGGGTCCCCAAACACTTTTTATGACAATAACTTGCATACTGTATAAGCCTTTTAAAATTAGCACTTTTGATTTTTCCTGTTCGCGTCCCATAGACTTTAACAGTGTTCGTGTATTCTTCCGAATTTTTTGCCTGTTCGGATGTTCTGGTGCGAAACGGGGTGGGGGGTGTTTGGCTCATCCTTTCCCATCACATGTCACTGATGCCTTCTAAAATTTTCCTTATGAGGAAGTCACTGTATCACGTGATGAAATGCTTAGGAGCTGAAGCCACATGACGCCATACTGCCAGCTTTCCTGCTGAGCATAGTGGAGTGAGACCTGTCATATATGCTCTGGGAAAAATTGTTGCAGTGACTTGACCCAGGTGTCTGGGAAAGCTATGTTTGCGCTTGCCATTGTGTGGGTACATTTTTGAGGTAAAAGGCAGTTGTGACAGGTGGTGGGACACAGCGGTGGAGCACGTTTGGTACATTTTCTTTGGAGCACGCATGTTAAAAACACATTATTAATATTGTGGAAATACACAGTTTTAAGAGGAAGATTGTGGATTATGATTCAAAGAAAGACTGGTGCATACTAATAATTATTTGTGATCACACCATTGAATTTAAAAGGTTTTTGGTCACTTTATTTATATATAGAATTGAAAATTAAATTTGTATATAAATTTTGTAAAGTTTTTCATTTATATTATTCATTTTTCTAAGCTGCACTTTGGGGTATTTAAACATTTAGATGCATGAAATGTTTCCTCCTGCTGGCAGCAGACTGAGTGCATTATCTCCTGCCTGCAGCATACTAAGTGCATTATCTCAGCTAGGGATGAGCCAAACATACCTGGGTTTGGTTCAAGGTGCGTTTGGTGAACTTTGATGAAGTTCAGGTGCTGAACCCCATTGAAGTGAATAAAAACCGAATGTTAACAATCAGTAATGGCCAATTTCTAGGCTAATAGGCAAAGTATTGTCACCTAATGGCATGGGAGTCTGGAGGCTACCCTGAAGAACATGCACTAAAACAAAAAAAAAACTAACTATATTTAAAAACTCAATTTGGTAGGAAGCAGAGAATTTAATAATTATTTAAATGACATTTTAAAACCGAAATTTTGTTTAATTAACATGCCTGGGGGATATCCTTAACATCAGTATTATGTATATGTTCTACTGCAGCAAAACTGACATTTGCATATAAAATAATTCTGTTTAAATTGCTGGTGAATGACTGCCTTGACCCACCTTTTTGTTTGTGAACAGGTGGCTGAGGATTCCCTTCATCTATACCAGACCCTATCCTAGATGAGGGTCTGGTATAGATGTAAATGGGGGACCCGACAAAAAATGCACAGGGTTCCCCCTAAAAATAAACACCAGACCCTTTCCTTGATGGCATTATTTTATAGATGTAAAAAAATAGCAATGGGTGCCCCCAAGGTATGGTATTCATTTTAATAGGCAGTGATGTCAGTGCTATCCCTGTCCCTAAACATTTTTGAAAAAATGTATATTCTTGATATATATTGTGATGTGTCAAGAATTTATTCATGCAGACTTGAATAGTTACTAATATACCACTTCAGGCAATTAATAGGCTCAGACATTATACAACTTGGAAAGTGAAAACTGGGATTTAAGTTGGTCTGGCAATATATAAAGATCTCATCAGGTAAACCTTTCTTGAGATGTATGAATTAGGAAGATCTGAAATGTCACCCAATTCTTACTTCCCTGCAAATATAAAAGAATAATCCGGAGCAATGGTCATTTTCTTTGGAGATTTTTCATAACATGAACTAAATAATATGCCAGGACAAAGAGGGTCTTAGAGAAATTAAATCATTTTTAAATTAACCATTTTAAGACTTCTTTTTTGTAATCTTTTTTTTTATCATCTAAATAACTACTTTGTATTTCAGCTTCATCTGTCCCATAACCTTTGATGGTAATTTGCTACGCTAGGATACATTTTTATCTAAATGTAGTACACTACAAAGTAGAGGAACTAAAACAGAAAATTGTCAGAAGGAAGATAAATTGAGGTCTCATCTAATTGCTATAATAACTAATTATTGAAATCCAAATTCTAGTTTAAAATAACACAACGCTAATGGCAATTCTGAAAAATAAAGCCAACAAAACATGACAACCATCCTTACCATTTTAAAGTATTATTTTTAGATGCACTTGATAAGTTTGACACTTCAGGAATCATTGGTCCATATCTTGCACTAATCAAATGTAATAACTTTTAAATGAGTTTGTATCTCCTCATTAAGAGTATATTCATGCTACAAAATTGTGTCATAAGACCATTTTTATATATATTTCTTAATAGTTAGAGCATTTATATGTGGTTTCATATTTGCTCTTTGGAAGGGACAAGTGCTCAGGTGCAAATATTGAGGAAACACAGAGGTTGATTTACTAAAGGCAAATAGACTGCAAGTGCAGTTGTTCCAGAGCAGAGTAAATGAGGTAAGGCTTCACTTTGCAAAGAATACCCAATCACGTTCAAGGAAAATTAAAAAAAATGAATTTTTGCTTGCACATGATAGAATGATGGAAGTCAGCAGAGCTTCTTCCCATTTACTAAGCTCTGAAGCAACTGCACTTGCAGAGTGCAACTGCAAGTGCAAATTTGGCGTTTTATATTGAATTTGAAATTTGGCGTTTTATATTGTATGCCTGTAATTCTTAGCAATAACACACTTAAATCTGTCCAAACAAGAGTCTGGTAGATATCCCGGGTATGATGAAGTTTGAAACACAAAATCATAAATTATAATCTAATAAATAAATATAAATAATTATAAAAAAGAATAATATTAATTTCCCCACGATTCACTATCGCTCAATTCTGCAAGTGTTCTAATTTACTATCGGTGTTTTCTAGATGGTCTAAAACCACTTTTGACATAAAGGGAGACTTTTTGGTTGCTATGGACAATCTCCAGTTTCCAGGCAGAGACAACAGTATATATCATATAAAACTGCATGCAGGGCATTGGACAAAGCACTAGGGACAAAAGGAATGTGAAATAATTCCATACAGTAATGTAATCTGCAAGATTACAGTGTACTATATGTGTTATGATTTTTCACTTTTTTAAATTTGCCGCCGGGCTCCGCCCCATGCGTCATGACGCTTGCAGGGAACGGAGCACGGCACACAGAGGCATCAGGTAGAGGACAGAGCCCGCAGACACATCGGGGGACATCGCAGGATCCTGGGGACAAGGTAAGTATACAGCACCAGGATCCTGCAATGCAATCCCGAGTGTGGCGCGGGGTTACCGCTAATGGTTCTGAAATTTAACCCCGAGCCACACTCAGGAAAACCGCCAGGGAGGTTAATACAATTTTATCACTTAATGTTTTCATTTTACTATGCATAAACATAGAAATGCTCAAGCTGTTCATGTTATAGCACATCACATAGTTTTGGCCTACATTAACTGAAAATAGATTATTGGTAGTTAATTAAACCTGTTTACTTATAGACTATAGACTACTTATAGACTAAATAATGTTTAAAGGGGTTGTAAAGGTTTGTTTTAAAAAAAATAACAAACTTGGGGGTTATTTACTAAAGGCAAATCCACTTGAAAATGCACTTAGAAGTAAAATCGCTATAGATCTGAGGGGGACATGCAAGGAAAATAAAACACAGCATTTTAGCTTGCGCATGATTGGATGATAAAATCAGCAGAGCTTCACCTCATTTCAGATTTTCACATTAGATCTACAGCGACTTCATTTACAAGTGCACTTCTAAGTGCACTTGTAGTGCAAAGTGGATTTGCCCTTAGTAAATAAACCCCATGGTATACTTACCTCCTCTGTGCAAGGGTTTTGCACGGGGTGGCCCCAATTCTTCTCTTCTGGGCATCCATTGACACAGACAGCAGGACTCGGCCCCATCCCCCAGCCCCTGTGTCACTGGATTTGATTGACAGCAGTGGGAGCCAATGGCTACTGCTGTTATCAATCTATCCAATGAGGACCCAAGACAGTGGCTGGAGCTGCTGGGTTTGTTCTTGCCACTGGAAAGATTGGGTTTGGGTAAGTAAAAGGGGGCTCTGGGGGCTGTTGCACTACAGTTACACTGTTTCTAAATGTGTGCTATTTTTTTTAAATGTGTGGCATGAAAAATTACCATAACCAGATTTTTGATGTGGCTTGAAATGTGATTTCTATGATTCTAGACTTAAGCAACCACACTAGCTATGAGTATTGTAACAAGTTACTCCAAAATGCTTTTACTATACCTTCTCGTAGATTAATTGTATTTATTTTTGGTTCTCTCCTAACTGTTTGCTGGTGGCCTGGGATTCTTACAATATATGCCAATATAATATATTAAAAATACAGTATAATTAAATGTAAGTCCCACCACTAATGAAATGGGTCAAGAGTCCAGAGTCAAAGCCCTCAGTAGTATTACATTACTGTCCAAGCACTATTTTTAGAAGAAAGGCATATTTATTTACAAAAATAGGCAAAGATGAGGAATACTGTTATTATTTATTATATTATTTCATATTATATAATTTCATCCTAAAAATCTGTGCTTAAATGCAATTATTATTATCATTATTAGTAATACTAGTAGTAGTATTAGTTATAGTGGTATTGTTAGTGTTAGCAAAAAATCAGGTTAATGTTTACCATGATACTGCCTCTTTAACTCTTTTGCTGACAGGCCCTCTCCTCCTCTTTTAAAATTAGGTGGCCAGATTTTTTGCAACTATTTTCCTTTTTTTTCTTGACAGCTTTTAGAGTTTGTAAAATACCCCCAATCCATACATTTTCTGAAATAATGGGACTAGTAGTTTAAAAATAATGCCAAAGCAAGCCCAAAATATAAAAAGGTACACATTTTATTCGATATTACATGTAAAAACACTTCAAAACAAAATACATCACAAGATGACTTCACAAAGCAAAGGAGTCACCCAGGGTACAGGTTACAGGAGCTGCAAAAGGGTTAAATAAACTTGTCATGGAACACATTTATCAATACTGCATAAAGATTATAGTAAGGCCTGATTCATATTCACATTTTCATATAGGCCCATTTTCATGTGTTTGCTAGGCTTATCTAAAGAACTTTTTGCCATCCCTGTCTACTCTGCACAAAGAGGGCTTCAATTAGAGAGAGGCAGCCTGAAATAAACAGCTTCTGCTGTGCTGTCTCTTTGGAAAAACCATAATGTTTAATGTTTATTTATAAAATAAAGATTAAAAAAATAGCAAAAAAATAACACTTTTATTGTCCTTAGAATTTGTGGGTGATTAATTAAATATCTAATGAATAGAGTATGTGAACCTAAGCTAATAAATTGCTTATGTGAATTTTTATTGTATACGTTAGTTTTTAAAGTGTTCAGGGTTTTGTGCAAAGGTTTGTTTAATAAAGTAGATTTAGATTTTTGTTTAACCGCTTCAGCCCCGGGCGATTTTACCCCCTTCCTTACCAGAGCACTTTTTGTGATTGGGCACTGCGTCGCTTTAACTGACAATTGCGCGGTCGTGCGACATTGCACCCAAACAAAATTGATGTCCTTTTTTTCCCACAAATAGAGCTTTCTTTTGGTGGTATTTTTATTTTTTGCGCCATAAATATCCCATTTTTAAAAAAAACAAACACATTTTTTACTCAGTTTAGGCCGATACGTATTCTTCTACAAATTTTTGGTAAAAAAAATCGCAATAAGCGTTTATTGATTGGTTTGCGCAAAAGTTATAGCGTTTACAAAATAGGGGATAGATTTATTGCATTTTTTTTATTTTTTTTACTAGTAATGGCGGCGATCTGCGATTTTTTTTCGTGACTGCGACTTTGCGGCGGACACTTCGGACACTTTTGACACATTTTTGGGACCATTCACATTTACACAGCGATCGTTATAAAATTGCACTGATTACTGTGTAAATGTGACTGGCAGGGAAGGGGTTAACACTAGGGGGCGCTGTAGGGGCTAATATATGTTCCCTGCAAGTGATTCTAACTGTAGGGGGAGGGGACTCACAAGGGGAGGAGACCGATCGGTGTTCCTCTTTACTTGGAACACATCATCGGTCTCCTCTCCAGTGACAGGACGTGGAGCTGTGTGTTTACACACACAGCTCCACGGTCCCGCTGTTTTCCCGGGGCAATCGCGGGTGCCCGGCGGACAACGCGGCCGCCAGGCACGCGCACCGGGTCCCGAGCGACGCCGCAAGGTGGATCTCCCATCCTGGGTGGACGTCATATGACGTCCTCCTATTTCCTAGACGGCCGGAAATAGGAGGACGTCATATGACGTCCACCCAGGATGGGAGATCCACCTTGTGGACGTCATATGACGGTGGCCATTGAAGTGGTTAAACTAATTTAATAGTACAATTTTCATAAATTTGGTTCTTACCTTTAGTAGTTCCTTTGAAACAAGAAGAACCTTGTGGAACTGTGTCTGACTTCCAATAATGTACAACTCTCAAAAAGAAGACGACATAGAAGAAGACACAGAAGTTGACATATACAGGCATTTTGCCAGTCACTTTTCTGTTAGTTCTTCAAGAAACTTGTGAAAATATGAGAGATGTAAGCAATAGGTTCCAGTCTGATGGTACTTTTTACTTATGAAGAACATAATCTCTGCTGTACTATAATATCAATGTATTGTATTTCTTATTTGTATCGTTTCCATGTCTGTAAACATCAACTTTCTTAGATTATAAATTCTGTCATTATATTATGGCATATTTTGCAATGTCATAACAATGGAAAATATTTACTCATACATACAATCATGTTATCTGTTAGCTCAAAGGGGCCGATAATAATACTTTAACAGACTTTAGACCACACCTGAATTGGATGGATAGTTACATTTCTTGAGAAAGAGTATACAAAGGATGATGTATGAGGATATGGGAGAGGAGGTGAGATGCATGCACAATTAGGAGGAGAGACAAGGAGAAATGTACAAGAACCATGACTAAAGGGGAAGATTAAAGCTGTAGTAAACCACCAGAAAAATAACAAACAATAGCCTCCTGCAGGTTTAAGCATAGCCTACTAGCACATTATGACAGACTTACATGTGTGTGGAGCCCTCCAGCGCAGTGTTCACCCAGTCTTCCTTCCGGTTTCACAGATTCCGGTCGTTTGAATGGCCAGGGCAGTGATTATGTCACTCCGGCTCTGAAGGTCCAGTGCAGTATGCCGTACCTTCAGAGCACATGTGCTAGTGACATCACAAGCTGCATGTTGTGTGAATATTTCCTTTCATATTTCCTTTCACTGTACCTACAGGTAAGCCTTATAGACTATTTATAAATGTGAGGTAGTTAACACTGTCGTGAGCTAGGCGAGTGCGCTTATCGGTTACGATCCCCCCTGCTGCGCTGAACGTCCTTTTGGACAGGACACTGGACGAGGGGCAAGCCAACAGCTCCATTGCAAATTGTGCAAGCTCTGGCCAGAGGTCAAGCCTGCCCACCCAGTAGTCCAGGGGTTCATCACTTCTCAGAGCCTCCACATCGGCCGTTAACCCGATGTAGTCGGACACCTGTTCACTGATGCTGGATCTGGATGACATCTGTCGATGGGTCGGCTGAAAGAATAATCTTATATCAGAAGTGACCAACACATCTTCAAACGGCCCTCTTCTTGCAGGCGCTGTTGGATTGGTACCTGCAACTCTTTCTCTGGGAGTGGGAATTACTCTGCCAGCGCACGCAAAAGCAGAATGCAGCATTTCTCTAAGCAAGGCCTGTAAGTGCTCCATTCTGACAGCCCTCTGTGATGGTGGTAACATTTCCACCATTTTGTGTTTGTACCGGGGGTCTAAGTACGTTGCCACCCAGTACTGGTCCTTGACCTTTATGCTTTTTATACGGTGTCCCTGTTAAAACACTGGAGCATGAAGGCCCCCATTTGCACTAAACTGGAAGTGGTGTGGTGGCCTGGCTCCTGCTCATCATCCAGGATAATGTCGTTCTCCTCGTTCTTCTCCTCCCATCCATGGACAACAACAGGGATCCCAGAAAGGTTTAAAGCATGCTCTTCTTGCTCCTCCTCATCCGCCCTGGCACCATCCTCCTCTGACTCCTCTTAAGACTCCTGTTGTTGACTTGTCTCAGATAGAGTAGCCCCCGCTGGGAATTCATCCAGCATTGCGACTTCCTTATCTTCCTGCTCCTGCTCCTCCACGGCTTGATCAATGACACGACGCAATGCACGCTCCATAAAGAAGGCGTAAGGTACGATGTCACTGATGGCGCCATGGCTGCGACTGACCAGTTTGGTGATCTCATCAAATGGCTGCAGAAGTCTGCATGCATCGCGCATGAGCAGCCACTGGCGCAAGGAAAAAAAAACAAGCTCCCAGAACCTGTTCTGCCGCAGAGTTCTTACAGGTAGTCGTTAACTGCATGTTTCTGCTGGAGCAGCCTATCAAGCATATAGAAGGTTGAGATCCATCACGTCGGGCAATCACAAATAAGACGTCTGACCGGCAGATTGTGTCGCCGCTGAATGTCAGCAAGGCGAGCCATGACCGTGTAAGATCTTCTGAAATGGGCCGAGATTTTCCTTGCCTGCCGCAAGATGTCCTGGACCCCAGGGTATTTGACAACGAATCGCTGCACGACCAAGTTTAAGACATGTGCCATGCATGGCACATGTGTAATTTTGCCCTGTTTCAACGCACTAAGCAGATTGACACCGTTGTCGCACACCACTTTACCAACTGTTAAATTGAGCGGTGTTAGCCACTGATCTGCCTGTGAACGCAAAGCTGAAAGGAGTGCAGGGCCAGTGTGGCTCTTGGCTTCCAGGCACAACAGACGCAGCAAAGCATGGCAACGTCTCACCTGGCATGTCAAATAGGTTCTGGGGATCTTGGGCGGCGCAGCGGAATAGACGCTAGCAGCGGAAAAGGAGGAGTCAGCCGAGGAGGAGAGGGAGGATGGAGTAGGAGGAGGAGAAGTAGAGGCAGGCCTGCATGCAATCTGTGGCGGTAAAACCAAATCTACATGGGTGCCATGGGTTACATGCTTGACGGCCGTCAGAAGGTTCACCCAGTTGGCAGTAAAAGTTATATACCTTCCCTGCCCGTGTTTGCTAGACCACGTGTCTGTGGTCAGATGTATCTTGGCACGACACTGTGTGCCAGAGATACATTCACTTGCCGCTGAACATGGCCATATAGCTCTGGGATGCTCTTCTGTGAGAAATACTTCCTTCCTGGGACCTTCCATTGTGGTGTTCCAATAGGCACAAATTTTCGAAAGGCCTCCGAGTCCACCAGTTTATATGGCAGTAGTTGGCGGGCTATCAGTTCTGACAAGCCAGTAGACAACCGTTGGGCAAGAGGGTTATCCAGCGTCATCATTTTTTCACGTTCGAACATTTGGCCCATGTAAGCCTGCCTTTTTCCAGAAAAACGTGAGGACGGCATGATGGAAGGTGGAGTGGAGGACAATTCTGAGGAGAGAGGAGAAGTAGAAGAGGCTGGATGGTGAGAGCCTGGAGTGTGGCTTTGTGGGTTCTGACGGCGTTGCTCCCACTGGGCTTGGTGATGGCAGCTCATGTGCCTTCTTAAGGCGGTCGTCCCTAGGTGAGTGTTGGGCTTACCGTGACTTATGCGTTGCATGCAAAGGCTGCAGATGGCAACGCTATTGTCAGCAGCGGACACGTTAAAAAAAGCCCACACTGCGGAGCCATGTGCTGGCGACCTGGGAGCGCCAGATGTGACCGTACATGGTTGATGCCTTGCTCCTGATACATTAGCAGTCTGGTTTGTCCCTCCTGTGCAATGTAAGTTCCACCTACTTCTCCTCTCTATGTGCTGGTCCATCTCTCCCTCTGAACTCCCCTCCTCTTCCTCTCTTGTGGGCACCCACGTGATGTCCCTAGACACGTCATCATCGACGTCACCTTCCCCACCGCTATAATTAGAGATCTCGGAGTAGGCAGCAACAGCGGGGACCAACCTCCTTGGGCTGATCTGGGTACTGTCGTCAGACTGCTGAGTGGCGGTTGTTGCTACCTCCTCTTCTCGATCCAATGCCAAGAATGGCTGCTCATCGGAAACGTCTTGCGATGATGGATCGGAAAATAATTCCTGTGACTCAAGCGGAGGGTATATGGTGGTGGTGGTGTTGGTGGTAGTGTCTTTGGGGGTGCACACAGCAGAGAGTGAAGAGGGTGCAGATCGAGAGGATAAGGAGGGTGCAGAAGAGTAAGGCTGAGTGAGCCACTCAACCAAGTCTGGTGCGTCCTTTGACATAATCGAACGCACCTTCTGCAACTTCCCACTTTGGCTCAAGCCTGTTGCTCCTGCCCTACCCCTACCACCCCTGCAAAAGGGGCTGCCTCTTCCTCTGCCTGTCATTTTTTAAATGACCCTGTGACAAAAGTCTCTACAGAAGTGCAGTATGTGGATGTGGAAGGTATATAACACCCCACTTAAATCTGTCGTTTTGGGGGGCCACTGGTCTATCACACCAGTTATAATACTTTTTTATAATTGCGTTTGTCACTCTTTGTAGTATCGCTGCAGAGCCGCTCAGCAGTCACAATGATGCACAGTAGAAATGCACTATACTATGCTTTCTATATTTGAAAGTATGTAGTATTTCAGTGTATTTCACCTCTATATACTGTACACCTATACCAGTCCTTAAAAGTACTTTTGTGGACCTAATAGTAGCTAGCTAGTGTATTACAGACTATCCCTGCTCCAAACGCCAACCTTTCCCTACACTGAGAAATTACAGCTGCACAATCGCTGAGCACTGCACTGTAATATGCTTTCTATGTTTGAAAGAAAGTATATTATCAGTGTATTTCACCTCTATATACTGTACACCTATACCAGTTCTTAAAAGAACTTTTGTGGACCTAATAGTAATAACTAGTTTTGTGGACCTAATAGTAATAACTAGTGATTAGGCTGACTGTCCCTGCTCCACACAGCGTCCTTTCCCTACACTGACAAAAGACAGAATGTAAAATGGCCACCAGATCAGGTCTATTTATAAGGTAGGGGGTATGTCCATGTGCTGAAATGTCTAAATTGGCTGTCCTGTACCCCATGATGGATGTGTCATGGGTCAAAGTTCTTCACAATGTAAACGAATATGGCCGCCACGAACAGCGCCATAAGTCCACCGGTTTGGTGAATCGCGAACAAGCAAAGTTCGCCGCGAACCGCAAGGCCATCTCTAGTCCTGTGGACAGATTATCCCACCTGAGCTGTGGATCTCTGCAGTTCCTCCAGAGTTACCATGGGCCTCTTGGCTGCTTCTCTGATTAATGCTCTCCTTGCCCAGCCTGTCAGTTTAGGTGGACAGCCATGTCTTGGTAGGTTTGCAGTTGAGTCATACTCTTTCCATTTTCAGATGATGGGTTTAACAGTGCTCCGTGAGATGTTCAAAGCTTGGAATATTTTTTATAACCTTACTCTGCTTTAAACTTATCCCTGACCTGTCTGCTGTGTTCATTGGCTTTCGTGATGCTGTTTGTTCACTAAGGTTCTCTAACAAACCTCTGAGGGCTTCACAGAACATCTGTATTTCTACTGAGATTAAATTACACACAGGTGGACTCTGTTTACTGATTAGGTATAAAATCCCAAGAAAATACATTTACTTTTTGGTTTTAACATGACAAAATGTGGAAAACTTCAAGGGATGTGAATACTTTTTCAAGGCACTGTATTTGTATAGGATCTGGATCACCTGCTGGTGGCACTGTGCTTCCCAGAGAGGAAAGTTGTACACAGTCTGGCCACAGTTTCCTAAATGTAGCCACGCAGATCTGGTCAGCACTGCTGCTGATTACCGACATACAACCTCATATATAGATAGAATTTTAGCTGCTCAGAGCTACTGTCATATTGACAGTACTGTCAACACTTTTATGTAGAAGAGCACTCATTGCATTGGAAAGACACTGTGGGTAGGGTTTTTTTATGGAGAAAGGTATACATTGATAATATATATTTTGTAAAATAAATAGTCTTAGATAGGACATTGCTTGCCTTTTTTTTTTTTTTTTTTTGGTTGAATATGAGCCAAACTGCCTTGGGTTCAGTTTGAGCATTGTTCAGCAAACGTCTATGAAGTTTGGATGCTGAACCCCATACAAATTAAAATGCCAATTTGTTGGGGCAATACAAAAAAAAAAAAAAAAAAAAACACCATTATACCAGGAGAAGTGATTTTTTTAATGCTCAAAGGGAAATATTAAAAATGGCCAATCCCTTTAAACAACATGCCGTATGTTTATAAACATCCTCGGACGGGAGAGGTGCAGGGCATCTGCATCAATGATCAAGATAACATTGTTTAGGGCCAGCAATTCCCTACAAAATAAAAGTAATCCTAGCCCGCTGGACTACTTTTACAGGTGGAGGGAGGATAGAGTGAAAGCAATTATTTTAGCTCCAGACCTCCTGTGTAACTCTAAACTGATAACCGGTAAAGGCTTTTAAAGCGTTGACTATGGAGATTTTTAGGTACCGTAATTTGGTGCTGTTCCATGGGCAGTCACAGTGGGGGTTATTTACAAAAGGCAAATCCACTTTGCACTACAATTGCACTGCAAGTGCACTTGGAAGTGCAGTCACTGTACATCTGAGGGGAAGATCTGAAATGAGTGGAAGCTCTGCTGATTTTATCATCCAATCATGTGCAAGCTAAAATGCTGTTTTTTTATTTTCCTTACATGTCCCCCTCAGATCTACAGTGACTGCACTTTCAAGTGCACTGTCACAAAACAGGTGTGACCAGATTGTGTGGACTGCAAAGGAGAAACCCAAAACGCAAGTAAAAGTAAATAAGATTAACGTTTATTAAGATAAGTGATATATATAAATAAGTAGACACCCCAAAATACAAACAGTGCTCAGCCACAAACAGAAACCCACAGACAACAGATAAATATATACAGGCACAGGGAAGTACCGAAATCAACACGTCAGCCAGGCCAGGGTCATACACGGGAAGATCAATAGATAACAAGGGCAGTCCAGAATCACAAACGTTGGCCAGGCCAGGGTCATGCACGGGAGATCAATCAGATGAACCAGGTGCAGGACGGGAGAGGGGAAATAAGGAAGGGAAAGGCAACAAGGGAACAGGAACTCAGGAACACAGGATCAGGATGGGATGGGTACAGGTCACAGGTCTCAGGTCTCAGGTCTCAGGTCTCAGGTTCAGGGCACATGGAAGAGAGATACCAAGGCAAGTGTGAGGGCTGGCCGGGTATTTATAAATCTGCCAGTGATTGGCCTCATGTGACAGCTGAGCGCAGAAAGAGCTGTCTGCTCCACACTGCCAGGATCCATCCGCTGGTGGACGCCAGTACTGCGGCCCAAAGATGATATCTCAGCAGGGAAAGCCTCTCCTGACAGTTATAAACTGCCAGGAGACACCTGCTGGTGGACCACAGTACTGCACGCCAAATGATGGGTCTTACCAGCGGACGGATCCATTCCTGACAGTAGGCCTCCGGACGCTCCAACTAGCTGCTGCTGGGACAAGTCCATGGCACCGAGGTGGGCAGCGGGCACTTCAAGCTGGGCCGCAGGCACTTCAAGCTGGGCAGCAGGCACTTCAAGCTGGGCAGCAGGCACTTCAAGCTGGGCAGCAGGCACATCGGGCCGGGCAGCGGGCATGGGCACATCAAGCTGGGCATCAGGCACATTCAGCTGGGCAGCAGGCATGGGCACAGTAAGCTGGGCATCAGGCACATTCAGCTGGGCAGCAGACATGAACTCATCGGGCTGGGCAGCAGACAGGAACTCATCGGGCTGGGCAGCAGACAGGAACTCATCGGGCTGGGCAGCAGACAGGAACTCATCGGGCTGGGCAGCAGACAGGAACTCATCAGACTGGGCAGCAGACAGGAACTCATCAGACTGGGCAGCAGACAGGAACTCATCAGACTGGGCAGCAGACAGGAACTCATCAGACAGGGCAGCAGACAGGAACTCAGACTGGGCAGCAGACAGGAACTCATCAGACTGGGCAGCAGACAGGAACTCATCAGACTGGGAAGCTGGCAGCGGATCATCAGACTGGAAGGCAGCGGGTCATCAGACTGGAAGGCAGGCAACGGGGCATCAGACTGGAAGGCAGGCAGCGGAGCATCAGACTGGAAGGCAGGCAGCGGAGCATCAGACTGGAAGGCAGGCAGCGGGGCATCAGACCGGAAGGCCGGGACATCAGAAGAAAAGGCAGGCAGCGGGTCATCAGACTGGAAGGCCGGCACCAAGACATCAGACTGGAAGGCCGGCACTGGGACATCAGACTGGAAGGCCGGGACATCAGGCTGGAAGGCAGGCAGTGGGAGATCAAAGTGGAAGACTGGAACATCAGGCTGGAAAGCCGGCAGCGGGTTAGACTGGAAGGCTGGGACATCAAGCTGGAAGGCAGGAAAATCAAGCTGGGGGGCTGGCACCAGGACATCAGGCTGGAAGGCTGGGGCATCAGGCTGGAAGGCTGGGGCATCAGGCTGGAAGGGCGGCTATGGGACATCAGACTGGAAGGCTGGGACATCAAGCTGGAAGGCTGGAACATCAAGCTGGGGGTCTGGAAACTAGGACATCAGGCTGGAAAGCTGGGGCATCAGGCTGAAAGCCTGGGGCATCAGGCTGGAAGCCTGGGGCATCAGGCTGGAAGGCCGGCAACGGGACATCAGACTGGAAGGCTGGGGCGTCAAGCTGGAAGGCTGGAACATCAAGCTGGAAGGCTGGAACCAGGACATCAGGCTGGAAGGCTGGGGCATCAGGCTGGAAGGCCGGCAACGGGACATCAGACTGGAAGGCTGGGACGTCAAGCTGGAAGGCTGGCACCAGGACATCAGACTGGAAGGCTGGGACATCAGGCTGGGAGGCTGGGCCATCAGGCTGGGAGGCTTATCCATCAGGCTGGAAGACTGGAGCGTCAGAGTGGGTGGCAGGCACTGGAGCGTCAGACTGGGTGGCAGACACTGGAGCGTCAGACTGGGTGGCAGACACTGAAGGGTCAGACTGGGTGGCAGACACTGAAGCGTCAGACTGGGTGGCAGACACTGGAGCGTCAGACTGGGTGGCAGACACTGAAGCGTCAGACTGGGTGGCAGGCACTGAAGCGTCAGACTGGGTGGCAGGCACTGGAGCGTCAGACTGGGTGGCAGGCACTGGAGCGTCAGACTGTAACAGGTTGGTTGGTGTGGAGGCAGGTTGGGTTACTGGCAGGATTGTGTGGGTCGGAAAGAACTTCATCCTCCAATAGCCATACCAAGGACGCAACCTGGTTAATGCTGAAGGGGGGAGAAAAGTCATCATGACCCCCTGTGCAGCCACTTCTGGTCAGAGATGGCCTTGGTATACTGTCACAAAACAGGTGTGACCAGATTGTGTGGACTGCAAAGGAGAAACCCAAAACGCAAGTAAAAGTAAATAAGATTAACGTTTATTAAGATAAGTGATATATATATATATATATATATATATATATATATATATATATATATATAAATTAGAATATAAAAAGTAGACACCCCAAAATACAAACAGTGCTCAGCCCACAAACAGAAACCCACAGACAACAGATAAATATATACAGGCAAAGGCTGAACACCCTCAAACAATACACTGCCCTGATCAACCGCAGTGTGAGCTAAACAGATAATCTCCAGCAGCTGATCACTGAACCACCCTTTCAATGTCTGCCAGAGGTAGTCAGAACTCTCTGTTGCCAGCAGAGCATAATAGACAATTACATCTGAATCCATTCCAAAATGGGAAACAGAAACGAGATGGTTCCCCTGTGCAGCCACTTCTGTTCAGAGATGGCCTTGGTATACTGTCACAAAACAGGTGTGACCAGATTGTGTGGACTGCAAAGGAGAAACCCAAAACGCAAGTAAAAGTAAATAAGATTAACGTTTATTAAGATAAGTGATATATATATATATTAGAATATAAAAAGTAGACACCCCAAAATACAAACAGTGCTCAGCCACAAACAGAAACCCACAGACAACAGATAAATATATACAGGCACAGGGAAGTACCGAAATCAACACGTCAGCCAGGCCAGGGTCATACACGGGAAGATCAATAGATAACAAGGGCAGTCCAGAATCACAAACATTGGTCAGGCCAGGGTCATGCACGGGAGATCAATCAGATGAACAAGGGCAGGACGGGAGAGGGGAAATAAGGAAGGGAAAGGCAACAAGGGGACAGGAACTCAAAAACACAGGATCAGGATGCGATGGGTACAGGTCTCAGGTCTCAGGTCTCAGGTCTCAGGTCTCAGGTCTCAGGTCTCAGGTCTCAGGTCTCAGGTCTCAGGTCTCAGGTCTCAGGTCTCAGGTCTCAGGTCTCAGGTCTCAGGTCTCAGGTCTCAGGTCTCAGGTCTCAGGTCTCAGGTTCAGGGCACATGGAAGAGAGATACCAAGGCAAGTGTGTGAGGGCTGGCCGGGTATTTATAAATCTGCCAGTGATTGGCCTCATGTGACAGCTGAGCGCAGAAAGAGCTGTCTGCTCCACACTGCCAGGATCCATCCGCTGGTGGACGCCAGTACTGCGGCCCAAAGATGATATCCCAGCAGGGAAGGCCTCTCCTGACAGTTATAAACTGCCAGGAGACACCTGCTGGTGGACCACAGTACTGCACGCCAAATGATGGGTCTTACCAGCGGACGGATCCATTCCTGACATGCACTTTCAGTACACTTTCAAGTGCACTTGCAGTGCAAAGTGGATTTGCCTTTCGTAAATAACCCCCAATGCAAAATCATCTCTTTTACCAAACAATTGGGTATTATATCGAGTTTTTTTGCATTAAAATTCATCAACAAGTTGTTTTTAAAAACCGTTGAGCAAATATTGTGTGAAATAAAACTATGCAACACCCAGCACTTTATTCTTTAGAGCCTCTGCTTAACACCTTCCGCCCGGCCTATAGTAAAATGACAGCTGGGTGGGAGCACTTCTGTTCTGGGAGGATGTCATATGACATGGACACAGCTGATCACATGACAATTGTAAAAAATGGATTCATTTCATGCCATCCATTGTATACATTTGCATTGTTAGCTGTGATTGGTCACAGTGAACAAATGGTACAGGCAGGCCAATTACAGCCCATCTGTACCATGTGATTAGTTTTCACAGCTAATCACAACAAAAGACACTGAATAAACTAGTTTCATTTAGTAAAAAGGGTTGCTTATACCAATGAAATTCATAATGTGTAAAAAAAAAAATCCTGATCACTTCCCCAGAGAAGTACAGTGTTAATATGATTACACTGTATTGCTCTTCTGGATACCCAAAAATTGTTCCAAATCTAGGTTCAGACGGAACTATCGGCTCATCGTGGATTTGAAAATTATATTAATATTACAGTATGTTAAAGACACTGTCAGTTGAAGTCTAACAGTGAATTTCTTTTGACTTTAGTATGTAAAGTCTGTGTAGACTATGAAAACTCTGCTCTGTCAATTCTAATCTGTAGAATCTGAAAGGTTAAAGGGTTTGTATGCCTTGAGTTTTGTGTTTTATATATTACAAGAAAACCTAGGTAGTCTAATTATTATGTTTTATAGTAACAAGTATAATGGAGTGTGTATGTGTGTGTGTGGGGGGGAGTAGATGATGTAAAGATGACAGATGATTACTGAATAATTACTCTTTCTTCATCAAAATTAATTACTTATTTTATAGTATGTCTCTGCATGTAGACATTATTTAGAAGGATTTACCAGGGTAAATGTTCAGAAAATTGAAGATAAAAGCTAATGTGACATTAAAGAAAGCATTTAAGAACAATTCCATCTTTCAAAAATGTGTTTTCCTCTCATGCTGTTGAGAAAGCTGTCCAAATGTGAGAATGAATCTTCAGATCAACAGATGGCTGATTTCATGCAGCAGTATGGGCACTTTGAAATTACCAAACTATGTTAAGCAAAAAAATATCTATTGAAACATGCAATGTAACACTGACTTTGGCCCATAGCGGCTAAGTTGTGCTTATTTATGTACCGTGTTTATTTCACCTTTTAAAATGATACTCTCTTCTGACCATGGGGGTTATTTACTAAAGGCAAATCCACTTTGCACTACAAGTGCAAACTAAAAGTGCAAAGAGCACTAGAAATTGCACTGAAAGTGCACTTGGAAGTGCAGTCACTGTAGATCCGAGGGGGACATGTAAGGAAAATAAAAAAACAGCATTTTGGCTTGCACATGATTGGATAATAAAATCAGCAGAGCGTCCCCTCATTTCAGATCTACCCCTCAGATTTACAGCGACTGCACTTCCAAGTGCACTTTCAATGCAATTTCAAGTGCACTTTGTAGTGCAAAGTGGATTTGCCTTTAGAAAATAACCCCCTATGTTACTTTAATTATACTGCTTATCTATTTTATGCACACTAAGAAATACAATTCTCTAAGCATATTATGTTATTTAATCACAGAATTGCTCTAGATAATGATAGATAGATAGATAGATAGATAGATAGATAGATAGATAGATAGATAGATAGATAGATAGATAGATAGATAGATAGATAGATAGATAGATAGATAGATAGATAAATAGAAACATAGATAGATATTTACTAGGCAAACAGGCTGTTCACTTTGCAAGGGAAATTTCACTTAGATTAGTAAATGTGCTTAACTTTGCATAGAATACCCAATCATGCTCAATAAAGAAAAAAAAAATTGTTTTGCTTGCACATGATTGGGTGATGGAAGTTAACAGAGCTTAACCCCATTTATTAAAATTCTGCTCAATAGATTTATAGAGGAGATCTTCTCCACACATCTCTTTAAAATGTAGCAAGCAAATATTTGGCAAAAAATGAACTCCTATCCACAGTGCAAATATTTTTTTTGCAAGAGCATGGTAGTTTTGTAAATGGACTTATGGTATATAGAGTAAAACAACTTAAAGGAAATCCTCAAGGAGGAGATATTATCAGGATCCTACTTCAGAAGCAAAATGGATATTTAAACTAGATACAGGGAAAAAGTATTTAGTACCAAATATCTATTTACAGGTTTCTTGGAATAGAGGCGTGTCTATGGATATAAGTTTGTTTTTGTGTATACACTACAGTATATCACTAATTGGCATTAAAGGAGAAGTCTAGCCTGAGCTTGTTTGGCTGGGCTTCTCCTATGGGTCCCAAGAGTGCAATTCATTATTTTTTTTTCCTGTGATCCGTTTTCAGCAGAGAGCGGTCTGAAGTCCTTTCTCTGCTGACATCACAGGAATCAGCCCAGGCACTGCATCACCACGACAAAGTCTGGATCCACTAGGTGCCTGGACTAACACCTGTCTCAGCCTCTCAGCGAGCCGCTGTGACCCTGAGATGGCTGATCCTCACCCCTCCACAGCTCAGCGCTCTAATGAGTGTGAAGGAGCAGAGAGGAGAGCTGCTGATTCACAGTCAGTGGCTCTCTGCTCGGGGAGCTGAGAGAACCGAACCATCAGCGGTGTTCAATGGCTCGGTTCTCAGTGCGGGGGGACAGATGCAGCATCCACCTAGGTAAGTATGATATACTATATATACTTCTCTTTTAAGATAGTACACATTGAGTAAGTATTATTTCACTTATTTAGTGTTTTTTTTTGTGTCTTTTGTCATTTATTTCCTAAATTTTTAGTGGGTAATATTTAATATCATATTAATAAAAAAAAAATGATATACCTTATATTGTATTTGCAATCACTTTTTGGTGTGTTTCACATCACTTGATTAAGTTTAAAATATTATAAAATTTCAATATATTGACCTGTAGGCAGTGCTAACGCTTTCTGTTTGTTTCTCTTTTTTTTCTGATTTTCATCCTAGTCTATATATCATTTTTATCTTTGGTTTGTTTTGTATTTCTCTTGATAGACTTGTCACATCCAATTTTCCATATTAATTAATTTGGCATAAATACACCAGTCAGCCATGACTTTTTGACTGCTCACCTAATATTGAGTAGCCCCCGCCACCAAAATAGCTCTGCCCTGTAGAGGCATAGATACTACAAGACCACTGAAGGTATGCAGGAGTATCTAGCACCAAGCCGTCAGATCCTTTAAGTTCTGTAAATTCTGAGGTAGGGCCTCCATGGATTGAACTTGTTTTCCAGCACATCCCACAGATGCTGAATTGGATTTGAGAACTAGAAAATTTGAAGTCAATACCTTAGACTTGTTGTATTCCTCAAACCATCCTTGAACCATTTTTGCAGTATGGCATGGTGCATTATCCTGCTGAAAGAGGCCACTACCATTGGAGAATAGCGTTTCCATGAAGGGGTGTACTTGACCAGCAACAATGTTTAGGTAGGTGATAAGTGTCAAGCAATATTCACATGAATGGTGAGGCCCAAGGTTTCCCAGCAGAACATTGCCCAAAGCATCACACTGCCTCCGTTGGCTTGCTGCCTTGTCCTTCTCTTTCCCAGGTAAGCAATGCACATACACCTGGCCATCCACATGATGTAAGAGACAAGGTGATTTTTAAGAACAGGTCATCTTCTTCCATTGCTTTGTGGTCAAGTTTTGATGCTCATGTGCCTATGGTAGGTGCATTTAGCTGTAGACACAGGTCAGTATGGGCACCCTGACTGGTCTGCAGCTATGCTGCAGCCCCATACAGAACAAACTATGATGCCCATTTTCTCTTCTTTCAACACATCAGCTTCAGTGGCGACATGTTTACTTGCTGCCTAATATATCCCACCCATTTTCAGATGCTTTTGTAACAAGATAATCAGTATTATTCACTTAACCTTCCAGTGGTCATTAAATTATGGCTGATTGGTTTATATAATTAATGCTTCCTTCATTTTGAGTTCCAGTGTAGGAAGCAATATATAATTTAGTACTTCAGCCCCGGAAGCATTTACCCCCTTCCTGACCAGAGCACTTTGATTCGGCACTGCGTTGCTTTAACTGACAATTGCACGGTCGTGCAATGTGGCTCCCAAACAAAATTGACGTCCTTTTTTTCCCACAAATAGAGCTATCTTCTGGTGGTATTTGATCACCTCTGCCATTTTTATTTTTTGCGCTATAAACAAAAAAAGAGCGACAATATTGAAAAAAATGCATTCTTTTTAACTTTTTGCTATAATAAATATTCCCTAAAAATATATATGTATATATAGTATTCTTCTACATATTTTTGGTAAAAAAAATGGCAATAAGCGTTTATTAATTGGTTTGCACAAAAGTTATAGCTTCTACAAAATAGGTGATAGTTTATGGCATTTTTATTAATAATTTTTTTTTTTTTACAATTTGACACATTTTGACACATTTTTGGGACCATTGGCATTAATACAGCAATCAATGATATAAAATTGCATTGATTACTGTAAAAATGTCACTGGCAGTGAATGGGGTTAACCACTAGGGGGCGGGGGGGGTTAAGTGTGTCCTGGGGGAGTGTTTCTAACTGTCTGGGGGATGGGCTGTGTGTGACAGGACACTGATCGCTGCACCCGATGACAGGGAGCAGACGATCGGTGTCCTGTCACTAGGCAGAACGGGGAGATGCTGTTTACATCAGCATCTCCCCGTTCTTTAGCTCGGTGACACGATCGCGGGTATCCCCATGGCGATCGAGTCCACGGGTCCTGCGGGCACGGTCACGGAGATTGCGGTGGGCGCGCGTGCACGGCGGGAAATTCAAAGTAACGTACGGGTAAGTTACTTTGCCCAGCAGGCGGCAATTGACAGGGGTTGGCAAGTGGTTAATGCTTCCTTCATTTTGTGTGGGAAGCAATATATAATTAATGCTTCTTCATTTTGTGTTCCAGTGTGGGAAGCATCAAACTTCCTGTTTTGAGTTCACGTTGGGTGTACTATTTGTCACCTCATTAGCATATGCATGATTACATTTATAAAACATTCCAAGCCATTAGCAAAATAGCTAAAGTGTTTACATACCAAGATACACATAAAGCTATTCTGTGGATTGCCCTTGATACGTTATTGAAGTATTATATAAGTATGAATGCCCTAGGAAAGTGATGGCAAACCCTGGCACTACATTTCCCACAATGCTCATGCACTCTGCAGTGTAGTTGAGCATCATGGGAAATGTAGTTCAAAACATCTGGGGTGCCAAGGTTCGTCCATCACTGCCCTAGGATATAACTAGATTCTTATCACTATATTCAGTCATGACTTCTGATTGACTGCTGATCATGTGACCACTGTGAGAGCCAATCATAGTGCAGGTGATTGCTTTTTTGGTTTGTTGTGGTTTTGTTTCATGTAATTGTGCACATGAAATTTAAATATTTGTTTATACGTAAAAAAAACTATTTTGGAAAGGAAGCAGTGGTCTTTGCTGCTGTTATTTTGACCTGTATTTTTTTTTCTGTTGTCTAGTATATGGTTGCAATTACATTATTTTAGCATAGATAATAAAAACCCTATGATGGTCTAATTGGAAATAATGACAACAACAATAATAATGCTTTAGAATATTATACCAGCAGATTCTTTATGGCATTATTAGACAAGCAGCTCCAATCTCCCCATAGCATGTGTCACACCAAATGCTTCTGTCTAAGTAGCATGTTAGCCAAGTCCCAGATCTATGAATACAGTTCCAAAAATGGGTAATTACAATTTCTATAAAGAACAACTATGCCACATTAAAACTCTAAGTGCATGCTGTTCCCAAGTATACAGGAGTCAGTTAAATGGCTAACTGATTGTTCTGAATTTGGCATTGAAGAGAAGCAAAATTAACCTGTCACAAATTAGCTATAATATGCTTAAATGATTGAGACTGACTACATTTTCTTTTTATAAAAATAACTATAGCTTTGGTATTTAACAGTGCCTTTTAATAGAAAGTGGAAGAAAACACACACGAAAAGACATTAGTGTTTGTGTCCTCAGTGTATACTAATAATTGTAATATACATAAAAGAACATGAAAATAAAAAAGACAATAGCTAATATTTTAAGTATTAAAATATGTATATGTTGCTAATTTAACTCAGCACTTGCATGACTGCATTGTTGCTGAGTGGCATGTTTGACAGATAGAAACTTTGCTGTTATCCAATTTAACTGATAAAAATATTTTTTATGTTTACTCTTTAAGAGTAGATACTGTATATACAGCAGATATAATACCCAGCAGTTTGGCTAAGACCCTGTTTAAATCATTGCGCATTTGAGCAATGCAATGCCATTCATTCTGAAAGGCACCTCAAAGCACCTTGTCAACAGACATGCCTTACGGTGCACTAAAATGCATTCTAATTTGCTACCATGGGACGTGTTACAAAAAATAGTACGTGTACAGCTTTGGTGTGTTAGGAACCTATTCAAATGAATAGGCTACCCTAATGCAATCCATGTTAACCTACAGAAAAATCACACATGCTAACCAGCACAACAGTGTAATAACAAGTACGTCTGACTCGTTATTGCATTCAAGGTTTAATGTGAATTTATTAGACATGTGCAATTCGTTTTGGTCCGAATATGAATATTTAGTTATTTAGAGATTCGGATGTATGGGGTACATAGTACCCCTATTCATTCACCAAGAAAGTGTAAAAAGTGAGTAAAGACAAAACACAAGCTTTTGACAAGTCCTTTATTAAAAAATGTAAAAAAAAAAACCCTATTGCCGGACCCGAAAAAAATAAAAAAACCTCTGGTCTTGTCAAAGGCTCCCATCATCTGCTTGCTCCACCATCTGACACTTGAGAGGGCTTCAATCTTCACCCGATCTTTCTTCTGGGTTTTGCTGCCACCAGCTACATAAGTGGACAGAGATGCAATGACGCCACTCCCGCACATGCATGCGGGAGCCACTGTTTATAGCACAGGCTCTTAAGGTCCGGCATTTACGTCACCGGTTGCATGCACTCTGCATATCTCCTAAAAAGTGCAAGTTTAGGAGATATTCACAGTACCTCCAGGTAAGCCTTTTTACAGGCTTACCCATAGGTAAAAGATGAAAAAGTGGGTTTACTACCACTTTAAGAACATTCCTTAACCACTTCCCGACCGTCGGCCGTCATATGACGGCCTCCGGTTTGCGGGGGTATATCTGAATGATGCCTGTAGCTACAGACATCATTCAGATATTGCCGGTTTAGCCGGCGATTCCCTGCACCATAGGAACGATCATAGCGGCTGTTCCGCCGCTTGATCGTTCCTATGGGCGGCGGGAGGGGACGCCCCCCCCCTCCCGCCGCCCTCCGGTGCTTCTACCGACTCACCGCTTCCATCGGTGAGTCGGTCACAGGAACCGCCGGCACCGGATGATCACTATAGAGATTTCCGGCGGACCAGATGGTCGCCGGAGTCTCTATGATCGTTCGGAGGCCGGGCGCGATGTGATGACGTCACGCCCGGCCTCTGCATTCGAATAACGGCGCCGCCTCCGCTGGGAAGCGGTGATCGTTTTTTTTTTTTTTTTAATTTTAGGCTTTCCAGCCTAGAGGTGAGATGTGGGGTCTTATTGACCCCATATCTCACTGTTAATAGGTCCGATCAGGTAATATTCCTATTACAAGGGATGTTTACATTCCTTGTAATAGGAATAAAAGTAATCAATTTTTTTTTTTTTTTTTTTAAACTGTCAAATTTAAAAAATAAAAGTCAAATTAACAATAATAAAAAAAAAAAAAATTTTTAAAGCGCCCCTGTCCCCGTGAGCTCGTACGCAGAAGTGAACGCATACGTAAGCCCCGCCCACATATGAAAACGGTGTTCAAACCACACATGTGAGGTATCGCCGCGAACGTTAGAGCGAGAGCAATAATTCTAGCCCTAGACCTCCTCTGTAACTCAAAACATGTAACCAGTAAAAAATGTTAAAGCGTCGCCTATGGGGATTTTTAAATACCAAAGTTTGGCGCCATTCCACGAGCGCGTGCAATTTTGAAGCATGACATGTTGGGTATCTATTTACTCAGCGTATCTTCATCTTTCACATTATGCAAAAAAAATTGGGCTAACTTTATTGTTTGTTTTTTTTTTAAGCATGAAATTGTTTTTTTTCTGAAAAAAACGTGTTCGAAAAATTGCTGCGCAAATACCGTGCGAGATAAACGAGCGTCATTGTATTCTCTAGGGTCTTTGCTAAAAAAACATATATAATGTTTGGGGGTTCTATGTAATTTTCGAGCAAAAAAATTATGAATTTTACATGTAGGAGAGAAATGTCAGAATTGGCCTGGTTGCGAAGTGGTTAAATTTTCTAATCCTTAGTGGGGTCAAATCAATGTACATTTTTGACGCCAGTCACAAGAGATTTCGGATGGAAATTTTTTCTGGAACAAACTCATTTTTGGACAGCGTATGTGGCTTTTCATTTGAGAATTAAATTCATTAACCACTTCAGCCCTGGAAGGTTTTACCCCCTTCCTGATCAGAGCACTTTTTACAGTTTGGCACTGCGTTGCTTTAACCGGTTCCCGACCGGCGCACGACGATGTACATCGGCAGAATGGCACGGACAGGCAGGAGGGCGTATATATAAGTCCCTCCTTAATGCCGTCCATGCCATCGGGAGCGCGCCGAGATCGGCACGCTCCCGTGCCGGTCGGGACCCCCGCGATCACGGGGCCGGTCGCGGGTCCCGCAGACTCGATCGCCGCGGGGACACCCGCGATCGTCTCACGGGAAGGCTGAACAGGGAGATGCAGAAATACACAGCATCTCCCCGTTCTGCCTAGCAACTAGTGACGCCGATCTCTGCTCCCTGTGATTGGAGCAGAGATCAGCATTCACTAGCTGAAACTAGCTAGCTGACACTAGCTGACAGCCACGCCCCCCCACAGTAAGAAACACACCCCTAGGCATACTTAACCCCTACACTGCCCCCTTGTGGTTAACCCCTTCACTGCCAGTGTCATTTATACAGGAATCAATGCATTTAAATAGCATTGATTGCTGTATAAATGACAATGGTCCCAAAAATGTGTCAAAAATGTCCGATGTGTCCGCCATAATGTTGCAGTCACAATAAAAATCGCTGATCGCCGCCATTACTAATAAAAAAAAAATATTAATAAAAATGCTATAAAACTATCCCCTATCTTGTAAACGCTATAACTTCTGCACAAACCAATCAATAATCGCTTATTGCAATTTTTTTACCAAAAATATGTAGAAGAATACGTATCGGCCTAAACTGAGGAAAAAAAAAAGTTTTTTTATATATTTTTTGGGGATATTTATTATAGCAAAAAAAAAAAAAGAATGCGTTTTTTTTCAAAATTGTCGCTCTTTTTTGTTTATAGCGCAAAAAATAAAAACCACAGGGGCGATCAAATACCACCAAAAGAAAGCTCTATTTGTGGGGAAAAAAAGGACGTCAATTTTGTTTGGGAGCCACGTTTCACGACCGCGCAATTGTCAGTCCTTTGGCTGCAAATTGGTCCGGTCTGAAAGTGGTTAACTGGTATTTGCGCAGTCATGCAATGCTGTACGCAAACTAAATTTGCGCCCTTTTTTTCCCATACATAGAGCCTTCTTTTGGTGGTTTTTGATCACCTCTGTGGTTTATATTTTTTCAATATAAACGGACATTTTTTGAAAAAAAATGATATTTTCTACTTTTTGTTAAAAAAATCCAATAGACTCAATTTTAGTCATACATTTAGGCCAAATGTATTCAGCCACATGTCTTTGGTAAAAAAAAATGCCAATAAACATATATGTATTGGTTTGCGCAAAAGTTATAGCGTCTAGGGTGCATTTTCTGGAATTTACGCAGTTTTTAGTTTATGACTGCCTATCTTATTTCTTGAGGTGATTAAATGGCAGGGCAGTATAAACCCCCCCCCCCCCCAAATGACCCCATTTTGTAAAGTAGACACCCCAAGGAAATTTCTGAGAGGCATGTTGAGCCCATTGAATATTACATTTTTTTGTCAAAAAAATGATATATTGCTCACACAAGCCATGTTTATATGTGCAATTACACCCCAAAATACATTCTGCTGCTTCTCCTGAGTATGGGGATACCACATGTGTAAGACTTTTTGGGAGCCTAGCCACGTACAGGACCCTGAAAACCAAGCACCGCTTTCAGGATTTCTAAGGGCGTACATTTTTGATTTCACTCCTCACTACCTAGCACAGTTTCAGAGGCCATGAAATGACCAAGATAGCACACCCCCCCCCCCCCCCCCCCCTCAAATGACCCAATTTTGGAAAATAGACCCTTCAAGCTATTTGCTGAGAGGCATGTTGAGTCCATGGAATATTTTATATTTTGCCACAAGTTTCGGGAAAATTAAAATTAAAATAAGTATTTTGGGGTGTAATTCCACATATAACCATGCCATGTTTGAACAATATATCATTTAGTGACAACTTTGTGTAAAAAATAAAAACATTTTTTTTAAATTTTCCCGAAACTTGTGGCAAAATGTAAAATATTCCATGGACAGAACATGCCTCTCGGCAAATAACTTGAAGTGTCTACTTTCCAAAATGGGGTCATTTGTGGGGGTTTTGTGCTATCTTGATATTTCTTGAAAAACCTCATACATTTTTAAAAACCTTTAAAATCGTTTACAGGTTACCATTTTAGATTTACAGAAGAGGTCTACTACTAAAATTGCTGCCCTCAATCTGACCTTTGCGGTGATAGCTCACATGCATGGTGCAATTGCTGCTTACATATGACACTAGACCAGTGCTTGCGTTCACCTTTGTGCTTGAGCATGGGGGGACAGGGGTGTTTTTTTTATTATTTATTTAGCATTTTTATTTTATTTTTAAACTGTTCCTTTCATTTTTTTTTTATCATTTTTATTGTTATCACAGGGAATGTAAATATCCCCTATAATAGCAAGGTAGTGACAGGTACTCTTTTTAATCTCTCCTCTCCCCTTAAAGCATCTGACCACACCAAGATTGGTGTGATAAAATGCTTTCCCAATTTCCCAATGGCACTGTTTATATACGGCAAAACCTAAGTCATGAAATGCTCATAGCTTCCGGTTTCTTAGGCATAGAGATGATTGGGTCCATTCTGGTCTCCGATCAGCTCTATGGTAAGCTGGCGGAACCACTGGCTGCATTCTCGGGTTCCCTGTTGGGACAGGTAGAGTCTGAGAAAACCATGGAAGATGGTGGGGTGTCCTCAACTACACTAACACTTTACACTCAGTCACAATAACACTAACTAGCTATCACTGAGCCCTGTTCTATCTATATCCAACAACACATTGCAAAATGTTCCTGTGGGAAGGAACTTTTTATAGTGTAGGGTGGGACTATGAGCACTAAGCCATGATTTGGCAAAGTCATCAGGACTTTATCCAACCAGGGCTCTGATAGTGCTTTGTGCCCCAATTGGACAAGGGGTCAGGTGCTTCAGCCAGTCAGGGAGCTAGAATGCACTGTGCAGCGCACAGTGAATTGGGGGGCGCTCGACGAGTGAACAACCCACCAGCAAACACCCAAATGGGTGCTGTTTGGTGTCAAAACCAATGCTCAGTCCGAACAGCTTGCCCATCTCTAACACAGTATTGTGCTAGTGTGCACAAAAAATAACTTTAGTGTATTTATACCTGAAAATATGGGTTTGATACACAGTTGCACTAATATCTTGTGACATACAAAATGATCACCATTTTATTCTCCAGGCCTCTGCTTTCAGAAAATATATAATGGTTTGGGGGTTTAACTGATGTTTAGCCCAGGTGTTGGAAAAATAACCAGCTCTGACAGGGAAAGGATTAAACATTTTTATAAGGCTGCTTTGTCAACAGGACACAATACAGCCAGCCTTTAAAAAAAAAAATCAACATCATAGCATAATTATTTCACCCCACCCCCCCCCCCCCTCCAAAAAAATAATAATGGAGAGAAGCAAGGATGTTTATGATCTATGAAAACAATAGCTAATCCTTATATTACCAGGCCCACCAACAGCCAGCTTTTCATTAAAAAATCAGCAATTCAGTGCATTTTTCCAGCTGATAAGTTTTGAAATACTTTTACTAAAAACTAAACTTCAACCCTTTTTTTAAACCTATCTAAAAGAAAAAAATGAAGCCAGAAAGAAAAAAAAAAGTGGGGAATAAGGCAGCCAAACTGCAACTGAAGTTGGTCCTGTGATACAAACCCAAAGGTAAATCAGTCAGGAAAAATACTCTGGGATGTCTCCAAAATCTGCTATTTGAGATCGCAAAACACACTCTCTGTCTCAATATACAGTAAAAATGGGTGTTTTCTGCAATGACCAACAGCATTTAAGTGTTATCATGGACAGTTAAATGCTGTTGGTCATTGCACCATCTTACTTAGCAAACAATCTCCCTTTACACTTACGCAACAACTCATAGATCCAGATGGTCGATATATATTTCTCAAAGGCACCTGGGATGGAACACCCATTACCTGTTCATTTGTGACTGCATGTATGATGGGAAAATTTTATATTTCCTTATTAAAATTAGCTCGCAATATCTAAGAATGGATTCTAAACCTAGTTACCTTAGCGGAAGTCATACCAAAAGGAACAAACATTGCATCATCATTACAAACTGACCAAGTCCTTAAAAGGTTATGTTGCTCTCAAGGGGTTGGTCATTTCTTTACACACTAGTCCTTTATATAACACAGCCATAATTTGGAATAATCGTCTCCAGAGCTGCATTATATACGAGTCTGGTTTGATCTTTGTGCCATGCCGCAATAAAGCTGGCGGGACTCCGCGGCGAAACGGCATCTATAGCTAAGCATTCTTGTTACATTTTCTAATAATGTGCTTCATTCACAAAGTGGTAAGATACTGCATAGCGTTTTTCAAAAAGTTCTTTGGCATTCACTAAAAACACTACTAAAATTCTGCATTAGTTTAGTAGTGAAAGCCTGCATTAATTTACCACTGGCAGTATATGGCATCCTTAACACAGGCTGTATATAGTAGACAGGTGCACTCTGAAATATTTTGTTTCGGAATTTCGGCTTCGCCCGAACAATACATTTATTTAGTTACTCCCGAAATTTGTTTTTATTTATTTGGTTTAGTTAAAAATGCATTTGTATGAAAAAAACAAATTATTTAAGGTTGAATCTGTCAATTGAAGGCTTATGGTGTCTGTCAGATGTTCTAAAAAGAAGTGCAGTCTGCCACCAAAATGGCAGACTGCACTTATATATGGGCCGTAATGCACATGTAAGCCACTCCAAGTGAACTTGTTGCCATCTTTATGATGGGAGCAACTCCAAACCATCAACTTCAGGACTTGATTTCTATAAAAAATTAGGACATTTGGTCCATACTTTAAAAATCAACTTAATGGAACAACAGCACCACTTTGTGGTCAATGTTCCATTTTGTTATTGTTATCTTTGTGCTAGATGTCTACTTTTACTTTACTGTTATTTACTCTCAACTCTTTTAGTTGTTCCTGTTCTTTTTCTTCTTTCTCCCTACTTGCGTATCCTGAAGTCGCCCTGATCTTTTCTTTGACAAGTGATCTTCATAGGGGATCAAATATATGTTTATATTTGTCACATATTTTTATTTATGTTGGTCTAATTTGACACTACAAGGTCAGATTTGGGTATTTTGTCCCTGAGTCACATTGGCATTACACTGTTTTCTTAATTAGCCTGACATCTTTAAGAAACCAATATGTCAAGTAATCCAATGTATGTGTCTAAATTGGTAACTCATAAAGTACAGGGTTCTAATTCACCTTTAAAAGGGACTCTTCTTGATCGTGAGTTCTGAAATATCTCCATAACAGATACATCCACCTTCTTCCTGGTGAACGGGGCTGAGAAAAAAAAGAGGGGTAGTAATCTATTTTTCTAAACCCATATCATGCACAGATCATACAGTCATAAAAGCTGATGAGGGTAGATATTTACTGGTAGAAGGAAATATCAATGACCATGCAGTCACGCTAATTACTTATTAATCATAAAACATAGGTTAATTTTATTTTTTCAAAATGTGCCACACACTTTGACACAGTATATGATGGACCGTGTCATTATAGTGGGAGGAATCAGTAATATTCCACTGGACCAAACGCTAGGCAAGTCGCAACCTAACAAAGTTTCTATGAAACATCCCCAAAACAAAGCCACAAAATAGCCAAACTACTTCATCTGAATCATTTCATAGATATATGGAGAGAATGCAATCAATCCACAAGATGTTATACCTTTTATTCCCATGTTCCTGGCAAATTTTTGAGAATAGATCACTCACTCTTCAGTCTTTCACCAATAGTACCATTGTCAAAGATGCCAAGGTTTTGTCAGTGCCCTGGTCAGATCATTCCCCAATACAATTGTCTATCTCTGCCCTATTAAATCACCCAATTAATTACAAAAAAATAGAGACTGAACGCCACTATTTTAAGGTCAATTCGCCTGAAGAAACATCTCCCATTTCTAATTGTGTAGCCCACAAAGCCACCATTCGGGGCAAACTTATACAAATAGTGTCCAGGGCCAAAAAACAATGAGACTCTTATATACAACAAGGAAAACTAGAACTCTTACGTCTCTTTAAGAGTCAGATAAAAAGAGATAGCAATAGCTGACAATGCCTTAAACCTGAGCCTTACTACTAAGGATGAGCCGAACACACCCCAGTTTGGTTCGCATCAGAACAGGCAAAAAATTCAGAAGAACACACAAACACCGTTGAAGTCTATGGGACATGACTCTAATATTCATACCAGACCCAAAGGGCTTGGTAATGGACTAGGGGGAACCCATGCTGTTTTTTTTTCAATGAGTTTTATCTATATTGCCGAGACCCGACAATTCATTACAGCCGCAATCAGTTTGAAATGACTTTTTACCTTTAGAAATGTAATTTTGCTGCGGCCCTGTTCTAAACATGGGAAAAATGTGCCACTTTACAGGCATACTATAGACACCCCCCCAGGCATGATATTTAAAGGAATATTATATTTTTAAGGTTTTACTTTAAGAATTAAAAAAAATCACTGCTCCAAAAAAAATGTCCCCAAACACTGCATATTGTTCGGTGTTCGCCGAACATCTAACCAATCAAAGTCCGGCCCAAACTTATGCTAGGGCCGAACCGTTCACCCATCTCTACTTACTACTAGAGAAGAAAAAACACTAATGCCCTGTACACCCGATCGGACTTTCCGGCGGACTTAGTCCAGCGGACCAGAGTCCGTCGGATAATTCGATCGTGTGTGGGCTCCAGCGGACTTTTTCTTCCCAAAAGTCAGACGGACCTAGAAATAAGACCGGCTTCAAAATTGTCCAAAGGACTGGAGTCCGGTTGAAAAGTCCGGTCATCTGTGTGCTAGTCCGATGGACTAAAACCGGCGCTAGGGCAGCTATTGGCTACTGGCTATGAACTTCCTTATTCTACGTCATCACATTCAAATTCATCGGACTTTTGGAGTGATCGTGTGTGGCCAAGTCTGTTCGCTTGTAAAGTCCGGCGGGCCTCAGCTGCAAAGTCCGTTGGATTGTCCGCCAGACCAAGTCCGTCGAAAAGTCTGATCGTGTGTACGCAGCATTGGATGGTCCAAACATAAATGTTATATGCTAGGGGAAAAGCATAGTACACTTTTGGTGAGGAAACTTATTCCAAAACCATATATCCTATCTCTCCACAAATTACAGTTAGGTATTGGCATGTTTACTCAAAACCCTCAGCTTTTAACAAATAATTTTTAAAAAGTTATACTAAACTCTATGCATGACCTGACCCCTTAAGGCAAATTCACACTAGAATGTACAGCAGCTGGAGCACTTTACCTCTCAAGCAGCTGTCATTTCCTATAAATAGGAAAAGAAATGGCTGCACATTGGACAAGAAAGTCCATATAGCCGTTTTATTAAATCACCAGAGTGACATCAAAGGACACCAAACTTGTAGATGCTTTTTACACAGTACAATTGTGCTTAATCATTACCTATTAATCATTACCTATTTAATGATTATGTGTGTATTTAAGTGTGAAACACATCTACAAGACTGTATTTTGGTGTCTTTTGATGTCACTCTGGTGATTCAATCACCCAATTTGTTTAATAATTTGATCTTAAAATAAAAATAAAAGCTATGAGAATAAATACAATAACACACTACATTAATTTGAGCTTGTTCCCTTTAGGCAAGCTTCAGACCAAACGTAAAGGATTATAGATATATTTTTGGCCATTCAGGCTAATTCTGATTGAGGTCAAAGGTTGTATAAAGGCCTTTCAAAAGGCCCTTTTAAGTTATCCCTTAACCTTGGAAGAATCCACTTAACCAGATTAAAAGGATATTGCAATGATATGTTTGCATAATTCACCAATTTGGATTCTCCAATTTGGATTTTGTAGGAATGGTTCAGATTGATTGACTCACTTTTCAGTGACCCGATATGGAAAAGCAACCCCCACGTTAAAGAAGAATTCTACTATGCCTATATTATACATAATTACATTGGTCCAGCTTGGACTAATGTAGCTACAGTATGTACCATACCTGGTCGATGTCCCTGGACATATGATTGTCAAACAAATAGCATGGGGGTTGGGCACTGTACCAAAGAAAAAAAATGTGAAAAAATTCTGTTAGGTGGGGAGCAGTGATTTTAACCTATTGTTACCCCCATAATGCACATGTGGCAAAGGGGGTAGGATTTAATGCCCACATGGCACACATTTGCGTCCATGGACTGCCAATGTTTCTGTGCTGAGAACGTGCTCACTGCGCATAACCAGCAGAGAGATCGAGCTGTCATAGTCTGTGATCAATGGCTTATTGGAATCTAGAAGCCCCCTTTACCAAAAAAAAAGGTGCCCGAAGATACTGGCTTTGCTATGTGAATAAATAAGGGGTACATAGTCCACTACTCAGTCAATAAAAAAGTGAAAAGTGTAAGTATAGACACACAAACTGTATGTTGACAAGTCCATTATTGAACAAAAATTAGGGCTGTTACTGATTAAAATTTTCATGTTCGATTAATTAAAAATGTTTTAATCGATTAATTAACTAATTTTGATTAATTATAACGCACATACAGATCCAACTACTTTTAGCTGATCTCCTTGCATTGCAACTCTGCATTAGTCAGTGGTAAATGTGATATTCACTATATACAATCACCCGACACTAGTTTTTCCACAATCCATGACTTCACAGTTCACACAATTTTTTTTAAATTCAAACTGTAGCACTGACATAAGTATTTTTTTTTCCACAGTAGCGTGACAATCCCTCCACCTCCGGTCTAGCTAATCACTCTCACCTTATGGCATGGACCCCTGTGCAAACAGGTGGTCATGCAAGCGGGTATCAAAAGGGTTAACACAGACCATAAATGTCTCTCACGTCTCCTTAGATCTCAGCAAGGATGCCAGGTCATGGGTAGAAAGAAAAGATCTAAGTGCTCACTGCTTAAGTATAAGATTACATTTTTGTGTTCAAACACAAACTACTCACATAAAGATGATAAAAACACAGCATGTAAAGCCGACAATCGTGTTAGTTCCGTAGGTCAGCAGCGGGTGACGTCATGCGTAGCTCCTCCCCCGTACGCGTTACGTTCAATCAGATCTTCAACGTCACCAGACTCCTCCCCTTCCCTTAGTTTGACGGAGGCACTTGGGGAAGGGGGGAGGAGTGCGGTGACGTTGATGTCTGTGACGTCACCGGATCTCTGACGGAACTCCCTGAAGACCCGGAAGCCGGCGGAGAGAAAGAATTTTGATCGATCAAAAAAATTTTGATTGATCAAAAATATTAACGATTAATCTTTCATTTCCACAGCCCTAAAAAATTTAAAAAAAAATTAAGACTTAGTGTCAGAGTCTGGTCGAGTTTTTCATTGTGACCAAGCCACCAAAAGAAGTGTGTTTCAAAGTGTGTACAAACTTTGTATTACAATAAAACATTCAATACAAAATACATTTTTCTAAAAAAAAGGGCAGCAGAGGTGCAGTGCCTTGAAAAAATATACCCCTTGAAATTTTCCACATTTTGCCATGTTACAACCAAAAACGTAAATGTATTTTATTGGGATTTTATGTGATAGACCAACACAAAGTGGCACATAATTGTGAAGTGGAAGAAAAATGGTTTTCAATTTTTTTTTTTTACACATAAATATCTGAAAAGAGTGGCCTGCGTTTGTACCCCAAGTTTAGGAGGGAATTTTAAGGAAGAACACTTTTAGGAGGGAAGTTTAAGGAAAAAAACTTACATTTAAATGCCCATCAATGCAGCCTTATCAGTGTCCATCTGCAGCCTTGTCCAGTGTCATTGCAGCCTTGTCAGTGTCATTGCAGCCTTGTCATTGCAGCCTTGTCATTTCAGCCTTGCTTCAGTGTCATTTGCAGCCTTGTCAGTGTAGCCTTGCTCCAGTGTCATTGCAGCCTTGTCAGTGTAGCCTTGCACCAGTGTCATTTGCAGCCTTGTCAGTGTAGCCTTCCATTTTAAATATGGCGCAGCTGACATACAGAGCCAGATGTCCTGTGTATCTCTGCGGCTCTTGGCTCCTCTCGGTAGCTCTCTGCTCCTCTCAGTGGCTCTCGGGTCCTCTCCCAGTCCGCACCTAAAGCTTTACTTGAATACAATTGCCGGTGTTTTCATACTAATAATACTACAGGCAGGCAGTTGATTCTGCTACTTGCAGTATAATCAGTATATATATACGTCCCAGCTACATCTCACTGCAGGCCATCAGTATGTCTGGAAGGCCAACAAGGAGAGGCAGACAGTCATGAGCCAATAAAAGAGGACAAGCAGGCTTGGTGTCTAGAGGCAACAGTGCTGGTCGTTGACACGGTGCATCCTAAACAGCATGTGGCCGTGGGACGTGCTTGTTTTTTTTTTTCGGCAGCTGGCCATGTTGAGTCGCAACATGCCGAAGACTTGGTAGAGTGGATGACCAAGCCATCCTCATCCACCTTATCCTCTCTCACCCAGGCTCAGGGTACTTTGTCTGGCAAAGCAGCTGCCAATGCGGCCTCTTCCCTCGGCTCAATGGCAGCAGTCACTCCTTCCGTAGCCCCACCATGTCCTCCTGAGGAGTCCCCCGAACTGTTCGACCACAGTGTTGGGTACGTGCTCCAGGAGGATGCCCAGCGTTTTGAAGGCTCTGATGATGGTACCCAGCTAGAGGAAGGCAGTAACGTGAGCCCAGAGAGAGGGGGTGCCCAAGAAGGACAGCAATCTGGCAGTCATGTTCCCCCAGCTGCAGCATACTGCCAGGTTTGCTCCAGTGATGAAGAGGGATGGGATGATGAGGTCACTAACTCCTCCACGTGGGTGCCTGATAGGAGAGAGGAGGGTTTTGACATTACAGAGCTGGTGGATGTTAGAGACATTGCGCTCCTGCACCCTCTGTATGAGGATGCCCCACAGATGCTCAATAGGGTTTAGGTCTGGAGACATGCTTGGCCAGTCCATCAGCTTTACCCTCAGCTTCTTTAGCAAGGCAGTGGTCGTCTTGGAGGTGTGTTTGGGGTCATTATCATGTTGGATTACAACCCTGCGGCCCAGTCTCTGCAGAGAGGGGATCATGGTCTGCTTCAGTATGTCACTGTACACGTTGGCATTCATGGTTCCCTCAATAAACTGTTTGAGCAATATATCATTTAGTGACAACTTTTTGTAAAAAAAATATATATATATTTTTTTTTTTCATTATTCAATCTCTTGGGACAAAAAAAAAAATATTTAATGGGCTCAACATTGCTCTCATCAAATAGCTTGGGGTGTCTACTTTCCAAAATGGGGTCATTTGGGGGGGGGTTTGAACTGTCCTGGCATTTTATGCACAACATTTAGAAGCCTATGTCACACGTCACCCACTCTTCTAACCACTTGTAGACAAAGCCCTTTCTGACACTTTTTGTTTACATGAAAACATTTTTTTTTTTTGCAAGAAAATTACGTTGAACCCCCAAACACTATATATAATGTTAAAGCAAAGGCCCTACAGATTAAAATGGTGGGTGTTGCATTTTTTTTTCCCACACAGTATTTGCGCAGCGATTTTTCAAACGCATTTTTTGTGGAAAAAATACACTTTTTTTTATTTTAATGCACTAAAACACACTATATTGCTCAAATTTTTGATGAAATAAAAAATATGATCTTAGGCCGAGTACATGGATACCAAACACGACATGCTTTAAAATTGCGCACAAACACGCAGTGGCGACAAACTACATACATTTTTAAAAGCCTTTAAAAGCCTTTACATGATACCACATTAGATTCACGGAGGAGGTCTACTGCTAAAATTACTGCCCTCGATCTGACCTTCGCGGTGATACCTCACATGCATGGTGCAATTGCTGTTTACATATGACGCCAGACCAACGCTTGTGTACGCCTTTGCGCAAGAGAAGGGGGGGCAGGGGGGCTTTTTTTTTTTTTTTTGTTTTTTTTTTTATTTATTTAGCTTTTTTTTTTTATTTTTAAACTGTTCCTTCCATTTTTTTTCTTTGTTATGATTTTTATTGTTATCTCAGGGAATGTAAATATCCCCTATGATAGCAATAGGCAGTGACAGGTACTCTTTTTTTGAAAAAATTGGGGTCTATTAGACCCTAGATCTTTCCTCTGCCCTCAAAGCATCTGACCACACCAAGATTGGTGTGATAAAATGCTTTCCCAATTTCCCAATGGCGCGGTTTATATCCGGGAGGGGGGACATTCCCTCCCACTGCTTGTAAAAGCAGTCTAGAGGCTAATTACCCGCTAGAATTGCTTTTACATGAAAGCCGATCACTGGCTGAAAAGAATGATACCAAGATGATACCTAAACCTGCAGGCATCATTCTGGTATAACCATTCAAAGTCCAGCAACATACTGGACATATATTGTAATCTTTTTTTTTTCATGCAGCCTCTTGGCTGAACGAAAAAAAAGAGATTGATTGGTGGGTATGCCCACCATTAGAATACCTCCCTTCATCCACCCACTTCTAATGATGGGCATACATGCACCATTTATATATGCCGATGCATGGGGGCATCCTCCCGCAAAAGTTATGCCGTGTACACACGGTCGGAATTTCGACCGTATGTACGTGGCATTAGGAGCCAATCGCTCCCCCCCCCCCTGCTGCCCCCATGCTTTGGCATATATGCTCTTTTTTTTAACTGTGGTGGTGAAATCACCTCCTACAGCGTTGGAGTCGCGGCTTTATGTATCGTGGGAGCAAACGCTGTTGCTGTCAAGATAAATAAATCCGCGTTGCAACTGAATGGCGCACCTGAAAACAAAAAAAAATGCTTAACACTAAAACACAGTAAACAAAATTACATACCTGAAAAGCAAGCATGATAAAACATAATAAAACATTGCAGAATAGAATGGAGTAAAAAAAGAGCAACAATAGAGAGAGAATAGAGTGAGAGAGAGAACAATAAAACGACAACTATTTTATTTTTTTTTTTTTTTTTGAGATTCACAGGTAAAAAAGCTCCTGACTGAAGCGACTGAATCAAAACGCTACCACAAAAAAAATGTTAGCGATCGCAGGGATCAGGCCTGACTCTGCGAACGCTGCAGTTATGTGTGCTTAGTGTTTTGTAAGTGACAGTGATCGATCGATACTGCACTTGGGTGGGCTGGGCTGGGCGGAGGGGGAAAACGCAGGTGCTAGCAGGTATCTGGGCTGATCCCGCTAACAATGCGTTTTTTTTTGGAACCCTAAACTGCTGGGACGCTAGTATAGATCTGATCAGATCAGATATTGATCTGTTCAGATACTGTGCCACTAAGGGAGGTGTATGCTTTGCGCGTGGGTGTTTGCGGTACTGGCACTAACCTGGGGCGACGCAGACCTTATTTGACCCTAAAACCTAATTGATATCACCCGCCGGGCGATCAGGGGGTTAAACCGTTATTGGGTAATAAATGGCGGGTGCCCTGACAGTATAAAAAACAAGCTAACTAACCAGCGTCACCCGTAACAGTAATACAAAAAAAAAACTGGTTACCTAGCGACACTAATGCAGCGATCAGAAAAACGATCGCTTAGTGACACTGGCAAAAGGGGGTGAAAGGGTTAACTAGGGGCAATCAGGGGGTTAAAACCTTTATTAGGTAATATATGGGGGTACCTGACGCTATATAAAAACCTGACGGGGAACCTAAATAACGAAATAACTAACTGGCTAACCAGCGTCACCAGTGACAGTTATACAGTGATCACTGGTGAAAGGGTTAACTCTAGGGGCAATCAGGGGGTTAAAACCTTTATTTAGGTTGTAATATGGGGGTACCTGACCTATAAACCTATTTATGAACCTATATAAACATGGCGGTTACCTAAAAAAAAAAAATGGTTACCTAGCGACACTAATGCAGCGATCAGAAAAACGATCGCTTAGTGACACTGGCAAAAGGGGGTGAAAGGGTTAACTAGGGGCAATCAGGGGGTTAAAACCTTTATTAGGTAATATATGGGGGTACCTGACGCTATATAAAAACCTGACGGGGAACCTAAATAACGAAATAACTAACTGGCTAACCAGCGTCACCAGTGACAGTTATACAGTGATCACTGGTGAAAGGGTTAACTCTAGGGGCAATCAAGGGGTTAAAACCTTTATTTAGGTTGTAATATGGGGGTACCTGACCTATAAACCTATTTATGAACCTATATAAACATGGCGGTTACCTAAAAAAAAAAAATGGTTACCTAGCGACAGCAGTGACACTAATACAGCGATCAGAAAAACGATCGCTTAGTGACACTGGCAAAAGGGGGTGAAAGGGTTACCTGGGGGGCAATCAAGGGGTTAAACCTTTATATGGGGGGGGTAGGGGGCTACCTTGGACCTAAAACTAACTGCACTGACAGTTATTACAGTCACACTGACACTAAATGCAGTGATCAGTAAAAAAATGATCACTGCAATTAGTGACACTGTGACTGGGGGGGGGAGGGGGTGATCTGGGGGGTGATCTGGGGGTGACAGGGGGGTGTTTTGTGTGCCTATGTGTACTGGTGTCAGTGTACTGTTGGTGCACTAACCTGTACATGTTGACAGCTCGGCGTTCCGGTCACATAGACCGGCGCACCGAGCGTGACATCACTTCCTCTGCCTGTGTTTTGATTGACACAGACAGAGGAAGCATCTGATTCGCCAGGAGCGATCGCGAGGGGGTGGCCAGAAACCACTGGCCGTCCCCTCATCCCGGATCGCTCCTGAAGCGATCCCGACCGTCCCCGCCGGCCGGGGGGGGTCCGATCGGACCCCCCACGCGCCTGAAGAATGGCACGTACAGGTACGTGCTTCTGCCTGTACGTGCCATTCTGCCGACGTATATGTACATGGGGCGGTCGGGAAGTGGTTAAAGTGCACCAAACACCTCTTTACATTGATTAAAGGGCATCTACGTACAGATTTCAACTTATTCTTTACATTTGCATATAAGCACCACCCCCCTCCCTCCCAATAATGTATGGGAGGACAGCAAGGAGAGGCTTTCCCTTGGCACTGTAAGGGGGCCAACAACAAATGTGTCCACAGGCAAAGGTGGGCGTGGTGGTCAGTCCTCAGGCAGGGCACTGTTTAGTGAGTTTGCCCATGCTATCCAACCACAGCATGCAGAGGAGGTGGTGGACTGGCTTACTAAACCTTTCTTATTTTCCTCATCCTCTGTCAAGGATGCAAGCAGAGACAAGTGTGCAGTTTCCAGAGTGGATAATCCTGCCTCCTTGTCCACATCTATTCCTACCATAGCCCCAACATCAGCCATTGAGGAGTCAGCTGAGTTATTGACCACAGCGTCAGCCACTCCCCCTTGATGATGCCCAGCCAATACTGGATTCAGATGTTGGTTCTGAGGTTGAGGATGACAGGAACATGAGCCTAGAAGATGGAGGAGATGGATATGGGTGTCACATAGACTGGAACAGTGAGGTGTGTTGATGGTAAAGCAATGGAAAGAGCATAATATAAAAGTAATTTAATATTGAAGAGAATAATCTATTCAGACTTTTAGGTACCAGCGTTAATGGCAAAAATGTTTGGTGCAATTGCTAATTGGAAGATGGCCTGCAGATTGGTACAATTTCTTGTTTGTTTGGTATTTTGGTAGGCAAGTAAGAGGGAATTTTTCAGGAATAAGAGGTAATATTTAGCTTTGTGTATATTATTGCCTCTGAACTGCCCTTACATTACAAAAGGAAAACTAATCGTAAAGTGAACACAGATGTCTGTGAACTTCTTTGTCTCACAGGAGGGTGTGTGACTCTACTTAAACCTTACACAACAAACAGAGTACTATTGTTATGTTCAAAGTAGATGGATCTCTTTAAAATGGTTGTAAAGGCTGAAGGTTTTTGACCTTCATGCGTTCTATGCGTGAAGGTACAAAACCTTCTATGTGTAGCAGCCCCCCCATAATACTTACCTGAACCCTCTCTCGATCCAGCAATGTCCAAGAAAGCCTTGCCTCTCCAGAGGCTCACACTCCTGATTGGCTTTTGACAGATGTTAATCACAGCCAGTGATCCAATCAGGAGACAGGGGGAGTCATAAGCTGTCCGACGATAAATCTAACTCTTAAACTTTGGCAAACAATGAAGGCCATGCTGGGATATCAGGTAACATCAGAATTGGCTCCCCTATAGGATAATAGAAACTTACCTGAGCTAGCTAAAATCGAAAGATCTAGGGAATGGGTGAACCAAGGCCTTAACCGATTGAGTCAACTATTTGTAGGAAATGCTATGAAATCATTTGCCAATCTGAAGCAGGAATTTACCATCTCCAACAGTTCGTTCTATAACTATCTCCAGGTCAGGCATGCAGTCCAGACACAATTTGGATCTCAGGTTGTGCAGTGGACCCAAATTCCTATTTTGACACAAATAATGTTTTTGGCTTCGTCTAAAGGGTTGATTTCTCGGCTGTATGCCAGACTTGGAGATAGAACAATGGACCATGGCGGCCCGACCAAGAACAGGAAAAACTGGGAGAGAGATGTGGGCCCATTGTCTGCTGTGGAATGGGACCAGATTCTCAGACAGGGAACACTTGTCTCAATCTCCCCCTCGCAGAAGGTATCACACTTTTTTTTTCTTTACAGAATATATTATACTCCTAAGAAAATGTTCAAATGGAAATGGAGGGATAACGACCAGTGCCCCAGATGTGGGGCTTCTGGAGATTTTATCCATATGCTTTGGAAGTGTCCGAAGCTATTCAGATATTGGACGAATATTATAGACGAGATCAATAAAACTTTTAAGACAGTACTAGTAGAAATGGTTAAGATCTGCCTCCTGGGTTTAATAGAGGGGAGTAATGTTCCGAAGGATATTGCTGAACTAGTTTTAAGGTGTCTATTCCAAGCAAGAAAGCTGATCACCCAATATTGGCAGTCACAGTTGCATCCGCTAGTAGAGACCTGGCTAATGAGTATAAATACAACAATAGGAAAGGAGAGAGTGTTCTTTATTAAGCAGGGCACATACAACAAGTTTACAAGAATGTAGGGGTCCTGGTTGGAGAGACTGGGGCTCCCCCCCATAGGTTGATAGGAGGCCTTAATATTGACCATAGGCATTTAACATGATTTCCTCATGTGTTTTTTTTTCTCTCTTCTTTTTCTTTCTTTCTTCTCCCTTTCCCCTACAAACTTGCAAATGACATAAGAATAAATTCAATAGAGCTGTGGGGAGGGGTGAGAAGAGAGAGGATAATGAGTTTTAAAACGGGGGTATAATAAGTAATGTTGAGATAGGTGGGGGGGGGTTGGAAGGGGGGTTAATAATGGTAAGGCGAGAAGGGAAAATAACACCAACAGAGATAATGCATTTGATATTACAAAGTAGAATTACTATGTTGGTATTCAGGAATTTGTTCACCTTATGGTTGTTTCCCTTTTCTTGGTGGTTTTCTATGGTTGTTTGAATACTTGGACTGTAATGTTTTATTGCATAAATAAAGGAAAAAAAGTAATTTAATGAAAAAATTTAAAAAAAGGAGACAGGGGGATTGGGGCCAAGCCTTGGCTCCATATGTGAATAGACACACATAGATGTGTCATTTACACAGGAATAAGTGCATTTGTATAGCACCGATTACTGTATAAATGACAATGGTCCCAAAAATGTGTCAAAAATGTCCGATGTGTCCGCCATAATGTCGCAGTCACAATAAAAATCGCTGATCGCAGCCATTACTAGTAAAAAAAATATTAATAAAAATGACATAAAACTATCCCCTATTTTGTAAACGCTATAACTTTTTTGCAAACCAATCAATAATCGCTTATTGCGATTTTTTTATCTAAAATATGTAGAAGAATAGGTATCGGCCTTAACTGAGGAAAACATTTTTTTTATAAATATTTTTGAAAAAAAGATATCTGAATGAGACTGCCACATCACAAATACATATAGAACTAGAAAAAAACCCTATGGGTAGGACTTTAAACGCACAACCTCAATCAAGTAAGTAGAAGAGTATATGAAAAAATACATAAAGAATTTATTAAACACAATGGAAAAATACATATATAATACAAAATAACGGATGCATAAGGATATAAAGACAAAAGTGAGGAAGACAAAATACAGCTGCCTAACCCCAACGGCATTTCAGAGAGACAAGTTGTATTCTCCTTCATCAGGGGTTGAATAGCAGATAGCAGGCTGTCTATATGATTTAAATGTGATATAATCAGCAAATAAATCCCACATACAATGTTGCATGGTTATTTCAATTAAATGTACATGGCTGTACTTACATCAAAATCACTAGCACAGGTACATCTATGTGGGGCAGGGAGGCTTTACTTTTTTTGTGTGTTTTATATTATTTAATTTATTTTATTTTATTTTATTTTTGAACCTCATTGCTATCACAAGGGGACTAATAGGCCCTCTATGTATTAGAATAGTGCAGGTGACAGGTTCTCTTTATGGTGACACCAGGGGGTCTGTTGGACACCTAATAAAACCTTTGCACTCCATTGAAGCTAAAAGATTATTTTAACTGACAATTATGCAGCCATGCAACACTGTACCCAAATAAAATTTATCTCATTTTTTCCCCACAAATAGAGCTTTCTTTTGGTGGTATTTGATCACCACTGTGTGCATATTTTTTGCACTATAAACAAAACGATTTTGAAAAAAAAAAAAATGTTATACTTACCTGCTTTGTGCAAGGGTTTTGCACAGAGCAGCCCCGATCCTCCTCTTCTGGGTTTCCCCATGGGTGCTCCTGGCTAATCCCGCTTTCCTTGGGGGCACCCGTGCGATCTTGCTTTTGAGTCCCATTGCTGCGTTCATTGACACAGAGTGTGGGACTAGGCCCTGCCCCCCCTCGACTCCTGTGTCAAAGGATTTGGTTGACAGCAGTGGCCAATGGCTCCCACTGCTATCAATCTGTCCAATGAGGAGAGAGACATCGGCTGGAGCCGCTGGGCTTGTGCACATTGCTGGATCGGATCAGGCAAGATAAAGGGGGTCTGAAGTCAGCTGCAGCCCAGAAGGTTTTACACCTTAATGCATACAATGCATTAAGGTGAAAAACCTTGAGAACAAACCATAGAATGAAAAACCTTGTGACTTTACAACCACTTTAAGTGGCTAGTCAATGTACATTTTCTCATTGGAGTGCAATTTTAACCTCTTAAGGACCAGACCTATTTTTCAAACTTGTTGTTTACAAGTTAAAATCATTTTTTTTTGCTAGAAAATTATTTAGAACCCCCAAATATTATATATATATATATATTTTTTTTAGACACCCTAGAGAATAAAACGGTGGTTGTTGTAATACTTTGTGTCACATCGTATTTGTGCAGTGGTCTTACAAACGCAATTTTTGGGGGACAAATACACTTTTCTGAATTAAAAAATAAGAAAACGGTAAAGTTTGCCCAATTTTTTTTTGGATTGTGAAAGATAATGTAACACCGAGTAAATTGATACCCAACATGTCATGCTTCAAAATATCACCCGCTCGTGGAATGGCGACAAATTTTGACACTTAAAAATCTCCATAGGTAATGTTTAAAAATCTCTGCAGGTTACCAGTTTTGAGTTACAGAGGAGGTATTTTGCTAGAATTATTGCTCTCTTTTTTTTACACTATCCCTTTACAAGGGATGTTTAAATTTCTTGTAATAGGAAAGGGTCACTTTTATTCCTATTACAAGAAATGTAAACATCCCTTATAGAAATAGAAATAGAAAAAAAAAGCATGACAGGACCTCTTTAATGTGAGATATGGGGTCAATAAAAAAAAAAAAAACGTATTTTTTTTTTAATAAAAAAAAATTCCCTTTATGGTTGTTGGGCAAAAGTGACGTTTGACTTTGTTTCCATCATCCAGCGTCATTGAGTCGAGTGGGGGCCATCATTCCCTCAAAGGATCAGATCGTCTCCTGCCGCTACTGACGGCTCTGGTAAGCGGTGGAGACAGCCGGAACGTGGGGGGGGGGGCATCTCTCCCGCCGCTGATAATAGTGATCTTGTGGCAAATCTGCTGCAGAGACCACTTTTATCCTAAAGCGAACCACCCGCTGTTTCAGAAAATACTGTGGTTGAGGCAGCTCTCACGATGGCGAGGGGTCCGGAAGTGGTTAAAGTGACAATAGGGCACAAATGTCTGTAAGAAATTCTAAATAGATATGAAATGTTCCTTTATTGAAATTCAGGGAGAAGGTACTGTTTATTGAAATGATTTCCCACCCTTTAGTGATTGCTCCAGTGGAAAATGTAACAACTTATAAATGAGTACAGCTACTTCTTAGAAGGTCATAAAAATTGGACTTCAATAAATAGCTGTCATTGCTATCCAAAAATATATTGTGAATGTAAATATGTCTGACCTTATCTGAAAAGAAGATATTAGATGTGCTTGTAAAAGATACTGAATTGTCTTGATATTTAAATGTCCTTTAGTTAAAGGATATCTAAAGTTATATTTTTTTTTAAACAAACATGTCATACCTCCTCTGTGCAGTTTGTTTTGCAGCTCTCCCTCGGGGCACCCATGCAGGAGTGCTCCCATGTCCTGCTGCTGCGTCTATTGACCCAGCCCCGCCCCCGACTCCCACATCATTGGATTTGATTGACAGCAGCAGGAGCCAATGGCTGCACTGCTATCAATCTATCCAACCAGGACACAAAACACCAGCTGGAGCTGGTGTGCTTGTTCCCGACACGTGAAAGAATGCATTAAGGTGAAAAACCTTGAGGGTTTTCAACCCCTTTAAACTAGAGTAATTTATATTGCCATTAACATTGGAGCCTCATGTGTCCATTTATGCCATTTTCTGGAACTCTAATGCCGCGTACACATGCTCTGACATTCCAACAACAAAATCCTGAATTTATTTCCAATGGATGTTGGCTCAAACTTGTCTTGCATACACACGGTCGCACAAATGTTGTCAGAAACTCCGAATGACAAGAATGTGGTGACGTACGACGAGCTGAGAAAAATTAAGTTCAATAAACAGTGCAGCTCTTCTGCTTGATTCCGAGCATGCATGGAATTTTGTGCGTCGGAATAGTCTACAATCGCTCGGAATTTACAACAACGGATTTTGGTGTCGGAAAGTTTGAGAACTGGCTCTTAAATTTTTGTTGTCGGAAATTCCGACAACAAATGTCCGATGGAGCCTAAACACGGTCGGAATTTCCTACAACAAGCTCACATTGAACATTTGTTGTCGGAAATTCCGAGCATGTGTATAAGAGGGTCTGGGTCCAGTAACAGTAAAACAACATTAGGAGTCAACTAAGAAAACAAGTGTATTTAAAAAAAGTATATTAAACCTCTTCATGACTGAGGTATTTTGTTGCTTTGTGATTGGTATGAATTAGTTCTAAAAGATGTAACTTTTTCATTTATTTTCTTATAGTCATAAAAAGTGTTCATGTAAGGTGTAGTGGTCTGTCTCTATCTGACCCTATAATGTATCAGGTGCTTGCTGTCAAATAAGAGCAAAGTGGTGCTGCTAGCACCAGATAATTGGAGAATAATGTCTGAAAAGGGGGCAGACAGATGAAATCTGAAAAGGCTGGAGTCAGAATCAGGATGATGACATAAAATCACTGCACTAGACTTCCACAAAGGTCTAGGAGAAATATTTCAGAATGTGTTTCTGTATCATGGGTAGCAAGTTGGCACCTGATGGCATTAGATGAATGGGATCAGGAGATAGGGGTTTTTTTTTATATGATTTTACAACAACAAAGTGTGCTTAGAGTATTCCAGTTGCCTGCTGGTAGTGGTATAATCCATGATAAGGCTGTGGAAGACTCTTTCTGGCCAATCTGGAGTTTGTTGTAAGAAGGATTGTTGAAAATTAATATGTGATAGTTCATAGTAATACATTTTGGGGAGATCTTTGATATATGTTTTATTGTCTCCTGCAGCAATGCTTATTAAAAGTAGTCAATTAGACCATCTTTACCAGTAAAAGATTAACTTTGGACACAGGTAGGGTCTGCGGATTATACTGTGAGTATTGGATGCTCCTTAGGTGTTTAGGAGATGTGATGTTGCCTAAAAACTGAGAAATGAAAGATGCTGAGATGAACAGTAAGTCCAGACATGTAAACATGCTATAGTAAGTTACGGTAATTAAACTTTAGTTTACAGTTCCCAGTAGTATTTGTTTATTAAATGTATATGATGCTTTCACCCATCAGGGATCCTTTTTTAAGTTGAATTTGCAGTTTTTAAGTTGACCTTGCAGATATTATTGAATCAATGATCATTATTTGACATACTGCACTTTGTAGCTTAAGCCAGCAATAAACATGATATTCAAACCAATTTTGGGCAAGCTGATTGTACCCAAGTTGATTGATCAACTTTGGTACAACCAGTATGTCTGATTTTTCTACATTTGATAGGAATACATTGCCGCTAGCAATAGCCATTGGATTCTGCCAGCCGGGAATGCTCTCCACACCCCCCCACTGGTATAATACAAGAGCGCTGATGTTGATGAAGGAATCAAGTGATTTTCTTTCCTTCCACCTATGGTGGAAGGAAAGGCAATAGTTTCAACTATGGCCAGCCTTAGATTTGTTCTTTACACTGTCTTACTGCAGTGCCCTAGTGTTAATGAGATTTGCATAACATGCAGAATTATAGATTTTTTAAAAATATTTTATATTTTTTCTGAAGAAGACTGCAAGAAAACATGTTATTGTTCAAAGCATAATTTTACATTTTGTAACATGCACACATCCAGAATATTGACTCCTTGGTGTCTTTATTGAAGCATTAAAATGACATCACAGGCATCACAGGAACATTAAAAGGTAATGTGTTTCACTCTAAATTCAGTGCTTACTCAAATGCTGAATTTAGCGTGAAACACATCACCTTTTAATGCTTCAATAAAGACACCAAGGACTGCAGCAATATTCCAGATTTGTGTATGTTACTGAATCTCACAGATGAGCAGTGCATCACCCTGGGTGCCAGTTCACAACATGTGAAAGTCAGTCACTCACCTAGAGAGGCATTTATTTGGTTTTATACTTTGTAGTTGACAACTTTGTCCCTACTTTGATTGTTTAAAGATAATTAGTCTGAATACATTTTTATATTAAATGTGCCGAACTAGATGACACATAAGTAACCATTTATAGGAATTGACAGGAAAAAGCTTGTGGTAAGTCTGCTGTTGAAGCATAATAACATAATATAAGTGAATGCATGTGACTAATCAACTCAATTGGTTTATGAGAAAATCGCTGTCCAACTTGATTTTCCAAGTTAAAGCATTTGCTGTTCATATTGTTACAAACCATAAATCTTTTTACAGTATAGCTTATTTTCCATTAAAAATAGATCACTTATTTCCTTCAAGCTTCCATAAAACTGCAAGGCATTTTCTAGAGATGATGAAAGAAAAATCGTATAAATGACGTCTAAAATATACTATTACCACTGATAAACCGATGATTTTAGCTTACCAAAAAAACCCATAACATTTAACTTTACAGTCCATCAAATATATTGTAACAATTTACCAGAATACTAGAAACATTTAAATAGAAGTTGAATAGAGTCAGTTAATACAGTCAAAAGAAAAGTGTAAAGAATGAAGTCGTTTTTTTAATATGTTAATTGTACATTTTATGTGGTTTATAAATATACACGGAAAATGCTAAGTCTAGAAGGAGCTCCTTCCCTTAGAAACATATGGACCTTTAGGGTTTGATTTATTAGACAGAGACAAATAGGCTGTTCCCCTTGCAAAGGAACTTTCACTTAAAATTGTTCTAAAGGCAGATGTTTTACATTAATGCATTCTATGCATTAAGGTAACAATCCTTCTGTGTGCAGCAGCACCCCTAATACTTACCTGAGCCCCATTGCAATCCAGCAATGTGCACAAGAACCTCGGCTCTCCGGGGGACTCTCACTTCTTATTGGCCAAGACTCACATCCAGTGAGCCAATGAAGAGAGAGAGGGGGCATAGCTGAGCCATGGCTCTGTGTGTAAATAGACATGCAGAGCAGTGTCTCTGGGACAAGCCTGCTTGGGAGCACCCATTGCAAGCTGCTTACTTTGGGGGCACTCAGCAGGAGAGGGAGGGGTGAGGAGAGCCAGTGGGGGTCTGAAAAAGAGGAGGATCTGGGCTGCTCTGTTCAAAACCACTACACAGAGCAGGTAAGTATAACATGTTTGTTATTAAAAAAAATTTCCTTTAATATCGCTTTAACCTAGTGAATGTAGTGAAGCTCTGCTGATTCTATCCTTCAATCATGTGCAATCAAAAGTACTTTTTTTTTTTCCTGCTTATGATTGTGCATTCTTTGCAAAGTCATTTTCACCGCATTCACTAAGTCTATTTGCCTTTATAATATGAACATTTTTTAGTCAAAGCATAAAAAACATCTTTTAATGGATATTCTAGTAGATTACAATGGAAATTTTTGAAACAGCTTGGGTATCTTCTTTATGGAAATTAAGTAATTTAACAAGCTGCTGCAATGTTTGTCCCATTTTTGCCATACAGAGTCTTGTAGTGAGAGAGAGAGAGAGAGAACAGCCTATTTTGTCTTCAGTAAATTAATCCCACAGTGTCTTATATGCCTACATTTTCCATCAGTCAAAGGCCCCTTTCACACATGCGGACCGTATGTCCATTTTTCATCCATCCGTTTTTGGATGAAAAACGGACATACATGCATGTCTATGGGGTAGCGGGTGTCAGCGGATGAGCATCCGCTGACACCCGCTATTGTCCGCCTCCGCAATTGTCTGGTTCTGCAGACGGAGGAAAATCCTATTCCTAGCGGATCGGATGAACACGGACAGACGGTCCGTGTTCATCCGATCCTCCATAGAGGAGAGCGGAGAACTGACAGGGCGGTCCCTGCTAAGTGTGCAGGGACCGCCCTGTCATCAGCCGACTCAGCGGGGAACAGCTGTGCGATCCCTGCTGAGCAACGGATCTTCACGGGGCGGATCATTACGGATCCGCCCCGTGTGAAAGGACCCTAAGGGCTCTTTCACACGGACGGACCGTATGTCCGTTTTTCATCCTTCCGTTTTCGGATGAAAAACGGACATACAGGTATCCCTATGGGATAGCGGGTGTCAGCGGATGAGCATCCGCTCTGCCCGCTATGCTCTGTTTCTGCAGACGGAGGAAAACCCCATTTTTTCATCCATCTGCAGAGCGGATTGGATGACGACGGACTCTACGGTCCGTCGTCACCCGATCTCCCATAGGGGAGAGCGGCGCTCTGACAGGTCCGTCCCTGCACGGAGTGCAGAGACGGACCTGTCATCTTCCTGCTCAGCGGAGATCGCTCCGGCGATCCCCGCTGAGCAAGCGGCTATCCACGGGGCGGATCTGCACTGATCCGCCCCGTGTGAAAGAGCCCTAACTCTGGGCTGAGACAGATGAGTTGTGTGTGGGAGAGTGGGAGCTTAAACAAGAGGGGCACCTTCCCTGGGTGCAATGTTATGTGGTTTTGTGGTGCTGAGAGCTTGTTAGCTTCCCATTCTTCAGCTGCCGGAATGACAGGGTTGATGCTGCAATCACTTCTATAATTTAAAATGGAATACACATCAGGGGCCGCACTAGCTGCTCAAGCGACCACACTAGTTGCTCAAAATCAGTCTAATGTGAGTGACAGAGAGCGAGCAGGGCAGATGCCTGATGAGAACACACCTCGTTAGCCTGAGTGCCTGCTAGAAAGTGAAGGTAGACTGCCCTTGTTATGTGATATCTCACATGACCAGAGAGGGGAAGAAGAAGTTGCCCCTATTCCTGGGAAAGTGAGGAGGTCTGAACTTTTACAGAGAGTGGGGAGATAAAGATATCCCCCGATCTCCCTCTTTTTCAAACATAGTTTTGTGGTTTGAGATTTTATAAATAATAATTTGCACAATGCACTTTATAGCAATCAATTTTAATAATACGTAAAGATTTATTGATTGACTTTGTTAATAGTGCAGCACTCTTTCACATATATACATCTTTTCTTTTTAGTGATGCAGGGAGATTTCTTCCTTCCAGTGGAACCACCAACACAGGGGCATTTTTTCCTCATACCATTGTCAGTCATTTCTGTTTACATCACTGTTAGCCCTATATTTTACTGTGAGATAGAATGTGTACCACTAATAAACTTATAGAGTACATATATTTGAGGGTGAAGTCTTGCATACAATCACGATGAACCCCAACCCACCCACTACTCCAACCTGGAGGGAGGGGGGATAGTTTGATATCTTCACTGCACATTGGATAATTTTCTGGGTGTGCCGACCTGCCACAGCAAAATGACGGTGGCTGACCGGCAAGCTGTTAAATTACCAAAGTTGTCATCACAGAAATAACTGTGAAAATGTTTAAAAGACTCCTTCAGGAACTATTCATTGCCAGCTTAGTTGATCTATTAATTGGCTATTAACATGTTGATGAAGGGAATATCCGATTGACTTAGGGGATCAGAAAGGATTTGTTTTTCCCTGCTGCAGAAAATCTGATCATGCTCTATATTTTTTTTATCCTCTGGACTAGGGATGAGCTTAACACCCCCCTGTTCGGTTCGCACCAGAACCTGCGAACAGACCTAAAGCTCGTGTGAACTTTAGAACCCTATTAAAGTCTATGGGACTCGAACGTTCAAAATCAAAAGTTCTCATTTTAAAGGTTAATATGCAAGTTATTGTCATAAAAAGTGTTTGGGGACCTGGGTCCTGCCCCAGCGGACATGTATCAATGCAAAAAAAGTTTTAAAAATGTCAGTTTTTTTGGGAGCAGTGATTTTAATAATGCTTAAAGTGAAACAATAAAAGTGTAATATTCCTTTAAATTTCGTACCTGGGGGGTGTGTATAGTATGCATATAAAGAGGCGCATGTTTCCCATGCTTAGAACTGTCCCTGCACAAAGTGTCATTTTTGCAGGAAAAAAAGCTATTTAAAAATCACTCGCGGCTATAATGAATTGTCGGCTCCCGTAATACAGAGAACAGTCATTGAAAATCATTGATAAAAAAAAAGGGTGGGGTTCCCCCGAAATTCAATTACCAGGCCCTTCAGGTCTGGTATGGATATTAAGGGGAACCCCGGGTCAAATAAAAAAAAAATGACGTGGGGTTCCCCCTAAATATCCATACCAGACCCTTCAGGTCTGGCATGGATTTTAAGGGGAACTCCACGCCAAATTTAAAAAAAATGGCGTGGGGGTCCCCCTCAAAATCCATAACAGACCCTTATCCGAGCATGCAACCTGGCAGGCCGCAGGAAAAGAGGGGGGATGAGAGAGCGCCCCCCTCCTGAACCGTACCAGGCCACATGCCCTCAACATTGGGAGGATGTTTTGGGGGTCTGTGACCCCTCAAAGCACTATGTCCCCATGTTGATGAGGAGAAGGGTCTCTTCCTCACAACCCTGGCAGGTGGTTGTGGGGGTCTGCAGGCGGGGGGCTTATCAGAATCTGGAAGCCCCTTTAACAAGGGGACCCCCAGATCCTGCCCCCCCTGTTTGAAATGGTAAGGGGGTACAAAAGTACCCCTACCATTTCACAAAGAAAGTATAAAAAATTGTTAAAAAACACACTGACACCGTTGGAAAAAGTCCTTTATTAAAAATAAAAAAAGATTCCAGCGGTGGTAATAGTCATTTTTTTTTATTTGACCCGGGGTTCCTCTTAATATCCATACCAGACCTGAAGGGCCTGGTAATTGAATTTCAGGGGGAACCCCACGCTTTTTTTTTTATCAATGACTTTCAATGACTGTTCTCTGTATTACGGGAGCCGACAATTCATTATAGCCGCAAGTGATTTTAAATAGCTTTTTTTCCTGCAAAAATGACACTTTGTGCAGGGACAGTTCTAAGCACAGGAAACATGCGCCCCTTTACATGCATACTATACACACCCCCCAGGTATGAAATTTAAAGGAATATTACACTTTTATTGTTTCACTTTAAGCATTATTAAAATCACTGCTCCTAAAAAAACGGCTGTTTTTAAAACTTTTTTTTGCATTGATACATGTCCCCTGGGGCAGGACCCAGGTCCCCAAACACTTTTTATGACAACAACTTGCATATAGGCTTTTAAAATTAACACTTTATATTTCTCCTATAGACTTTTACAGGGTGCATTTACAGTGTGCTTTTCAAATTTACCGCGAACACCCCAAATTGTTCGCTGTTCGGTGTCGAACATGAGTTTGACTCGAACTCGAAGCTCATCCCTACTCTGGACCAACTGTGGGTACATGGAATTCATTTTTTGTTTGTTTTTGTTTTTCATTTTGATGGACAGCTTGATTTGCCTGTATCTTTTTTTTAACATGACCAACTATGTGACCATGTTACTATGTAGACTGCTGATATTAAAGAATTTTCATTGTACTGTGTATCCTTTCAACAGATCCTCTTTTTTTATATCAGCTCTGAATTGCTGCACCCACTGCTCATCTGACTGCTGTTTGTAATTAGGATACTGAGAAATGCTGGACCTTAAAGTTAAGTTCACGTTTTTGTTTTTCTAAGTTACAGCATAAATGTACCTCTTTTGTAGAAGAGAAAACCCTTTCTATTTGTCCTAGACCAGCCTCCAATTTGTTGTATAAAAAAAAAAAATCCTCCATTACTTCCTGGACTTTGGTTGTCAAAATCATCAAAATACAGGAAGGAGTTCACTAGCTGGCCACATTAACACACGCTTGGTTCTCCCCCTTCCAGGAGATCACTCCAACCCACCTTTGCAGGTTCATGCTTTTCCAATGCAATCAGTGATCACCATTCTCACTAAATACACAGCCAATGCACATCATTTTTTTTCTACCTTACCTTCATCTTGCATAGATTGTTTATTTGACAGCATGTGCAAAAGCTGAGCAATCAGATAACAGTCTATGTGGAGCAGAGTTGTAGTACTGAAAACAGAAGAAGTATGTCCCTGGAAGCCATACACTATACAGAGATTGTACAATCAGATTGTATATAGTGTATAGCCGTTTTTATACACCTAGAATTAACTAGTTGCACTTTTGACCATTAATTGCAGATGGCACCCCAAACACAGAAGCAAACACACATTTTGCCACGTGAAAAAAATGAGTGACAAATGCAGCAATATGCACAGTAAAAAATGTGCAAACTGCAACAAGCCAAAATGTCCCATGAGCTACTTTGCCATGTGTAGGGCAGTTCAGTGAAATTGATGGACTGCCCTATGTGGGTTGCAAGAAAAATTAGCCAAAAAACGTGCTCCCACTATGCTAGGTGTGAATGGGGCCTGAAAGTGAAATTGGTGTGTTTAGACAAGAACAATGAGGCTCCGTTCACATCTGTGCATTACCAAAGGCACTGCAAACTGCTCAGAAAACACGTGCTTTGCCACAAGTTTTGGAAATTTTATTGAATAACTATATCATAATGGGACTTTAAATATGCCTCAAATGGTGACCTTGTTGTTACATAGTACAAAACATTATTCCAAAAAATAATTTCACAGTGGTTAAAAACATATCCATCAAAACAAAAAAATATTTTTTATTTCTTGCACATCGAGAGGTCATGACATCAACCAACTTCATCAAATACTCTGGAAAGGTAGAAATAAGGTCAATGGGTCAACGTGTTTCCTAAAGAGATGGAAAAAGGTAAGGCCAAACTGATACTTTCCTTTATCACAGCTAGGGATGGGCCCGGTGTTCGATTCAAACCCATGTTCGAATCGAACATTGGGCGTTCGCCCGCTCGACGAGCCCAGAACTATTTGGGCCGCTCGCATCAAATTCGTGTGATGCGAGCGGCCCGCAAAGCACTGCGCCAGTTGCAGTGCATTGCTGGCTAATGATTGGCCAAGCATGCACTGTGACCCGCATGCTTGGCCAATCAAAGAGCCAGCGGCGAGGAGAGCAATAATTGGCCACAGGCAGGATGCCTGTGGCCAATTATAGCTCAGGGGGTTTAGTACACGCCCCACAGTATAAAAGGCACCGCGGCAGCGGCCTCGCATATTGTGTTGTGTTGTCAGTGTCAGCGTGTCAGTGTTATGTGCTGCTGACTGCTGACATTATGTGCTATGATTCTGGGGATTTGTGTGTGTGCGCTGTTAGTACAGCATTGCAGTATCACATCTGGAGGGTGTCTATAGTATGCCTGTGAAGGGGGGCATGTTTCCTGTGCTTAGAACTGTCCCTGCAAAAAGTGTAATTTTTGCAGGAAAAAAAGCTATTTAAAATGACTCGCGGCTAATGTATTGACGGCTCACGTAACACAGAGAACAGTCATTCATTGAAAGCCATTCATAAAAAAAAAATCATTGATATAAAAAAAAAAGCGTGGGGGTCCCCCCAAATTCAATAACCAGGCCCTTCAGGTCTGCTATGGATATTAAGGAGGACCCCAGCCAAAAAAAAAAAAAATGGCGTGGGGTCCACCTCAAAATCCATACCAGACCCTTGAGGTCTGGGATGGATTTTAAGGGGAACCCCAGCCAAAAAAATGGCGTGGGGTCCCCCTCAAAATCCATACCAGACCCTTATCCAAGCACGCAACCTGGCAGGCCGCAGGAAAAGAGGGGGGGACGAGAGCGGCCCCCCCTCCCTCCTGAACCGTACCAGGCCACATGCCCTCATCATTGGGAGGATGCTTTGGGGGTCTTCAAATTTGACTAGTTTTTGAATAATTTTTGAATTCAAATAGTTTTCAAATAATTTTATAATTCAAATTGTTTTCCAATTTCCAAAGAGAATACAATAAAATAGAAAATAAAGGAATGGAATAGAAAAAAATGTAATCGAATAGAAAATAATATACCGTATATACTCGAGTATAAGCCGAGATTTTCAGCCCTTTTTTTAGGGCTGAAAGTCCCCTTCTCGGCTTATACTCGAGTCAGTGCCGTCTGCCTACATGAACAGCTTGTCATGTATACAGACGGCACTGTTCAAAAGCCGCGCCGCCTCCTCCCGCCCGTCCGTGATAGGCAGACACTAATTTTCCCAGCAGTACAGTGTTCCGCCTATCACGGATGTTCTGTCATTCTCATCTCATGGACGAGGATGAGAGAATGTCCGTGATAGGCGGAACACTGCACACTGACTGCTGGGAAAACCGAGTGTTCCTCCTATCACAGACGAGGAGGAGGAGGAGGCGCGGCTTTCAAACCTGTAATGGCGCCTGGCGCCTCAGCGTGTACGCTGATCGCCAGGACAACCGGACAGCGGCCCCCGAGGGACACCGGACAGCGGCCCCCGAGGGACACGGGACAGCGGGACACCGGACACCGGATCGATCGGCACAGGTAGTAATACACGGGTCAATAACTTTTCCCAGTTTTTTTGTGGTAAATCAGGGGCCTCGGCTTATATTTGGGACGGCCTATACTCGAGTATATATGATAATAGAAAATAAAAGCAAAGAATATAATAGAGTGAAACAGAACAAAGCAGAATAGAATATAAACTAATATAATAGAATAAAAAAGAATATAATAAAATAGAAAGCCTATAACCATCTTCTGAAATTTGAATAGAAAAGAATAGAATAGAAAATAATATAATTCAAAAACAATCGAATAGAATAGAAATTTGAATTTAAATAGAATAGAAAAGAATAGATTGGAATAGAAAATAACAGAATAATATAGAAAAAAAACAACAGGATAGAATAGAAAGAATATAACCATCTTCCTATTCTAATCTATTCTTGGGAAATTGTTATATTCTCTCTATACTATTCTATTGCTTTTTTAAGTCTATTCTTTTTCTATTTGTTTATTCTATTTTATTGTTTTCTATTCTATTATTTTATTTTCTATTCTATTCTATCCTTTTTCTAACCTTTTCTATTCTATTCTCTTTTATTCAAATTCAAATGTATTCTATTTGAAATACAAATTTTGGAAGATGGATATATTCTTTCTATTCTATTCTATCTGTTGTTTTTTTCTATACGATTCTGTTATTTTCTATTCTATTTGTTTCTATTCTATTCAAATTTGAATTGATTCTGTTAGAATTTTGGGAAATGGTTATATTCTTTATATTCTATTCTATTGTTTTTCTAATTCTATTTTCTATTCTATTCTAGTCCATTCTATAATTTTTTTTCTTTTAATATTTTATTTTCTTATGTATTCAAATTCTTTTTTATTCTATTTTATTCTATTCATTTCTATTCTAGTCATTTCTATTCTATTCTTTTATTTTCTATTTTGTTCTGTTTCACTCTATTATATTCTATTATTTTATTTGTTATTATATACTTTTCCAATCTATTCTATATTTTTTTCTATTCTATTCCTTTATTTTCTATTCTATTTTATTCTCTTTGGAAATTTGAAAACTATTCAAATTCAAAAACTATTTGAATTCGAATTTGAAAACTATACGAATAGGAAAACTTTTCAAATTTAAAAACTATTTAAGTTTGAAAACTATTCAATCCGAATACATTTTTTCTTATTTCGGATTAGTTGAAATTCGGTACAATTGCAATTCGAAAATTCGAATACATCCGAATTTCCGAAAAGCAAAAATTTGTCTGAATTTCAATTCGGAATGAAACAAACTGCACATGTCTAAAAGATGCCCTTTTTTATTAAAAAACAGTTCTTCATGGCAGCCTGTCTCGGGCTGTGATAAGAAACACAAAATGTTGATTAATGTGAGACTAGATGCAGGCGACGTGATCTCCAGTGATCATACTATTGACATGCTTGTTACATCCAACCATGGCTCTAAATCATTCATAGGTGAAATCCGTATCTTCCTTAGGGGTATTTATCATTTTAAAACCCCCTGAGGAAGATATGCCACACCCGTGGGAGGGGCCAGGACGGAGGGAGAGACAGTACACCTGCCTGGAGGGGATACAAGCCATACCTATACAGTTTACAGTATTTTATTGCGCCTTATGAAGTACGGTGCACTGACGCACCTTATACATGTGAGTACCCCGTGGGGGAATGGTTTTTAACTTGTCTATTACATTTTGAAAACGGTATTGCACTATTAGTCTTTTTCCTTTTTTCATGTGACCCGGAGATCATTGCATTGAGGATACTACTGATCCAGTGAAAAAGCTGAGAACCCTATAGTGGTTCATATGCGTGTTTTGACTCAGTGTAAAAGCTGGTCACACGCTCTTAGGTGAGCTTATTACCATAAGGGGTTCCCGGATTTCACCTATGCATGATTCAGAGCCACGGTTGGATGTAATAAGCATGTCAATAGTATGATCACCGGAGATCATGTCACCTGCATCTAGTCTCACATAAATCAACATGTTGTGTTTCTTATCACAGCCCAAGACAGGCTGCCACAAAGAACTGTTTTTTAAAAATATAGAGACACTTGTGTGGTTTATGCACTCTTACCTTTTTTTTTTATAAATCTTTTATATATACATGTTTGCTATCACATATGTATGCATTTAGCACTTTTTTTATCTAATATTATTATTATTATTATTGATATTTTATTTCTTGGTGTGTTATTGTGCATGGTACCTTGTAACTCTAAAGGGTCCATATAACCTCACAGAGTTTTTTTGGCACTTGTGCACTTTATATTTATTTGTGCGTTTTAGTTGTGCGTTTACAGATTTTGTGCGCATTATTTGTTTTTGCTATATTTTGCACTTGCACGTTACACCAGTTGTATGTTTACTATTTTATGCACATTATTATATTCTTGTGGATCTATAACTGTAGATTAAGATACAGATTATCTAGTGCATAGCCATTCCAGCGCAGCGTATATTTATTTTGTTTTTAATGTGCACGAACGTATGAGACATGTTTAACGTTTGCAGCTTGATAGTGGCATATTGGTAGGGGGTTCTTTAAGGCTCGCAGGATTTTGTTGTTTTGCACACTTTGATCTGTTTTGTAAAAGTAGACAAAAAAATAAGATTTTTCAATGTTAATTACTTTTATTGGGAAAACTTAATATACTATTAAAACTATACACTAAGATTAATAGATAATATGATAGGCAAAACATGTGTTAAATTAATCAACTTTGAACGATGCAATCCCTTTTATTCTGTCACGTCATGGATCCCAAACAATTCAAAGAACGTCTTATATGTTATATTAGTAACGAAATGGCTCGGGTCTTTTCCTTCAAAAAACATGTTTTTACCCTCTAATCGTTTCACTTCCTTTTTCTTTGCAGGTTTGGTTTCTACATTTTTTAGTCATATTTTCCTTAACAGCCTGAGTAATACGTTCGTCCAAAAAAGCCAATCCTACGTTTGTTTCTGACAGATACCAAAGGTGTCTCTTAGCAACTGTGAGAGCACATTTTTTGACGTCTGCATTTAAGTAAGTGTTTAAAAGCTGTAGCATATCCAAATCATTCATTGGAGCCCATCGACAATTGCCTCATGCTAAAAGTGAACATATACGAGGCTAACAAAATGTGCAACCCATTTCATTCCTTCCAATTGTCGTTAAGGAATATTCAACTGTTTAGTGAAGAGGACAATTTTAAGTGCATATATTGCCTTTGTCATCCACCTTGCTTGATGCAGTGCCCATGGAATCCTGAAACTGAAGTTGTTTTTAGGCCAACCTCCTAGGTACAGGAGTGAGAGTTGTAATAACTCTTTGTAGTCTTCTGTTTGATGACTTCCGTCTTTTAGGACATTTTGGATTTAGTTAACCATTTTCACTCGTTGTTCTCCTAGAAAGCCTTGAACAGGGCTTTTCTTCATCCAGCATTGTTGTATATGACTTTTTATCAAGTGAAGCCCATAGACTTTGCTTTGATAAAAGTAATCAATGTGTGCAACCCCCTAAATATTATCCAATCTTCTTGAAATTTGGCATATATATCTTTTACATCACTGAGACTTGGGAGTAAGCAAAGCCATATGAAAATCACATCTTTGGAAAAATGAAACACCCTACCTAGTATCCTCTTCAAGAGTGGGCGGTCAGCATTCAGATAAAAGTGGTCTTTCTGTGGCAGATTTGCTGGGGGATCACTTTTATCGGTGGCAGGAGAGGGGCCCCTCCGCCATTTACCAGAGCCGCCGGCAGTGGCGCAGGCTATCGGATCCTACTCCATGTGTGGTATGGAGCTGAGTGAGGGGAAGATGGCCCCCACCCAGCTCTATACCATTGCAGGGCAGAAGCAACGTCAAAACGTCAGGCTGCCCGACAGCACAATACTTATGCCGGATATGTGTGCGTGAGCAAATGGCCACCATTTTAAAACACACGCTCATATGGAGGAAAAAATATTAATAAATCTGGTAAGCATGATACATCTTTTAAGGGGATTATTAAATTTAATGGCTCTAGGTCCTCACTGTTTTTTTACAGATTCTATACTTTTGTTGTGGGACCCTTGTTCAGTTTTGACTTTGGGGTCTGTTGCATTCTCTTTTTTTAGAATGTGATGCCTATCCACTAGATATTTGTTCATCTCTGTATTTATACTGGGGAGTGACCTACTATTAAAGTATTGGGTAAGGATTGCATTTTTAACTTTAACATACATAGACATATCCCTTTTTGAGGGCTAATATTAGTATTGCAGCTGTGATTAAGGGAAGTGTAAGTTTGGCCTTCCCTTTTTCCATCTTTTCTGGACCCTTCTATGTCTTCCCTTCTGAGGTGGGAATGAATAGTGTTATATATGTATGTTTTTTTCTCTTACTTGGGAAGATAGTTTATTTTAGTGGATTATAATTTTTAGACATGTGCATTCATTTTCGTCCAAATGCATTTTCGTCCGAATTTCAGGTATTTTCGTTATCATTTTAACAAATGATAACGAACAGGCAGAATCCAAAAACCGAAAGATCCGACATAAACAAATGCTTTATTTTTGTTTTTGTTGCGACAACAGTTTGATATAGATAGGAGATTCGACATGACACTGACAATAGTGATCTGTGTCGATCGAACCTGTGGTCGAATGTGCCTAACCTTTATTAGTGCCTAACCTAACTCTATTAGTCCAAGATTATTCGACATAGAGAGAAAAGATTCAACATCAAGATTCGACAAAGCAGTCGCCGCAAGCGGACATTTATGGTCAAATGCCCCACCCATAGGCTATAGAAGAATTCTAATGTTGGTTGACTGGTAATAATAATTAATAAATATAATTATTACTAGTGTCATAGAACATTAGAATTCTACTATAGCTTGTTGGCAGAACATTCGACCGGAAATGTACAATTGCGGCGTCATACAGTTTAGCTGCTCCGTCGAATCTTCTTAGAACATTCGACAGACACCATGAGCCTTCAATGACAGATTCTACCCTAATTATTTAGGATTTTTGGACGAATGCATTTTTTAATGAAACAAAATAAATAAAAACGAATTTCGGGAGTAACTAAATAAATTAATTCTTTAGACGAAAACTAAATATTTCAGTGTGCACAATTTAATTATGTTTGACTGGTTGAATTTATATTTCTTGTATAGGTTCTCACAGCTTTATTTTTATTTTTTTTAATAGATTTTTATTAGAGTTAATCAATAAAACTTACAGACAGTAGACATTATCAACCATAAGGTAACATAGGTCAAACAAAATAATAAGTACAATCAGACTAGTGGGTACATTTACACACAGTACATTTACACTAAGGATGTAGAAAACAGGGAAAAGTGTACCAGTACACAAATGCGTGGGAGCCTTATGATGGGTATAGGCCCTTACAGCTTTATTTTATATGTACATGAAAATATCCAAGGTCTTGAGTTCCTGAGGAAGCAGGTAGCTCTGCAAAATGTGCCAACCCATGTACATAGACTTTATCTCTAACATTCCAGAGTAATTGTTGAAGTTGGTTGATGTCATAACCTCTGGATATACAAGTAATGAAAAGAAGTTTTAAACTATTTGTCTTAATGGATATATTTCAACCATTGTGAAATACATTTTAGTAATACAGGTTTTTATACTAGATAACAACTTTGTTGACGGCATATGTCTTAGACAAAGTCTTAGACCCCCAAAGCATCCTTCCAATGTTGAGGGCATGTGGCCTGGTATGGTTCAGGCGGGAGGGGGGGGGCGCTCTCGTCCCCCCTCTTTTCCTGCGGCCTGCCAGGTTGCGTGCTCGGATAAGGGTCTGGTATGGATTTTGAGGGGGACCTCACGCCATTTTTTTTGGCTGGGTTTCCCCTTAAAATCCATCCCAGACCTCAAGGGTCTGGTATGGATTTTGAGGGGGACCCTACGCCATTTTTTTTTTGGCTGGGATCCCCCTTAATATCCATCCCAGACCTGAAGGGCCTGGTTATTGAATTTGGGGGGACCCCTACGCTTTTTTTTTTTTTTTTTTTTTTTTTTTATCAATGACTTTTTTTTTATGAATGACTTTTCAATGAATGACTGTTCTCTGTATTACGGGAGCCGACAATTCATATAGCCGCGAGTGATTTTAAATAGCTTTCTTTTCTGCAAAAATGACACTTTTTGCAGAGACAGTTCTAAACACTGGAAACATGCGCCCCTTTACATGCATACTATAGACATCCCCCAGGTACGAAATTTAAAGGAATATTACACTTTTATTGTTTCAATTTAATCATTATTAAAATCACTGCTCCCGAAAAAACGGCCGTTTTTAAACGTTTTTTTTGCATTGATACATGTCCCCTGGGGCAGGACCCAGGTCCCCAAACACTTTTTATGACTAACTTTTTAAAAATAAATGACTTCAATGACTGTTCTCTGTATTAAAAGCACTCGCGGCTATATGAATATCAATTCATATAGCCGCGAGTGCTTTTAAAAGACATTTTTAAAAGCAACATTAAATCCCCGAACACCGGACCCGAACCCGAACATACAGTCAATTGTTCGGGTCCGGGACCCAAACACCCTAAAGTCCGGTACGGACCCGAACTTTACAGTTCGGGTTCGCTCAACCCTATTTATGACCTTGATAAGAAGGAAACCCAAATGTTGGGGATATTCGTATTTATGCCATAGAAGCATGTGGATGTGCTAGCCAAGGGTCCCACGTTGAGTTAAACTTTGCCAGAGAGTAATTTTTCATAGAAAACCTCCGTTTTAAAGAACAGCATCTATTGACTTCTCTGAAGACACCTGATATACTAGGGGTGTTTAGGGAGCCCCAGTGTCTCATTATATTGAGTTTAGCAGATAAAAGGATGTGAATTACAATAGCTCTGGATTTGTGTGGAATATTATTAATGTGGAGATGTAGGAGGGCTTGTTCAACCGAAGGAGACGTAGGGTGTGGGGTGAATTCTGAGATTATTTTAAGATCTGATTCCTCATATGATTTCACTTGAAACTGAACAATTTTTATTAATTAATTAAGTTATCAATTTATTTACTTATTTATTATATATTCAATGGAGTTGCATTAAGCTGATTTTATTGTTTGTAATCACATTGACCTGCACAGTGGTGAAAAGCATCTCAGACACAAACAAAAGCTTTTGTCGTTTTCCTCAGTCTTGCACAAAAGTGAAAAAGTGAAAAGTCTTCAATCCTGAAAATTTCCTGCTGAGATTTGATGAATACCTCAATATGCACTTTTTCATTGTTTGTCCAATAGAAAAGTTTTTGTTGTAGTGTATGTTGCTAAATTTGATAAGCCATGCTTAGGATTAGGGATGGGCGAATGTTTCGGCCCGAGCATACGTTTGGGCCGAACTTTGGTCGTTCGGACATTCGGCGAACAACCAACAATATGCGGTGTTCGCTGCAAAATCGAAAGCCGCAGAACCCCATTAAAGGCTATTGGACACTAACATGAAAAAACGCTTATATGCAAGTTATGGTTGTAAAAAGTGTTTGGGGACCCGGGTCCCCCCCAAGGGACATGTATCAATGCAAAAAAAAAGGTTTTAAAAACTGAAGTTTTTTCAGGAGCAGTGATTTTATTAATGAAATATTCCTTTAAATATCATGCCTGGGGGGGGTGTCCTTAGTATGCCTGTAAAGTGGCACATTTTTCCCGTGTTTAGAACAGTACTGCAGCAAAATGACATTTCTAAAGGGGAAAAAAGTAATTTAAAACTGCTTGCGGCTGTAATAAATTGTTGGGTCTTAGCAATATAGATAAAACTCATTGAAAAAAACAGCATGGGTTCCCCCCAGTCCATTACCAAGCACTTTAGGTCTGGTATGCATATTAAGGGGAACCCTGAACCAAAATTTTAAAAAAATGGCATAGGGGGTCCCCCTAAAATCTATACCAGACCCTTTTCCGAGCAGGAAAAGAGGGGGGACGAGAGAGCACCCCCCTCCTGAACCATACCAGGCCACATGCCCTCAACATGGGGAGTGCTTTGGGGGTGCGGTTGATGGGAACAAGGGCCTCATCCCCACAACCCTTGCCCGGTGGTTCTTGGGGTTTGTGGGTGGAGGGCTTATCAGAATCTGGAAGCCCCCTTTAACAAGGGGACCCCCAGATCCCGCTCCCTATGTGAATTGTTAATAGGTACATTGTACACCTACCAATTCACTAAAAAGTGTGACTCCAATGCACCCCCCCCATGTTGATGGCATGTGGCCTGGTATGGTTCAGGCCTGGTGCTCTCTTGTCCCCTACTCTTTTCCTGCGACCTGCCAGGTTGCGTGCTCGGATAGGGGTCTGGTATGGATTTTGAGGGGATCCCTACACCATTTTTTCAAAAATGTTATCACAGGGTTCCCCTTTAAAATCCATATCTCTGGTATGGATTTTAGAGGGACCCCATGCCATTTTTTCTTTTAAATTTTAGCGCATGAACTGAAGGGCCTAGTATGGATTTTGGGGGGACCCCCACGCAATTTTTTACATTTTGGTTTGGGGTCTCCTTTAATATTCATACCAGACCAAAGGGCCTAATAATGGATTGGGGGGCATGCCAAGTTTTATCTATATTGCCGAGACCCGAAAATTCATTACAGCCGCGAGCAGTTTTAATTTACTTTTTTTCCTTTAGAAATTTAATTTTGCTTTGGTACTGTTCTAAACACGGGAAAACTGCACCACTTTACAGTCATACTACAGACACCCCCCAGGCACGATATTTAAAGGAATCTTTCATTTTTATTGTTTCACTTTAAGCATTATTAAAATCACTGCTTTTTTTTTTGAATAATAGATTTTTATTGAGTTTTACATTGTATACAACAACAAAAAGAAACAGAAAATCCAGATATTGGCAAAATCAGTGACACTTCGAATGGAAGCTATGGCTCACAATAGTACTAGAATATGGTACATTAACATACAGTAACGTGTAGAACAAGAAAACATTTCTGGAACGCCAATCAAGCGTGTGGACCCAGTTAGATATAGGTACATGTCCAGTATTTGGAGTCGATGGGGAAGGTAGCCACACTCCCCGGTCACCCCCTATGGGCTCTTACTGTGGCCAGAGTGTGTGACCCCCCACCCCGCGGGTCAAAATAAACTTTCTACTCAAACAGCAGTGAATATAAAACCGTTTACGTGTGTAGTGACCGTACAGAACTCTCTCGGTTATGTCAATGAGTATGCTTAGTCCGTTCTGGTATATATTATTATATCTTTGTGTAGAACTATTTAGTTAGTGGAATTTGTGTGTTATTCTTGATCCATGTGGACCAAGGAAGCCATAGTAGATTGGTGCGGTCCAGTCTGCCATTCCTGGTTGCTATATTTTGTTCGTATATATAGTGAAGGTGGGTTGTCCTCACTACCTCTCCTAGGGTGGGTGGTTCAGGGTTTTTCCATCGTCTAGTTATGGATAGTCTGGTCGAAAGCAGAATATGAGACAGGACGTGTCTTGTTTGAGGAGGGTACTTGTCAATGTCCAGAGACAGAAGTGCAAGGTCAGGTTTAGGGTCAAGATTGTGATTTAATATATCAGTTAGGAGTCGGAATGTCGATGTCCATAGAGGCAGTAGTTTGGGGCAGCTCCAAAACGTATGGAGCATATCTCCTCTTGTGCCACACATGCGCCAGCATTGAGCACTGGTGGCATTTGAGAATTTCGATGTTCTAGCGGGCGTTAGGTACCAACGTTGGAAAATTTTTATTGTTAGTTCCCACAGGTTAGAGCAACTAGTGACTTTGTAGACTGAGTTGCATGCAATGGTCCATTGGTCTATGGTGTACTCTCGTCCCAGGTCAGATTCCCACTTGGTTAAGTGGGTAGTTTTGGTGAAAAACTGCTTCTGTTGAAGAATATTATAGAAAAGGGATATTCCTTTGTGTTTGCTCATTGGATTGTGGAGGAATTGCCTAGCAGGTTGGGGGATTTCACATGCCCAGGAAGTAGATGTAGTTAGATAGTGTTTAGTTCTGAGATAGAGGTAGAAATCTGTTTTAGGTAGATGGAATTCAGACCGTAGGTCTTGGAAAGATTTGAGCCCATTATCAGTGAAGAGGTCACTTATGTAAGTGATGCCATGCTCACTCCATCGTGAAAAGGAAATGTGGTCTATTTTATGGTGTAGCATTAGTATTGGGATGTTCATGGGGACTCTCCTGGGGTAGTTTAAGGTAAGGGTCATGAATTTTTTCCAGGATTGGACTGAGGCTACCATTGTGGGGGGAAAATGTGAAGAGTTGGTGGCGATGCGTGGATTAGATAGTAGCCAAGGGAGTAGTTTTTTCCCTGGAGCTATTTCGGACTCTAACTGACCCCAGGTGGTGCGGTGTGCAGGAGAGAACCATTCTCTAATTTGTGTGAGGATTGATGCCATGTAGTAGTCACGGAAATCTACATACCCTGCTCCCCCTGCTGTACGAGATTTGATTAGGTGTTTGTGTGCACTTCTCGCTTTTTTGCCTTGCCAGGTGAAAGAGGACAGGATAGTCTGAAGGGAGCTAAAGTAGTTATTCGGTATAGGAATTGGTAGTGTCCTAAAGAGGTACAGAATTTGGGGGAGGTGGAGCATTTTGAATGCCGCTAGTCGGCCCATCCAGGACAGCTCAAAAGACGCTAATTTGCGAAGGTCTTCTTGGAGTTTGTTGCGGAAGGGGATATAGTTATGATAGAATAGTTCCGCTGTAGTTTTAGTTAGTTGGACTCCAAGGTAGGTTATACTTTTTTCAGCCCAAGCAAATGGGTATTGTAGTTGGAGTAGTAAACTTGAAGTAGCATCAATGCCCAGGTTCAAGATGTTGGATTTGCTATTATTGACTTTGTAGTAAGATATATTACTGAATTGGGTTAGCGTCTCTTGAACTGCCTGGAGGGAGGTGGTGGGATTGGAGATCATTAGTATGACATCATCCGCGAATAGACTTATTTTATTCTCTAATTTTCCTATTGGTATACCCGTAATTTGTTTGTTTGTTCGGATGGATTGGGCAAGAGGTTCCATGACTAAGTTAAAGATTAGGGGGGAAAGAGGGCATCCCTGCCTAGTTCCATTTGTTATGTTGAACGGGTCGGACAGTGAATCCGCCGAGTACACACGAGCTGAGGGAGAGGAATACAGGGCCATGATGGCACTGTGGATTTGACCTGTAAGTCCGAATTTCCCCAAGACCGATGATAGGTACCCCCAGTGTACTCTATCGAACGCTTTTTCTGCATCTAGGGATAGGAGTACAGAGGGGGTACCTGTGAGCTTTGCGTGGTGGATAACATCTATCATCCTTCTGGCAGCGTCTGAGGATTGTCTACCTTTCGTAAAGCCGGATTGATCTGTATGTATAAGCTCTGGGAGGATGTCGATTAGTCTATTGGCGATCAATTTTGCGTAAATTTTAACGTCTACATTAAGTAGAGATATTGGCCGGAAGTTTTGGGGAGAGGTTGGTTCTTTGCCTGGTTTGGGGAGTGTAACTACTATTGCGCTGAGCATATCTGAAGAGAAGGAGGATGTGGAGACCGCGGAGTTATATATTGTGCAAAGTGTGGGGGCCAAGATTTGCTGGAAAGCTTTATAGTATTCTCCAGTGAATCCATCTGGACCAGGGGACTTGGCTGTCGGGAGTTTAGTAATAGCGAATTCTATCTCAGGGATTGTAAAGGGATCGTTGAGTGTAGCTAGTTGTGTTGGAGATATAGAGGGAAGGTCAATGTTTTCTAGGAATTTGTTAATGTCTTCTAGGGAAGGCTGGGTGGTATTTGGGTCGTCTTTTAAGTTGTAGAGGTCCTTGTAGTAGGCACTGAATGCATTCGCTATGTCGTGGGGTTTGAGCAGTTTTTCTTTGGTGTGTGGGTGCAGCATGTGCGGAATTTTGGATTTGGCTTTATGCCCTTTTAATCTTAATGCCATCAGTTTACCTGCTTTGTTGCCTGTGGAATAGGTATTTGCTCTCAATTTGGTATATGATTTTTCAAATGTCTGTAGGAGTAGTAATCTCAGGTTATGTCTGAGTTTAAATAGTCTGGTTTGGAGTGCAGGAGAGGGGTTGGATTTGTTTTGTGAGTCAGTAAGTTCTATGTCAGCAGTAAGTTGGTCAAGTTTCCGTGATCTCAATTTTCTTGCCCTAGCTCCCATTTGGATAAAGACCCCCCTGATTACAGCTTTGTGAGCGTTCCACACCACCTCTGGGTCAGATACCGATTGGGAATTTGTGGAGAAATACTCCTCAAGATGTTGTCGTATCTCCTGTCGTGTGGACTGGTTTTGTAGTAGATAGTTGTCAAGTCTCCATAGGTAGGAGCTGGGATGGTGGAGTTTAGCGTTAATAGTAATACTGATGGGGGCATGGTCTGACCAGGTGGTGGTGTGGATCGCTGATGCTGAAATTTTTTGCAACAAGACCTTATCAGAGAGAAATAAATCGATACGTGAGTAGGTGTTGTGACGCGGTGATAGAAAGGTATAGTCGCGTTCACTGGCGTGACAGCACCTCCACACGTCAAATAATGCATTAGAGGATATAAAGCTTTTCAGAGGAGATGCGAGTCTCTTGCAACCTGCAGTAGAGTCAGTATGGACATCAGGTACTAAGTTGAAGTCGCCACACCACAGAACATGACCTTTCTTGAGTTTGTGGACTTTCTCCATGAGCTTATTGAGGAAGGACATCTGTCGTTGGTTTGGTGCATACAGGGACACCAGTGTATAGAGGATGTTGTTAATTTTGCAAATAAGAATAATGTACCTTCCCTCAGTATCCGTGATGCATTGTAGTGGCTCAAACAGGACTGTGTTGCGTATGGCAATGAGGACGCCTCTTTGTTTCTTTGTGTAAGATGATTTAAAGATATGAGGAAATAGCCTATGCTGGCAGATAGGAGCTGAGTCCTGGGTAAAATGTGTTTCTTGGACACATACAATGTCGCTTTTGAGCGATAAGGCAGTTTTCCAGAGGGAAGAACGTTTGGCCGGATGGTTCAAGCCCTTTGCGTTCAGGGACACGACTGTTACGGACATTGCTGTGTTCTATAGAGTGTTGGTGCGCTTGAGCAACTTACAGTTGGGAGGAGAGGAGCTCGGACGTTTCAGGTTGTTTGCAGGGAGAGTAGCGGGGGCACTTCAGTAGTTGTACGGTGAGTAGGTTCGGCGTCGGGGGTCGTCAGATAGTGGAGGTCCACTGTAGGGTCTTTACTGTTCTATCGCTAGAGTTTGCTGGAGGTAAGTATCGAAGTTGTGACGCGACAAATCTGTAAAAAAAATTAGGAGAGAAGGGGGGCGGGAGAGGGGCAGAGAAAAAAAAAAAAAAAAAAGAAAAAAAAAGAAAACAAGATATATAGCAACCTTGAGTTCGGTAGGTGGTAGCAGATGTTGGTCAAATGGAAACAGGTCAGCAGTAATCCACTACTCGTGGATGCTGACTAAACCTTGGGGGAAAAAAGTTCAGAAATTAAGACTGAGAGAGCGGTCGGCCGGACCGGATCATGTGTGGTAGCTCATTAGGAGTACGGGCAGCAGCTTTCAGTCCATGGAGGAGTGGTAGTTCCTTCTTTGGGAACCCTGAGGGGGAGAGTTGAATCTCCGTGGAGGTGCGGAGGGGCCATTCGGTGATTCCAGTATTATGCCCCAAGAGTGTAGTAGTTTCATTCCTCCTTCCATTGTGGAGATTGAGTGCGGGATACCGTTGTGTGTAACCAGAATAGTGGCAGGATGTCGCCATTTGTAGATTATCTTATGGTTCGTGAGGGCTTTTGTGACCGATTTCAGTTGTCTTCGCATTTGTAGCGTGTACTGCGATAAGTCGGCAAAAAGTTGGATGTCTGCGTACGGAGCCGGTAGGGTGTTCAGTGCTCTCGCTTTTGATAGGATCTGTTCCTTTGCTTGGTAGAAGTGTATCCTAAGGAGCACGTCCCTCGGGACCGTGTCAGCTAGATGTTTGGGTTTCGGGATCCTGTGTATGCGATCGATCGTCAACTCTATAGGGGTTAATTCGGGTAGCATGGCGGCAAACATGGAGCCGGCGTATGCGTGCAGTTCAGCGGGAGGTACCGATTCCGGGATCCCGCGGATTTTTATATTGTTGCGGCGAGAGCGGTCCTCGAGGTCCGCGATTTTTGATTTGATCCAGTCAGTGTCATCTTTTTGGGCCATACATGTATCAACCAAATCATTGACTGTCTCTGTGCATTCTCCCATCTTGTCTTCTAGGTAGTGCACTCTATTATCCATTTGTTTCATGTCTGTAGTGAATTTGTGCATTAAGGAGGACAGGTTAGTCATGAGGGATGATTGGAGGGACATCAGCATGTCCTTCATGGTTGTATCAAGGACAGGCTGTCCAGATGTGGGGAAGGCCGCTATGGAGGTTTGTAGTGAGGAGATGGCATGTGCATTATGCAGTGGAGTACTCACTGTGGATCCGGCCTTGTAGTTGGAATCCAAGCGCATCCGCGCTTTAGCAGGGCTCTGGGAGTTGGGGGTGAGAGGAGGAGAGCCATCGTGGGTTGGGGGAGTGAAATCCCCTTCCATTTCCCCTGCATCGCCGCTCGTTGGTTCTGTATAGGCCGCGGCCTGTTTGTCTGTGGCGCCGGCGGCGCCATCTTGCCTGAGGCCGCCGCGCTGGAACGAAAGGGCCGTCAGCCGCTGGAGGTTCCGTTCCTCCTTTCTCTTGCGGGATGTCATTCCGGAGGGTTCCCCAGCACTTGTGAAAGCAATGTGGAGGTTCGATGGGGCTTAATCTGCCCGTTTAGCGCTGTAGTTCCGGCCGGCCTGGGAGAGCTGCAGACTCAGGCGTCCATTCGGTTTGCGCGCAAGCCACGCCCCCAAAAAAGGCTCATGTGTTTGTTCCATGCAAATTCAGCTCTATAGTCTTAAAATTTGCATTAGAATCACACTTTGACACACAAAACTCGCACTGCGAATTTGCACTGTCGTCGCATTTAAAAAAGGATGTAATTTGCACGGCAGTAGTGTAAACCAAGCCTGAATCGGACCAGAGGAATAACATTTTTAAATGTATTGCCTGCAGTGCTGCATACAGATGGATCTGCATCAAAAACTGGTCAAGGTATTAATGTATTAAAATTTGATTTGCGAATGTTTCATCATTCACACAAAAGTAATGAAAAGGTAAGAAAAATACAGGTAATGTTTGTAATATATGTGTATTTTTTATTTGAGAAAGAATATAACCTTTAAAAACATTCTACATTAAGAGTTTAAGATCATTCCCCAATATAAAAAATAGCCTAACACTATAGACTAAGAACATTTAACCACTTTCTTTCTTTTTTTAAAATAAAAGATTAGTCAAAAACTGTGTGTGTGTGGTTTTTTTTCCGTTTATATATTTTTTTTCACACATGTTATCTGTAGGTTTCAGATTTCAAAAAGAGGAAGAGGTCCCTGTCTTCAATAACGTGATTATTTAACTTTTTGTGGATGAGTGTAGGGGTGAGTGTTGAATATCTTATTTCACCTTATTTTAAAGGGGCCTTCCAGATTTGGATAAGTCTCCCCTACAGACCCCATATCCACTGGGCCATAGATGTGGGGATTAGCCCTTGTTCTTATCAACATGGGAAAAGGGTGCCTTGCTGAAAGGACCCTGGCAGGAAACCCTCATGTTGAGAGCATGAGACCTGGTATGGTTTAGAAGGGGGACACATGTTCATTCCCCCTTTCCTGGCCATCCAGGCTGCATTATAGGATAAGGGTCTGGTATGGAATTAGGGGGGCTCATGCCTTTTTTATGAGGTTCCCCTAAAAATCCATAACAGACCTGAAGGACCAGGTATTCATTTTTTTGCAGGGACCCACACACCATTTTTTTCACACTGTCCCCACCCCATTGTTTCCATTCACCTGTCAGCTGGGTATCCCCAGGTGAATGTGCTTGATCAAGATGAGTCACTGGTTGCTAGGATACTGGCAGGTGCCAGCTCCCTAACAAACAGGAGCCCTAGACGGAAGCTGTCACATTTATGTCACAAGTATTAATTGTATTACATGTTTCAGTTCCTGATTCTGAGGTTCGGCTTGATCGAAAAACCCACTCTTTGACCCGTCACTGAACCTCCCAGTGAAATCTGCAGCTTATAAGCACTGTACACAGTGCAGACATCTCATATTATGTCTCTACCTTTTCTATTATTTGAATATTCTTTAACTCTTAAGCCTCATACACATGATCGGACCGTGGACCAACTTTCCTGTGGATTTTTGTCCAAAGTTGGTATTGTATACACACGGCAGGACTTTTTTAGCCAACTTTCACCAAATCACTTGGTTTTTCTGCTCTTTACCGCCACCTTTGGTCAACTTCTGTATTGTTGTCTGATCTTTTGCATTGGTTCTGCATTGGTTTGTACAAAAGTCCATTGGTTTTGTGTACACACGGTCGGACTTTGGTCCATTGCACTTTTGTTGGCAGAAAGTTGGTCCGTTCGCACAGCCAACAAAAGTCAGATGAAACCTGGAAAAAAGTTGGTCCGATGGAGCGTAGACACGGTCGGATGTTGGTCCAAAACAGCTCATTTGCATGTTGGTTGTCAAAAAGTCTAATCGTGTGTATGGGCCTTAACAGTTAAATGTTTTTATGGTTATTTTTCTGTTGTGATTGAATGTTGGGGAATGTTACATTGGCCCTGCCAAAGGCAACAGAAACTGACATTTCACACAGCAGGTTAGGGGCTGGCCATAGAGGGATTACTTTGATGCAGTTGGCTAGCTTAAACATGTATTGCAATATGTGTGAACAACAAACTCCCTGCTTTTTATTGCAGGAAACTGTAGCAGTGTGCAGACAGATCATTCAGAATTTCTTGTGTTAACATATGGTTACACCCCTTTTGCACCCGATGGATTATAAACATGTACAAGCTATTGTGATTTTGTGTAACGGTGTACTAAATAAGTCATGAATACATTTTTGTGCAAATATATACACATACAAACATAGTCGTTAAAAATATGACATAAAATCAACAAGGCGACTTATTTCACTTTAGTTGTTAAAGGTAAACAAAGCACGTCAAATTATCACTATGGAAAAGAAAGTGAATCAAATATATGAATAAATCACATATCCACAGTATTTATCAGTGACAAGTAGAGAAGGGAAAGAATGCATGAAGATTTTACTGATTTACATTAATTCTCAAAAATGTTCTGCCATTCAGGATAAAAAGCTCCACCACCTGAACACTTTAAACTCAAATAATATATTCCATCACTTCCTGGTATAGGGGAGCAGATGACATCCTCCAATGATGACCTAGCAGTCAATCACCAGATTTAGGCACTGTCACCTGAAGAGGATGAAAAGATGTGTATAAAGTGGTCAAGGGCTAGGCTTTACACAGACACTATCACGGTGCCCTGATGGGACAAGGTGACAGTGTCTCTTTAATTTTCTGCAGTACTTTTCAAACATATTCTTTTAACCTTTCTATACAAATAAAACATTATGCAAAGTGTGGCATAAATATATGGGTAATATACTACTACTACTGCAGTTTCTTTCCCCATACTTAAAGTTATTAACAATAGTACTATTTAAGCACAGATGCTTTAGTAGGTTGGTCAAATTGCAGAACATTTGAAGATAAAAAAATGTTTTTAAAAACCTATGTAAAAAATATGTTTTATATAATATATTTAATGTGCTAAATCACAACTGAAAGCTTTGATTTTTGCTTTACATATTTACACAAAGCTTTGACTTTCACAATTCTCCTTAAAATACAACTTCTAAGTAAAATAAGACTTCATTCAGTGTCCTGGGTGGTTGCCATGACACTGAACCAAGGGACCAATAAAAATCATTAGCGATACATAAATTTTATCCATTCTGCTTTCTTGAACATTTGAAAATGTTCAAAAGGTTAAAGTACAGGCATCACCTCATAGCATACCGAACAATGTGTTTGTTCTCATTTGAAGCAGTTTAAATGAAAATACACAGATGTACAGTGCCTTGCAAAAGTATTCACCCCCCTTGGCTTTTTACCTATATTGTTACATTACAGCCTTTAGTTAAATGTTTTTTTTAATCTGAATTATATGTGATGGATCAGAACACAATAGTCTAGGCTGGTGAAGTAAAATTAGAAAAATATATACATAAAACTATTTTTCAGAAATAAAAAACTGATAACTGGCATGTGCGTATGTATTCACCCCCTTTGTTATGAAGCCCATAAAAAGCTCTGGTGAAACCAATTACTTTCAGAAGTCACATAATTAGTGAAATGATGTCCAATCTAATGATGTGCGCAATCTAAGTGTCACATGATCTCTCATTACATATACACACCCTCTCCAAACAGGTAAGGGATAATGTTGTTGAGAAGTACAAGTCAAGGTTAGGTTATAAAAAAATATCCAAATCTTTGATGATCCCTAGGAGCAAAATCAAATCTATCATAACCAAATGGAAAGAACATGGCACAACAGAAAACCTGACAAGAGACGGCCAGACACCAAAATTCACGGACTGGGCAAGGAGGGCATTAATCAGAGAGGCAGCACAGAGACCTAAGGTAACCCTGCAGGAGAGTTCCACAGCAGAGACGGGAGTATCTGTACATAGGACGATAATAAGCTGTACGCTCCATAGAGTTGGGCTTTATGGCAGAGTGGCCATAAGAAAGACATTACTTTCAGCAAAAAACAAAATGGCATGTTTTAAGTTTGCGAAAAGGCATGTGGAAGACTCCCAAAATGTATGGAGGTAGGTGCTCTGGTCTGATGAGGCTTAAATTTAACTTTTTGGCCATCAAAGAAAGCGCTATGTCTGGCGCAAACCCAACGCATCACATCACCCACAGAACACTATTTACACAGTGAAACATGGTGGTGGCAGCATCATAAGTCGGGACTGGGAAACTGGTCAGAGTTGAGGGAAAGATGGATGGTGCTAAATACAGAGATATTCTGGAGCAAAACCTGTACCACTCTGTGTGTGATTTGAGGCTAGGACAGAGGTTCACCTTCCAGCTGGACAATGACCCCAAACACACTGCTAAAGCAACACTTGAGTGGTTTAAGGGGAAACATGTAAATGTGTTGGAATGGCCTAGTCAAAGCCAAGATCTTAATCCAATAGAAAATCTGTGGTCAGACTTTAAGTTTGCTGTTCACAAGAGCAATCCATCCAACTTGAAGGAGCTGGAGCAGTTTTGAAAGGAGGAATGGGCAAAAATCCCAGTGGTAATATGTGGCAAGCTCATAGAGACTTATCCAAAATGACTTGGAGCTGTGATAGCTGCAAAAGGTGGCTCTACAAAGTATTGACTTTAGAGGGTTGAATCGTTATGCACATTGACTGTTTCTGTTATTTTGTCCTATTTGTTGTTTGCTTCACAATAAAAAATAAATAAAAAAGTCTTCAAAGTTGTGGGCATGTTCTGTAATCTAAATGATGCAAATCCTCAAACAATTTTATTTATTTATTTATTACAGGATTTATATAGCGCCAACAGTTTGCGCAGCGCTTTACAATATAAAAAGGGGAGACAATACAGTTATAATACAATAAAATACAGGAGGATTAAGGGGGCCCTGGTCAGAAGAGCTTACAATCTAATAGGGTGGGGGAGGTGATACAAAAGGTTGTAACTGTGGGGAATGAGCTGATGGAAGTGGTAGAAGATTAGTTGGAGACATGATAGGCTTCCCTGAATAGATGAGTTTTCAGGGATCGTTTGAAGGTGGCTAGAGTAGGGGATAGCCGGACAGGTTGAGGCAGCGAGTTCCAGAGGATGGGAGAGGCTCTGGAGAAATCCTGGGGACGAGCATGGGAGGAGGAAACAAGAGAGCTTGACAGGAGGAGATCTTGAGAAGAGCGGAGAGGACGGTTTGGGATATGTTTGGAGACAAGATTGGTGATGTAGCTCGGGGCAGAGTTGTGGATGGCTTTGTAAGTTGTGGTTAGTATTTTGAATTTAATTCGCTGGGTGATTGGGAGCCAGTGTAGGGATTGGAGGAGAGGGTTGGCAGACTCTGAACGGTTGGTAAGTTGGATAAGCCTGGCAGCAGCATTCATGATAGACTGAAGAGGGTAGAGCCTATGGAGAGGCAGGCCAATGAGAAGGGAGTTGCAATAGTCAAGGCGAGAGATAACAAGGGAGTGAATGAGGAGCTTAGTGGTGTCATTTGTTAAAAAGGGGCGAATTTTAGAGATGTTACGGAGGTGAAGTCTACAAACTTTTGACAGCGATTGGACTTGCGGCTGAAATGACAAGTCCGAGTCTAGGATTACACCGAGTACCCTGGCGTGAGGGGAGGGACTGATGGTTGCATTGTTGATTTTGATGGAAAAGTCATGGAGGGGGGCACGGGCGGGGGGGAATATTAGTAGCTCAGTTTTAGAGAGATTTAGTTTAAGGAAGTGGTGCGACATCCATGCTGAGATGTCAGTTAGTAAGTTAGTAATGCGAGAGGAGACTGAAGGAGTGAGGTGAGGAGTAGACAGATAGATTTGGGTGTCATCGGCATATAAGTGGTATTGAAAGCCATGGGCAGTTATCAAGTGACCAAGGGAGGAGGTGTAGATGGAGAAGAGAAGGGGTCCAAGAACAGAGCCTTGGGGGACCCCTACAGAAAGGGGCAATGGAGAGGAGGAGACAGAGTTGTAGGTAACACTGAAGGAGCGCTGTGAAAGATAGGCAGAGAACCAGGATAGAGCAGAATCTTTGAGGCCAAGGGAATGGAGTTTATTGAGAAGGAGCGGGTGGTCAACAGTATCAAAGGCTGCAGAGAGGTCAAGTAGTAGCAGTATGGAGTACTGGCTGTCAGATTTAGCAGTTAGTAAATCGTTAGTGAGTTTTAGTAAGGCAGTTTCCATGGAGTGGAGTCCATGTTAATTCCAGGTTGTGAGGCAACAAAACACAAAAAATGCCAAGGGGCTGAATACTGTTGCAAGGCACTGTATATAGTTCTTGTTATAATAAAGCTGTACTTGAAATTTCAATTGTTTATGTCTTATGTGCAAAATACAAAATGTGGTACATTTTTTTGACTTTTACTATACATACCTTTATTGTCAACTAAGGGTGTACATTGGTATGTGATGTCAATAGAAAAACACATTTGAAGGTAAATCAATATGCTCAAATAAACAATGGGGTTAATATACTTTAGGCAAATAGAGCGATCACTTTGTAAGTGCAGCTGCGCTCTGCAAGTGGATTTGCCCCAGAGCTTAATGAAGTGGTGAAGTTCTGCTGATTTCCATAATCCAATCAAATGCAAGCAACAATTTATTTTTATTTTCTAGCCTGTACTATTTTGAATAGTACCAGCTGGAAATATGCCAGAACCTTCTACTAAATAACCAAAAGCAGGAGCAGGTGTCATTAAAATCATAAATGGGCAACTGGCTTCCATGGGGCCAAGGGATGGGAGGAGAACCCCAATAGGGAGGTTGTTGATGATGAACATATTGTAAATAGAGTTGCAAATTTGTTTGCAAGTGAATATATCACAGATCCAATACTGAAGCATTAGGGGTTGGAGAGGTTTCAGTTGACACTGATCCTGAAGCTATTTGTTTAGCTGTCGTGTAGGGTGACAGTTTCCATTAGTACACTGCTAAGACCGCCTTGCAATTTAAGAGTAGATATATTGCCTTGTTATTTTGCTGCAGTCCAGGCACTCTGAAATAAACCCTTCATGCCTGCTACACTTTTTCTGAGGCTCCAAAAAGCAAATCCTGCTATGTCTCCTCAGATAAAAACTGTTTATGTAGTGCTCCAAAATCAATCATGTATTTAAGAAGCTTTTATTATAGATCAATTGTACTTAAAAAAATTATGCCATAATATAAAACAACATCACAATTATATATATATATATATATATATATATATATATATATATATATATATATATATATATATATATATATATATATATATATATATATGTATATATATATATATATATACTTTTTTTTATTTATGCTTCTACTATTTTTGCTTGCTGACTACTACACCATATAATGTATACAATCCATAAATGCATACTGTGGTGTCTGGGTAGAGTTTGTGCCAAGGTCCATGATTTTTCTAGTCACATTAACACCCTATACAGACCTGTATAAAAGTCATAATGCTTTTATAAATTGTTATGAAATTATTTACATAAAATATACACCAATGTACACTGTAACATTCATCATAAACTTGAAAGTATATACACATATTATTTAAAGAATATTCAGCAAAGTCCAACAAAAATATCCAGTCAGAAATACATATAGCCAAATATAAGGAAATTAGGTTTATCACAAAACAAGTAATTTTACTGGTTAATAAATCATACAAGTTGCCTTCACGCCACTTTATTACGTTTTTTTTTTTTTTTATTCCAATTATACGTCTTCCACATACCACCACAAACCTACTTAGCTACATACTCTGTGACACAAATGACACTTGGGTTTTTTTTTGTCATCTTGTTGCACACATTGGTTTATTTCAGTAATATTTTTTTTTTCCTACTGAAAAGTATATCTCCCATAGGGGTCTATTTATAAAAACAAAATGCATAGCTATTCATCCAGTAAAACTGCATGTATGTTCATAGGCTAGCAAAAAGGGATTACTTAACATAAAATAACGACCAGAAAACACTTCTTTCTTTTAATATATTTATTAATATTTGGCAATTATTTATAGGCCACGTGTTGTTTAAGGGTTACCTGATAATGCATTAATGATAAATAAATTAAATTATGAAGCCATCCTGGCTATAATAAATTAATAAAGTCACGGTGTCCATCCAGCCAATGCTGGACGACTATTCCCCAACGACCAAAGCCGGAAGAGGATCTTCCGGCTGCGGTCCCCCCAACACCGAGGCCCTTTCTATCAGGGATTGAAGACCTATATTGAAAATGTCAATGCCCACAGCTGATAAATGAACTAAATCATTTCTAAATAGCCCAGGCAAAAAAACTTCAAGCTCTGTGTGGCGAAATGATAAACCACCCAAGGAAATAAGGAAATTATGGACAGTCCTATTTAAACGTCTTCAAATTTTATCTACAGAAAACAAGTTACTATATGGGGACCAAATAAGTCTGGGAATCATTTCAGAGAATGCCAGAACCGACCGAGGAAACAACAGCTTGACGGCATAGAACTCCGTCTTTATTTCACATAAGAGCTCCCAAGTTCTGATTTTTCCAATATTGTTGCCACCCGCATGAATAATTATAACATGAGGAGGGGGCCAAATACTAGTCAAAAATAACAAATGGTCTTTAAGATTACGCCATCTTAGGCCCCTTATTCCTGACCATAAAACTAAGAACTTATTAATGTCCAGACCTAGATTACTCGAGTAAGTCCTGGTTGCTGCCTGCTTCCCAGCCCAGAAGACGTAGGAATGGCACACTATTCAAATAATACTCCTGGATGAATCTAAAAGAGAGAATCAAACAATTAATAACTCTGCGCGGACATAAATTTTGTATCTACTACTTTCCCAACGACCCACTTTTTTCCGAACATCTGGTGAGAGACCTAAAGAATTAGCAGTAGTAGCCGCCCCGATCCTAAATAAATGAGATGAAAATCTAAAACCTGAGAGGTTCAAGTGTTTGAGGCAAGAGGATAACACTGCTGAAAACTGATATCTAGTTAGAGGGGAGAAATCCTGATGGATGAAAAATGAACCGACAGCTGATGGCCTGACTGCGGTATATGCAGATAGAAGAAAAACAGGACAAATCAAGGAATTGGGGGATTTACCCAGAGAAATCCATTGGCCAGCACCCAATTTGTAAGTCTTTGTCAGGAAATGTTTCATCCGCTGGTAATATCTGTCTTTTGGCGTGCAGTACTGCGGTCCACCAGCAGGTGTCTCCTGGCAGTTTGGAACTGTCAGGAGAGCTTTTCCCTGCTGTTATGTCATCTTTTGGCTGCAGTACTGGCATCCACCAGCGGATGGATCCTGGCAGTGTGGGGCAGACAGCATCTCCTGCAATCAGGCGTCACTTGAGGCCAATCATAGGACTAAAAATACCCGGCAAGCATTTACATGTTTGCCTTGGTTTTGTCCCTGAACCCTGATCTGCACCCTTTTACTAGTTTAGCCTGAACCTTGATCCCTAAATTCTGTTGTACCTGATCCTGCCTGTCCCTGCGTCCCAGGAACCTTGTCCTGCACCTGATCCCTTTCTCCCTTTCTCCTTTTCCCCCATCTGCTGACCTCCTTTTTATGACCCTGGCCTGGCTTGACTACAATTCTGGTATCCCCTTTCTTATATATACTGGTTGGTTTGTGTCACTGTTATTTGGTTTTCTTACTCTGGTTTGGTATTGGTGGTGGGTTCACATTATATGCATTTATCTTAATAAAATCACTTATTTTCATCTACTTGGTTGGTTTACTCTGTTGCAGTCACACAGTTCTGGTCACATCCGGTTTATGACAGTCTTCGATCTACATAAAAATAGCCGAACGCAATAATTTTCAAGAGAAACATGAGAAAACCGAAGGAATGAATGAGAAGATATGTTAGGGGCAGTAAATTCACCCAAACGGAGAGCTCCAAAGAATGCAACAGAAAAAGCTGCTTTAAAAAGTAAAAGCTCATACTGAGTAAAACAGACCTTTTCTAAACCAGACATTAATTTGGGCAATAAGCTAACTGAAATTGGGCGTCTCGTATCCTGAGCAGGGAATGTTCTCCTGAGCGACCTGGAAAAAGGATGTTCACGCTGGTAAACCTGCCCATTTAAGGAACAAGGAAACCCCGGCTAACACTTTACTCACTGAAGCAGGACTAAGATTTGCTTTTGATAAGAAGGATACAAATGATAGTGAGGTATATGCATTCACTTCCATAGTATCTAAAGACATGCTAGAGCAGACATAACACCACTTAGACCAGGCCAAGCCATAAGCCTGCCATGTCTTCGGGGATACTGAGTTCTTAAAGAAGGTAGATATCAATCCCAAATCAAGCCCCAGAGGGAGTCTGGGCAACGTGTGCTGCATAGGTCTGCCAACGGGGCCAATTCTCGGAATCTCTTGAACTGCAAACGAGATAAGGCATTAGCTATATTATTATGCACTCCAGCTATGTGTTTTGCTTTCAACCAAATATTAAACCTCATACAATGCAAAACAAAGAAACGTAATAATTTAACCACCATTTCAGATTTAGATGATAGCATATTGATAGCAAAGAGCACGCCTTTGTTATCTGTATGCAACAATACTCTTTTGTTCGTAAATTTCTCCTTCCAAATGACTAAGGAAACTATTACTGGAAATAGCTTTAGCAAAACTATGTTATGTAAGATGTCTTGATGGCGCCAACTGGCATGCCATTCAGAGGCACACCAATGACCATCCAAAAAGGCACCAAAACCAGAGGAACCTGTAGCGTCCATGAAGAAATTTAGATCAAAATCTTGTATAAAAGCTTTTTGCCACACCGTTGCTCCATTAAAGTTGCAAAGAAAAGAGTCCCAAATTTTCGAATCTTCTTTGATACCTTTGGATAAACGAATGTGCGAAAAAGGTGTCTTAAAGCCACTAGTGGCCAGAGCAAAGCGCCTTGAAAAAACTCTAGCTACCGGAATAATTCTAGCTGCAAAGGCAAAAAGTCCCAATAGGGACTGCACCTCTTTTAGAAACACCTTACGTTTACCTAAGAATAGGGATATTGTGGTTCTCATCCGATGAAGTTTTTCCAGAGGTAATCTAAACTCCATTAAGGAGGAATCGATAGTTATCCCTAAAAATTCAATAATATTTGTGGGAAAAAACGTTTTTTCTTTAGCAAGAGGAACTGAAAACTCATCACATATCTGAAAAAAAATACTTAAAGACTCAAGACATATGTCTGAATCCACTGGACCTATAAAAAGAAAATCATCTAGGTAATGGAGGACACCTCCAAAGGGAAAGTGAGACTCCAATACCCAATGTAGAAATTTTGAAAAGGCCTCAAAATAAAAACATGATAGCGAAAAACCCATTGGCATGCATTTATCGAAATAAAATCGTCCTTGAAAATGAAAACCCAGTGAATTAAAACCTTGGGGGTGAACAGGGAGTAGGCGAAAAGCAGATTTAATATCTGCTTTTGCCAATAAGGCATTTTGTTTAAAACGCCTTAACAAAACTAGCGCTTCATCAAATGATGAATAAGAAACTGGTGCATCGACACCCGCAACTTCATCATTGAGTGAGAATTCCTGCGGGTATGACAGGTGATGAATTAGTCTAAAGCAACCTTTCTCCTTTTTAGGGACTATTCCCAAGGGAGAAAGACGGAAATTCGGGAATGGAGGGCGAAGATAAGGACCAGCTACCCTCCCTTCTTTGACTTCCTTATTGATTTTATCTGCAACAATGTCAGTGTAAAATGAAACAGAACGTAGATTCTTAACTAAATTGCAACTCACGCCAGAAAAGGAGGGAACCAAGAAACCGGTCTCAAAACCATTAATTAACAGGTGCGCCATCGAGCAATCTGGTTATTGCTCTAGCCATGGCAGCATTTTTGATAGTTTCACTGGAGTCGTGGCTTTTCCCACTAGTGTCCCTGGGAATTGAAGTGACAGTGCTTGCTGCTGACTTCCGAAAACATCTGAAGGCTGGGTGGTTGCCACCGCAGTAGGAACACTCATGTTTATATCTGCAGTTGGACAAAAACTTGCATTGTGCCTCATTAAAGGCAAAACAGAAGCCTTTATGAAAGTTATTTTGTAAGGCAGTGGCTGCCCTAGGCGTAAATTGTGGCCTCTGTGGTAACATGAGGTTCAGCCATAGACCTACGTCTTTCGACCTCCAATGTAGCGTGGGGTGGACCGTTAGTTTCTGCCTGAAATTTTCATCATATGCAAACCCCGCTGTACCACTAAAATGGCGGAAGGCTTCCGAAACTATGTCCAAATGTTGAAACAAACCCGAGCATTTCTCAGGGAATCGTTCTCCTAAAACTGCTGCATAAATGCAGAATGCTTGCAATCAATTTTGAAAAGTTTTGGGGATAGCCCTCCTCCTATCCTCTTCAGTGCGGTCCTCAGTTCTCCTTTCAGATTTTGAAAGGAATTCTTTAGATGCAGGTAACAATGATAACAGATCAATGAAATCACCCCCCCCCCCCAAATCCTCTCCTTAACCGAATTGGCCAAGTTAAAACCTAGTGGGGAAATTTCACATGGCTCCTTGAATGAGGACTCTATAGAATGAGAGAAGCGCGGGACAGACGGCTTGGTAATAGAAATAGGGTTTTTAGGTATGTTATGAGCCTTACTCTGAAAAGTCCTATTTAAAGGGGATTCTGACAAATTTTGCCATACTGGGCAGATATCCTCCATTGCATTCTGTTGAAGTAAAACATCGTGTGTAAGCAAATCAGCACCATCAGTATGTGCTCCCATATAACTAGTTCCAATGTCAGCATAATTTAATGCACCAGAAGTCTGTGCTCCTTCAGCCTTTCTTTTACCACAAGCACCAACTGTGTGTGCCCCTTCAATATTTTTCAATAAACTAGAAAAGGAATTAACCATTACTTTCAACTAAGGATGAGCCCGGTGTTCGATTCGAACCCATGTTCGAATCGAGCACCGGGTGTTCGCTCGCTCGGCGAGCCCAGAACTATTGGGACCGCTCGCATCAAATTCGTGTGATGCGAGCGGCCCCGCAATGCATTGCGGCCCGCGCAGTGCAATGCTGGCTGATGATTGGCCAAGCATGCACTGTGACCCCGCATGCTTGGCCAATCACAGCGCCGGCAGCGAGGAGAGCCATAATTGGCTACAGGCAGGATGCCTGTAGCCAATTATAGCTCAGGGGCTTTAATACACGCCCCACGGTATAAGAGGCCGCCGCGGCGGCGGCCTCGCATATTATGTTTCACTCACAGTGTCAGCGTGTCAGTGTGCTGCTGACTGCTGACAACAATATGTTCTTTATTTCTGGGGATATGTGTGTGCATGCTGTTAGAACAGCATTGCAGTATCACATCTGGGGGGTGTCTATAGGTAGCCTGTGAAGGAGGGCAGGTTTCCTGTGCTTAGAACTTTCCCTGCAAAAAAGTGTCATTTTTGCAGGAAGAAAGCTATTTAAATCACTCGCGGCTAATGAATTGATGGCTCCTGTAACACAGAGAGCTGTCATTCATTAATAAAAAAAAAAAAAAAAAGCGTAGGGGTCCCCCCAAATTCAATAACCAGGCCCTTCAGGTCTGGGATGGATATTAAGGGGAACCCTAGCCAAAAAAAATGGCGTGGGGTCCCCCCCAAAATCCATACCAGACCCTTATCCGAGCACGCAACCTGGCAGGCCGCAGGAAAAGAGGGGGGGACGAGAGCGGCCCCCCCTCTCGCCTGAACCGTACCAGGCCACATGCCCTCAACATTGGGAGGATGCTTTGGGGGTCTAAGACCCCTAAAGCACCTTGTCCCCATGTTGATTAGGACAAGGGCCTCTTCCCCACAACCCTGGCCGGTGGTTGTGGGGGTCTGCGGGCGGGGGGCTTATCGGAATCTGGAAGCCCCCTTTAACAAGGGGACCCCCAGATCCCGGCCCCCCCCCTGTGTGAAATGGTAAGGGGGTACAAAAGTACCCCTACCATTTCACCAAAAAAGTGGCAAAAATGGTAAAAAGGACAGGAGACAGTCTTTGACAATTCCTTTATTAAAATCTTCTTTCTTCTTTCTTCATCCTTCGGTTTCTTCATCTTCTCCTTCCTTCATCTTCTTCCATCTTCTTCTTCCATTTTCTTCTTCCTCCGATCCGCTTCTTCTTGCGCTGGTCTTCTCGTCCTTCTCGTCCGGCATCTTCTTCCGTCGGCGTCGGCGTCGGTGTCTCTGTCTCTTCTTGGGCCGCTCCGCGCAATGGGAGGCTCCCGCTGTGTGAGGCTCCGCTCCGTCTGACAGGTCTTTTATAATGGAGGGCACCTGGTGACCCCGCCCCCTCTGACGCACAGGGACGTCATGGGGAATTCCATGATGGCTTTCCCCATGATGTCAGAGGGGGGCGGGGTCACCAGGTGCCCTCCGTTTTAAAAGACCTGTCAGATGGAGCGGAGCCTCACACAGCGGGAGCCTCCCATTGCGCGGAGCGGCCCAAGAAGACACCGACACCGACGCCGACGCCGACGGAAGAAGATGCCGGACGAGAAGGACGAGAAGACCAGCGCAAGAAGAAGCGGATCGGAGGAAGAAGAAAATGGAAGAAGAAGATGGAAGAAGATGAAGGAAGGAGAAGATGAAGAATCCGAAGGATGAAGAAAGAAGAAAGAAGATTTTAATAAAGGAATTGTCAAAGACTGTCTCCTGTCCTTTTTACCATTTTTGCCACTTTTTTTGGTGAAATGGTAGGGGTACTTTTGTACCCCCTTACCATTTCACACAGGGGGGGGGCCGGGATCTGGGGGTCCCCTTGTTAAAGGGGGCTTCCAGATTCCGATAAGCCCCCCGCCCGCAGACCCCCACAACCACCGGCCAGGGTTGTGGGGAAGAGGCCCTTGTCCTAATCAACATGGGGACAAGGTGCTTTAGGGGTCTTAGACCCCCAAAGCATCCTCCCAATGTTGAGGGCATGTGGCCTGGTACGGTTCAGGCGAGAGGGGGGGCCGCTCTCGTCCCCCCCTCTTTTCCTGCGGCCTGCCAGGTTGCGTGCTCGGATAAGGGTCTGGTATGGATTTTGAGGGGGACCCCACGCCATTTTTTTTTGGCTAGGGTTCCCCTTAAAATCCATACCAGACCTCAAGGGTCTGGTATGGATTTTGAGGGGGACCCTACGCCATTTTTTTTTTTTTTTTTTTGGCTGGGATCCCCTTAATATCCATCCCAGACCTGAAGGGCCTGGTTATTGAATTTGGGGGGACCCCTACGCTTTTTTTTTTTTTCATTTTTTTTTTTTTTTTTATCAATGACTTTTTTTTATGAATGAGTTTCAATGAATCACTGTTCTCTGTGTTACGGGAGCCGTGAATTAACATTAGCCGCGAGTGATTTTAAATAGCTTTTTTACTTTCAAAAATGACACTTTGCGCAGAGACAGTTCTAAACACGGGAAACATGCGCCCCTTTACAGGCATACTATAGACACCCCCCAGGTACGAAATTTAAAGGAATATTACACTTTTATTGTTTCAATTTAAGCATTATTAAAATCACTGCTCCTGAAAAAAAACGGCCGTTTTTAAAAAAAAATTTTTGCATTGATACATGTCCCCTGGGGCAGGACCCAGGTCCCCAAACACTTTTTATGACATTAACATGCATATTAGCCTTTAAAATGAGCACTTTTAATTTCGAACGTTCGCATCCATTATAACTAATAGGGTTCTAAAGCTCGCACGGACTTTAGGTCCGTTCGCGGGTTCTGGTGCGAGCCGAACGGGGGGGTGTTCGGCTCATCCCTACTTTCAACTCAGCAATATCAGCATGAGAATCTGACACATTAATATTACATATTGTCTCACCAACAGGGGGACTCCTGTGCTCACTGCTTGCCGCCTCAGAGGCTGGCTGAGTAGCTCCTTTGAAATATATAAGCTGCACATTCCTGAGAGGAATGCCGCTTGCTCCCTCCTGACCGTTCGGCTGCGGAGAAGCATCCTTTCTCTGCTTCTTCTTCTTCCTCCCGGGCTGTTGGCACGTACTGCACATGCTCGTCGCTTCGGCCTCCATGTTTCTCAGCGGCGACAGAGGCGGAGCCGGCAGCCGGCCTTCCTCCATGCAGCGAACAAGCCACCCCTCGCCCCAACAGCTCTCGGCTCTTTCGAGCAGGCAGCGAAGAAGGCTCTCTCCTCTCAGGCGAGCGGCACTCCATCCCGTCAGAGTCCCGGTCCTGTCCTGAGGTGTCTGTGAGTAACGGCCGGACTTCCTCTTTATATTAGCTCTGGATTCGCGGGCTTCAGCAGCCCGCCGATTTTAACCAATCCACCGCCTGTTGCTGTGCAGGCACAGATGCAGTAACCAATGACAACCTGTTAATGATAACAAATGGGAAAAAACGTTTCCCCTTTGAGCTATCCCATGTTGGTCCTGCATAGTGCATGAACCTTTCATTCTGTTCAAATCAACCACCTGTTGTAAGAATGGGGCAACACTGAATGTGTATTTTATCTTCTGGTTTATTGTTCTTAGGTAATTGTTTTGGACTATTTTTATATTTTTATGTTTTTGCTAAAGTAAAATAATAACACAGAAAGGAGACATCCACCCTTGTTTGTTATTAAACATGCAGCAGAAACAGTTATGGTAAAACTTGAATCCCTAAGGTAAAAATGCAGACCTTTAAAACATTTCAGGAATGTGATTTTGAAATGTACAGCAATACAAGCATAAGCACAACATGCTTATGTTCTTAATCCACATCAATGTCTAAAGAACTGTCATGGTCTGAGAAGTAGATCCAATAGAACAAACAATAGTAATTAATAAATCAGTGATTGCCATCTGCTACGTTTTGATGGTAAAGTACATTGTAACCATATATCCATGACATATAATGTATCCAGAAGTGATTGATTGACGAAAATGTAAACATTGTGAGTAAAGCTGACTTTAGAAGAGTCGTTTTTTGTTTGTTCTGCCAGTGGGCTGAAAAATAAAAAAAAGATCAGATTTTTCCATCACCACACAAACAAATGAAGGTGAATAGAGGTTTTTTCCCCCCGCTGGGCCAGTGTATTCTAACAGTAGAACCAGAAGTTCTTCAACTTGTCCATTCAACAGAAATCAATCTAATGACTGACTCGATGAACAGGAATGACCACATACTGATTGAAATGCAGCTAATCCCTGTTAAACCAATTGAATATTGATACTTCTATGGCCAGCTTAAGAGACCAGTTTGTATAGGTATTTATTTACGTCTGATAAAATACTGTCCATAAATAAATCTATGCTTGGAGTAAACACTATCCAGAGCTGCTTACGCTGTTCTCTGATACCAAGTACTAATAAATATATACAAAATTCTAGTGCTAACATGAAAAACTTTGAAAAATAAAAATTTTAATAATCTATAAGAAAAACATGCTTGAAAAATTTAAAAACGTATATACATTATTTCAGACAATGTCCACACCTTACACAAATACATATTAAAACACATATGTGCACCCCTAAAGCCAGTATAAAAACATATGTCAAAGATTGCCAGTGATATCATCACATTACATAAATGAATGATATGAACAATGTAACAATAGTGCATCATCCACCTAGAGGATAAGGGGATAGAGATATAGTCCCAATGAGTGCAGACAGACACTCTGATACTAGGAACAGATATAATCAAATGTTGCAGAGAGGAGGAAGCTTCCAGATGATATTTGTGTAATAAAGGAAAAGAAGTCCAACCTTAGCCAAAAAGATGACATCCAGTGTTGTACACCCACATACACAACACTGCAGCTTACCAGAATATGTTGATTGTCAGACTATGAATGATTTAATGTGCCTGAAAGGCTAAGAAAGGCATCCACTTAGACTCAGCTAAGCTGTCACCCCAGCTATTTCAATATGATCTCCGCTGTTTTCCAGGTGCAGCATGCAAAGTATGGAAACATAAAATACAAGGACAAATGCCTCCAATAGTGTAATATTGTACAGTCATTTTTATTTAGGGGTTAAGCACTTACATAGTAAAATGGATAAAGGAGTGCTCAATATACCAGACAGGAATCCTGCTCCATACAATCAGTCATGCTGGCCAGTAATCAAGATGGCCTCCAAGATTGCACCCTACATGTTTCATCATACATGACGTCAATAGGTGCAAGTACACAGGTTCCCATCATATCCCAATAGCTCCAAGGGAAGGTGGACCCATCTTAACAAACATTGTAACTGAGGAAAGATTTCTATGGGCTCCCTCACATGGCCAAATAAATATATAACAATTGCATTAAGAACCACTTCTAGGAGCTCGCTCTAGTGGCCCAATAAAAAAATGATTTAATATGGAGAAAATGGTACATTAAAGACATGGTACATCTTTAATGTACCATTTTCTCCATATTAAATCATTTTTTTATCCTAAAATGTAAATAAGTAAACAAATTACAGGGAAAAAATTCAAAACAGGTCCTTCTCATTTCAACAATGAATCTCATTGCATTTGTAACATACAGATGACAGAATATAAAACAATACATACCAAATGATTAAAACTAACATATCAGATATGCCTAGCATATATTATTACATACATTACCAACTAAATTCAACTAGTGTCATCTTAGTTTGTCAACCACACATTGCCTGAAACACTGATCAGTATATTCTGATGGTGGGGAAGTCTCCTCACTGACAGAATACAATGGCAGAGACGATTCCCTCACCCATATCCAGTGTGGGCTGCTTAAACAATTGTCTCATCTTTTGATGTAGTCTCTGTCCATTTTTATATAACTCTTGGCCTGAATCTAACACCTGGTATCTGTCTTAACCTGTCTAACTCCAATCAGGAAAAGCCATTTAAGCAACCACTTTCAGAAAGTCACCACAAAAATTCTCATCCTTGTAATACTCAGGTACTCTTGACGTTTGAGTCTATTGCCATCCTGCTGGAAGCACTGTATATCTCTGTCTATTCTAGCTAGTCCACATGGTCCCACTTCTTATACAGGATTCTTACAGTTTTCATAAAAAAATCAAATTCTCTGTCTAGAAAAATGGAAGTGGAAGGATTTTCTAGGCAAAAGGGACACTTTTTATATTGCAGACATTTCAAAATACAAACATCAGCATAAATGTTTGTAAAAATGGAGCCTTCACCTAAATGAGTGGACAAAAATTTAACTATTAATTAAATAAAAAGGTACTAGAAGTGAAAGAAACTATTTAATGTGGTGCGGCTGTGAAAAAAATGGCAAAGTGTTTATTAATAAACATGATACTACTACTGTCCTAGTCTTTACCTCTCTTGAATTCCAGGTAGCAAAAATGTAATTCACTTCGAACCTGTTACATTCTGAAATGGCACTACTGTTCAACAAATTTCATATACTTTATATTAATTTTGAAAAGTGAAGAAAACAGAAGTGGCTACATTAAAGTACCTTTGATGCCGAATATCCTTTGCAAAATTGATATACCGCATAGTCACTTAACCAGGTCAAGTAATAGAGGCTAAAGCTTATTTCAGTTTGAAAGCTTTGGAAATGTCATAAGATAATGCTGTATTATTACCACATTAAGTTACATTATGTAAAAGGGAAGTAGATTAGGTCAGACCTCTAATCAACACTTATTAAGCAGTCTTTCTACTTAAATGGCATAGGACCAAGAAAAGGATAGCGTGCTGCTAAAGGGTCAAATTGCATTTCTAGAACTGAATTAAAAATAAAATAACAGAAAGCAATTTCTCAGGAAGGGAAATACAACTTAAATGTGAAAATTTCAAATATGCAAGATTATGATTTTTATATTCAATTCTTTCACCAACAGAAACAAAAAAAGTGAATCTAACATTTGCTAGCTTTCTTCAGGCACATTACAATCTGATTTCCAAAGTACTTACAATCCATTTATAGAGAGTGAAGTGATATACAGTATTCCTATAAAACTGTTTCCTGAAATCTCTACATGTGATATGTTATTATTTTCCTGTATTAGGATGTTAGTATTTTTCATATATTGGTGGAAATATAAGTAACAGCATAGTTAGTTACTTATTTTTTCTACAATGGTGTTAACCCTTACACTGCCAGAGATGTGAAGCTTACATTGGTGATAGCACAGGCCTTTAAACACTGCTATAGCAGCCATGACTTGGTTAATACTTGCTATGCCAACTGACGATTTTTTGTTAGAAGTGATTTGGGCTGCAATTCCTTTTTTTAAAGTGCCTTTAGAAAATCAACCCAACTGCGTTTCTGTGCACTAAAATTAACTTTAACTGCTGTATAGTGAAATGACAGAAGGCCGGGAGCACTCTCATTCTGGGAGGACTTTATATGACATCCTCCCATCCTTACCACTCAGCAAAGCGATTGGTGGAGCGCCATGTCCCTCGGACACAGCGCATCACTGATCACAGTAAAGAGATTACTGTGTAGGTTCTTTACCATGTGATCAGATGTGTCCAATTACAGCTGATCACAGTGTAAACAGGAAATGCTGTTATCAGCATTCCCCTGCTCACGTTGACTGTGTGTGAGGAGAGGAGAGTCAGTAAGCAGCATGCCTCAGTGGGGACATCTGCACTGACAATTAGGGCACTGATCATCAGTGTCCTCCTGATCATCAGCGAAGCCCTAACAATGCCCACCAGTGCTGCCAATCAGTGCCCACCAGTGCTGCCTGTCAGTGCCCATCAGTGATGCCTGTCAGTGCCCATCAGTGCCTCTGCATCAGTGCCGCCTATCAGTGTTGTCTATCAGTGCCCATCAGTGCCTCCCTTCAGTGCCACCTATCAGTGCCCTTCAATGCTGCCTAACAGTGGCAATGATTGCCACCTAACTGTGCCACTTATTAGTGCCCATAAGTGCTGATCAGTGCTGCCTATCAGTGCCCATCAGTGCTACATATTTGTGTCTCCTCATCAGTGCCCATCAGTGCAGCCTAGTAGTGCCCTTCAATGCAGCCTCATCAGTGCACATCAGGGAAGGAGAAAAATAACTTATTTACAAAATTTTATAACAGAAACTAAGAAACTTTTTTTTCAAAATCTTAGGACTTTTTCTGTTTGTTTAGCAAAAAAAAAACCCCAGTGGGGATTAAATATCAACAAAAGAAATCACTATATGTCTCAAATAAATTATACAAATTTTGGTTGGGTACAGCATTTCATGACTGCGCAATTGTTATTCAAAGTGTGACAGTGCTGAAAGCTGAAAATTGGCCTGGGCAGGAAGGGGGTGAAAGTGCCCTGTAGGCAAGTGGTTAACCACTTGACCTCTGAAAGATTTACTGCGTTACTTTAACTGACAATTGCATGGTTGTGTGACACTGTACCCAAATAAAATTTGTCCTTTTTTCCCCACAAATCAAACTGTGGTTTTTATTTTTTGCTATAAAACATATCCAATAATATCCAATAAGAAATTTTAAAAATCAAATTTTTTCATCAATTTAGGCCAATATGTATTCTGCTAGATTTTTTTTGATAAAAAAATCCCAATAAGCCTATATTGGTTTGCACAAAAGTTATAGTGTCTACAAAACTATGGGAATTTTTTAAACATTTTTTTATTATTAATCTTTTACTAGTAATGGCGGCGATCAGCGACTTATAGAGGGACTGCGATATTGCAGCGGACAAATCGGATACTAACTGACACTTTTGACACTTTTTGCGGACCAGTGACACTAATACAATGATCAGTGCTTCCTTTCTTGTGTGAATAAGACACATAGTGGCATTCAACAGGCCCCAGGACAATGCCAGGTGTGAAGAAACACGTAGGGAGGAGCGACATGTTGACGTCACCGCGTTCATGCAGGTCCCGGAGTGACGGGCTGCTATCGAGAGCCGGCCGGCTCGTTTATACTGCAATCTCTTATTGTTTTAACTGTAATTGCAATACTTGATTATTTAAATAAAGTAACCTAGGATTTTACACTATGGAAGCTTTTATGTCTTTTTGTAAATCAATGGGCAACATGTGCCCCTGAAAGATTACATTCTGTGAAGACGCTGGGATCAGCGTTCCATCTCTCAAAAGGCCCGGGCTGGGTATTAAGCAACAACCGAGTGTGATCTCCTGTAATAGGAAATCATTTGGAGTCGGTAAGCTGCAATGTGTGCAGAGGTGGAGGTCTTTATCTCTTTTAACCACGACTCGGGTGTATCGTGTGTCAATTTCATGTTTGAAAATCACCTTAAAACAGTGGATGTTTGAAAATCACCTTAAACAGTGGACTATTAAAAACAAGATCTAATCAATTAATCAATACATTTTTATTTATGTACAGAGTCACTTTATATATATATAATTTAGCATTATTAAGGTTTATTGCTAGTATTCCCTCACATGAGAGCATAGCGCAACTTAGTATAGAAAGATGAACAAACACTTCCCTTATATTTACACAGCCTCTTTCACCTCAAAAAAAAGAGGAGTACTCATCATGGTGAAAAATACAGTCACTTTCCAACTTAAACAACTCGCTTTAGACCTAAATGGCCGATACATTATCCTAGTCTGTACCATCAACAAAATTGATTACACACTCGCAAATATCTACACCCCAAACATCCACCTAATGCAGTTTCTCTGCAAGCTTATTCGAATTGTTAAACCTATGCAACAAGGACACTTAAGAGACTTTAACCTAGTTCCAGAAGTTCAACTAGATTCCACCTCTGCAGCAAAGCGAAGGGAGTCCCCCCTGAAAAATGTTCTCTGCACACTACACGTACTTCTCCCCTCTTCATAAAGCCTACTTGAGAATCGATCTCTTTCTCACAGATAAATGGCTACTTCAAAAAATTAGCTCATCTGTAATCCACACCACGACTTGGTCGCACCATGCCCCTATCGCTATTTCTATATCAGACTCCCCACAACAACAAAAATACCTTTTTATGGAGAGCAAATAGCTACATTCTACAACACCCATCCTATTCTCCAGAGGTAACCGACCAACTATCCGACTATTTTGAAAACAACACTGTCTCTGTGTCTGACCCAGGCGTGGTGTGGAACGTGCATAAAGCGTTTATAAGAGGTATACTGATTAAACTGAGCTCCCACTGTAAAAAGAAGAAGACACAGCGTATAGACACCCTCATGTCCCAAATAGCCAATCTAGAAAGGCAAAACAAATCTAATCCCCAGTCGTCATACTCAGCACAATTATTATCCCTCAGACAAGAACTTAGGCGGCACCTTCTTCAATCCTTTAAAAATACACAGAGAAAACTAAAATCTACGTCATACTCCACCTTCAATAAAGCAGACAAAGCCCTAGCTTGGTGCATTAAAGGTAGGAGAGCAAAAAACAAAATAGAATATATATACACCATCCCCACACAAAGGAAAAACTAAGAAACCCCCAATCAATTGCTGATGCTTTCAGCGTTTACTTCAGTGATTTGTACAATATAAAACAAAACCCTAACACATTACAACCCACATCTGAGGATATTAATGGGTTCCTAAACCAAATTAAACTCCCAACACTGTCATAAGAACAACTGACCTATCTAAATAACCCTTTCACAGAACAAGAAATCCTAGAGACTATCAAAACCCTCCCTCCAGGTAAAGCACCGGGTCCTGATGGACTCACAGTAGAGTATTTCAAACAATTTGCCCACCAACTAGCGCCACACCTAACTGCTCTATTGGGAATCGATCTTTTGCATCTTGTCAGATATTACACACAAGCTATGTACTTCCTTCACCGGCATTAGCACTACCGAATCTGTTGATAGAATCGATCCCCACCCCCATGAGACACGTGGTAACTCATGTTCTCCTAGCAGCCAGATTAAGCTTAACCAGACTCTGGAAAACAGCCAGACACCAACTATAGAAAACACTCTTGACCTAGTTAACCTGCACTACAACTACAAACTAATGTTGGCCTCTAGCAAAAGGCTTGATTACCAAAGCACAATCAGAATGGCTCCCGTGGTCACAGTGGTCTAGAGCAGCGGTATATATATATATATATATATATATATATATATATATAATTCATGTATCTCTGATGGTAAACATATATATATATATATATATATATATATATATATTAATACAAAACAACACACCACCACTCCATTCCTCACTTCAGTGCCTTAGGGCTGGCGGCAATAGCAGGATCACAGGCTTTACACACAGGGCACCTAGAGATCAGGAATGGAACCTCATGAATAAACTTCAAACAGACTGGCATAATAGAGCAACTATGAAAGAACTCACTGTGTGCTAGCAGGGACAGTGGATAAGAGAGCGGCAGAGCATCCACTCGAGCAGTGTGACAAGCAAGTTACAGGTGCACAGTGCCGAGATCTGACCACCCAAAGATGAGGAGAAACATCTTCAATTATGGACTCCGCTCCCACCAATCACCAGCCACCCACCAGCGCCATGACAGACAAGCCGGCGAGCAACCTAGCTGACAGGAGATAGATGCCGATCATAGGAGACCCACACACCACTAGGGCAACAAAAGAACCCTGTAAATGCCGCCAGCCAGCATTGCAGTAAATTATACTGCATAATAAACCAGGACCCAAATAAGGAAGGAGTCTCCAGATGTAAATGCAGTAATTTATACTGCCCACATAAGGTCCTGCACCAAGGGACCCTAACACCTCAGGAAGATTTACAGTGCAACAGGGTGTTCTTCTAACCCAGGAAAGGCTGAACCTGCGTAGGGTTAGGAATGGAGGAGGAAGGAAAAAAAAAGTTTTCCCAAAAAATTACGCTGGTGGGGGCAGACAGTGGTCCTTCATATGCTAGGAAAAGCTTGTCCTGAAGGGGTCAGAGGGGGCAGAGCGGACTGATTGTAGGCTGACATGAGGAGGTTACAGGAAATAGGTTTTAGAGGACCATTCCTGCAGGGATTAAACACCTATATTGTAACCCAACATCTCAAGTGAAAACACTTCTTGCACTTTCATCCCCCTCACATGTGACCAATGGCACTCAACAGGGCTACCCGCTCTCTCCTCTATTATTCTCACTTTGCATTGACCCCTGAGCTGCATCCATCCAAAGGAATCAAGACATTGGGATATATCGGTCAGAGGCAAGAAATTTAAAATTTTGCTTTTTGCAGATGATGTCATTTTGACCTTGACTCAGAATAGGACCTCTTTACCTAATCATCATGGTGAATTGGACCGTTATGGTGCTCTCTCTCGGTCTATAAAATAAACTTGACCAAATCAGAGGGCCTCCCTATTAACATCCTGCCACCGAGGTACATCACTTAACAACCTGCTTCCTGCCACCGAGGTACATCACTTAACAACCTGCTTCCCTTTTTACTGGAAAGCCAGAGCCCTTAAGTACCTGGGGGTTTACATTACCTTATCCTATGCTACGCTGTTTAAAGATAATTTTCACGCTCTTTACCAAAAAAATAGATGGACAATAAACCAATGGAAGAAACATTATATCTCCCTAATAGGACGAATTGCTTCTGTTAAAATGTCCGTTCTCCCTCAAAATGTTGTATTTATTTCAAAGCTACCTATTCCTGTTCCAACTCCGCACCTTAAAAAATTAGACCTTTTGAATTTTGTTTGGAATTATAAGAGGCATAGAATTCCTCGCACAGTACTTATGGCCTTGCTGGAAGCCTTGCGTTTCCAAATTTTGTAATGTACTACCGGGTGGCCTGCGTAAAACGTGCAGTTGCCTTATGGTCTACACAACGTTCCTATGAAAATCTCTGGCTAGCACCCATCCATCCCAATAATCTTCTATGGAATGCAAATGTGGAGGTAAATCCTAGTTGGTTGCTGGGGGCAATGGCTCAGTTTAGGACCTTTTGGCGTGTATTGTCTCACCAACATACCCTTAAATCTGATCATCATCGCTAACTGCTTTCCTGTACAATCTTAAAGTGCCTGACGTTTACGATTTCTTTCATTTCGGACACCTAGTTGACCCCAGGTTCCATAAATTATTACCATTTAATGAGCTTCAGTACAGATTTGACCTACCCTGCCAGGTGTTCTATGGGTACTTACAGATCCGCCATTATGCTCAGACCATCACTACCTTACAATTCTCCCCCCTGTCCGCTTTAAGAGAACAATTTTGGAAGGCCCCTCACATGACATAAGAATGGGGGGTCACTCGGTTATGTCACTGGGTGACCCCACTCTTGCATATATAACAGCTGTCACAGCCAAGAGGCAGCAGTCGGCAGGGCGCCTTCCATCGAGGCAGAGCTTTTTTTTTTTTCTATTTTTCGGGTCTGTCGGATGGCATGATTGAAGTTGGATGACATTGCGGGACCCTTTTTTTTATTTTTTAATAAAGGAATTGTGAAAAACTGTCTTTTGTGGTTTGTACTTTTTGAATTTTTTTTGGGTGAATAGGTAGGGGTACAATGTCATTGAATATACGATGCAAATTTACATGGGGGTGGGATCTGGGGGCTCCCTTGTTAAAGGGGGCTTCCAGATTCTGATAAGCCACCTGCCTGCAGACCCCATCAACCAAGGGCCAGGGTTGTCGGGATGAGACCCTTGTCCCCATCAACATGGGGACAAGGTGCTTTAGAGGGGACTCCAAAGCACCCTCCCCCATGTTGAGGGCAAGCGGCCTGATAGGGTTCAGGAGGGGGGCACTCACTCGTCCCTCCCCTTTCCTGGTCTGCCAGAGTCTGGTATGGATTTTGGGGGGGGACCCCACACCATATATATTTATACTAGTCTGCCTGCACTGTGTATATATATATATATATATATATATATATATATATATATACACACGCTAGACTGCCTGCACTGTACATATATTCTACACTACATTGACTTCATACATACATATATAGATATATATTTATATATATATATCTATATATATTAAACTGCCTGTACGCCACTAACTAACTGCCTCGAGCTAACGTTCTCGCAATCATAACACTATATACGGCTGCCATGTAAGCAGCCTTATATAGTGTTGGGCGTGGACTTAGCCCCCTGAGCCATGATTGGCTAAAGGCACCCTGCCTTTGGCCAATCGTGGCTCTCACAGCAGATTGCACTGTGATTGGCCAAAGCATGCAGGTCAGGTGCATGCTTTGACCAATTAGCAGCCATCAATGCACTGCAATCTCGCAGTGCATTATGGAGTGCTCTGCGGTGCTCAAATTTGCCCTGAATGCTTCATATGTTTGGTTCGTTTGCGAGCAAATGAACACTCGATGTTCAAGTTTAACTTACGTTCACCTCAAACATTAGGACCATCCCTAGCTAGAATCAAAGATGTAGAATTAAAGGAGTAACTGACAACTAGATAAGTTGAGTCCAAGATAAGTTAGAGACCCATAATCCCATTTGAGAATTATGGCATCTTAAGGAAGATCCCCCTTGATGACCTTTCCCTTGTTTTTACTCCCCACCCAGGTCGCTGGGTCTCCATTGAGGAATTGGGAAGTTTTTGGTAGTCCTCTATCTTTTCAGTTTCCTTCTCTTCTTTCTTTTCTTCAAGTCTACTTTTATTTCTTAACTTTGTGATATTTGGACACTTTTAGGTTTTCAATGTTATATTTGTGTTATTTTGTTATTTTGTTATTTCCAATCACATTGGCTGTATGTTTGGGGTCTTTGCCCTGCTGCAAAATAAATGTGGGGCCAATCACATGTCTCCCTAATGTTAGGGCCTGATGGATAGGTATCTGCTTGTATTTCTCAGCATTCAGAACACCATTGATCCTGACCAAAATCACCCATTTGCAAAAACGCAGCTCCAAACTTGTAAGGAAAGTCCACTATGTGCTTTATTGTTGCCTGCGGCAGTCATTATTGTACTGCTCTCCAGGTCTTCAGCAAACAAACTTCCTCCTGCTATAGCCAAATATTTACAATTTTTACTTATCAGTCCAGAGCACGCGCTTCCACTTTTCTGCATCCCAGTTCCTCTGTTTTCGTACATAACTGAGTTGCTCAGTCTTGTTTCCACATCATAGGTATGGCTTTTTTGCATCAATTCTTCCACGAAGACCACTTCTGGACAGTTTTATCCAGACCGTAGATGGGTGTACCTGGGTCCCACTAGTTTCTGCCAGTTCTGTGCTGATGGCAATGTTGGATGTATTCCAATGTTGAAGGAAAGTAAGCATGTTTCTTTCATCCATTGCAAGTTTCCTTGGTCCACCACTGCATCTACCTTCCTTAATTTTGCCCATGTCTTTTGTGATTCTTCATTGAACAGAACATCTTCAAACCCCAGTCTGCTTTGAAACCTTTGCCTAGGAGAGACCTTGCTAATGCAGTATAACTACCTTGTGTCTTGTTGCTGTGCTCAGTCTTGCCATGGTGTATGACCTGTGAAACTGTTATCCACAACCGCACATTCATTTCAGAGTTTGGCTGCTTCTCATCCAGGTTTAAGCCTCCTTAACAGCTGTTTCTGTTTCAGTTAAAGACTAGGGGGTTGATTTACTAAAGGTAAATTCACTCTGCACTACGAGTGCACTGCAGATGCACTTAAAAGTGCACTAAAAGTGCACTTGGAAGTGCAGTCGCTGTAGATCTAAAGGTAAGATCTGAAATGAGGGGAAGCTCTGCCGATTTTATCATCCTATCATGTGCAGGCTAAAATGCTGTTTTTTATTTTCCTTGCATGTCCCCTTCAGATCTACAGTGACTGCACTTCCAAGTGCACTTTCAGTGCACTTTCAAGTGCACTTGTAGTGCAAAGCGGATTTTCCTTTAGTAAATAACCCCCATTGACTCTATATCATTATATTAATACACACATTGGGGGTTATTTACTTGGAAGTGCAGTCGTTGTTAGGATTGCCACCTTTTCAAATATGAACACTTTAGCGGCGCACAGCAATTTTTTTTATAGCATAAACTATACATATATTTTTCTATTAAATAACATTTCTAATCATATGAAGTTAATAACAAGAGTCCCCCTTTACATCAGAGTCCACAGAGTTCCCCTTTTACATCTTAATCCACAGAGTTCCCCTTTTATATCTGAACTCGCAGAGTTCCCTTTCACTGTAAGGGGGGACTCTGTAGGCTCTGATGTAAAGGAGAACTCTGAGGCCTCTAACATAAGGGATACTCTGGAAACCCTAATTTAAGGGGGGAACACTGATGTACGAAGAAGACTCTGATGTAAGGGAAACACTGTGGCCTCTGGTGTAAAGGGGAACTCTGACGTAAGGGGTGCTCTGAGAACCCTGATTTGCCGTGCAATTGAAGTGCAGAGTGAATTCACCTTTAGTAAATCAACCACAATGCGTGTATTCAGTTAAGCCATAAATATCTTGGTAATCTTGTTAATGCAAGCACTCCTTCTATATTTATTTTCTGTTTAATACAGTAGAAGATTCAATACCCAATTAGCTACATAATGAAATAACCTAATGCTAAAAGCTCCCCAATTATCAACAAGCATTGTAAGGTGCTTCTGCTGTTTAAAGTTATTATAGTGTTACCATTACTTCTGAATTAAAACTGGAATATTCTCTTAAATGCCTTAAAGTAAACCAGAGGCAAAATACCAAATTTCCTTTTTTCTTTGCTAAACAATATTGCTTTTTATCTCTTGCTAGTTGCATGCATGCATTTGGTTTTAATAATTTAACTTTACTGTTCCTTTTAATACACACAAGTCCTTAGTCTGTCATTTTCTTCATGTCTTTGTTAGAAGAGGGAATTCAAATGGAATGTAAAAAGTTTGGTACACTCATATTACAGTTGCTATATTATGTAGTGCACTACAGAGAACCATGAATGTTTTTTCCAGATAACATTTACACATTCAATGAAAATACATTATTGTCTTTAACTTTGTTATAATGAGTTGATGTTGGAGTTACAGGTAAAGATGAGAGGATGATTGTAGGAGATGCTGATCCTTTGGCAAGTTACCCAATATGCACCTGTGATTATCTTTATTGGTCTAATGCACAGCCTATAGCTGTGGAACTATAGCTGACTAGTGTTTTTTGTGCCTATCGGTGTTTGGTTGATCCCAGGCTGACTAACAATTGGCCTCTGATACCAGCCAATAAACAGCAAGGAATGAATCCTATTAATTCCTTTCTGTTTGTTTACCCTTCATCCAGGAGTAACATTTTACATGTTGCACCCGTAATTAGGGTGCAACATGTAAAATTTTACTATGAGCACCCCCTCGCTAGGGAATCTTTTCCCCACACCTACTGTCACAATTTAAAAACAGCACAGCTGTGTGGCGCTCTGCCCACACAGACACATCATTCATTCACAGGAATCTGTAAATTAATTAATTAAAAGTCCCATCTGATGGCTTGTAATTCACAGTTGAAAGCTCTTGTAGTTCATTCACACTTCCTACAGCTTTCAAACAAAAATCCTGTACAGAGGTACAGGCAGAAAGCTGTAGGCAGTGTCTGCTGGAGCCCGACATTGCACCTGCTGATCACATGAAATGTTCCGAAGGCTTCTGATAAAAAATGTATAAATTAACATTTTTTTTACCTGCATTTTTTTTTTAAATATTGTTTTTTTATTATTGAAATTCCAGAAAAGAGAAATAAGCAGAGCAAACATTCTAGGGGGGCGTGGCCTGGCCGAGCTAGGAGATGGCCGACTGAAAGACATTTACCGGAGTTTAACCCCGGAAGACGGATCCATACAGTATGGGAACAGCTTCCCGCCACTCCTCAGCTTCAAGATCCCGTTCTCCCCGTGAAAATCCGGGCTCGGGAGGCCAAAATATCCCAGAAATGTTCCGGGCCCCGAGGCACAATATGGCGTCGTCCCGCCATACCACCTCACGGACCTCAACAGCTTCAACAGCTCCGACAACGGAACCGACACTATCACTCCAACCCATCTCATCGGATGGATCTCGGGACCGTGATTTCAACCAGCAGCCACAACTCAGCATGCAGGACCTCAGGACGATCGCGGCTGACATTAAAGACACCCTATCGGCCGCTATTGCGGATCTCCGAGTGGATATACGCGCGCTTTCTGACAGGGTCGTGGAAGTTGAGAGGACGACCTCACAGCATGACATAGTACTTCACAAAGTCACAAGGAAGATCGACAACCATACTCTTCAGCTAAGGGAAGCCCAGCGACACATCGAAGACCTCGAGAACCGGGGACGCCGCCATAACTTGCGGGTCCGCGGTTTGCCTGAGACCGTAGAGCCTGAGGGAATTGCGTCTGAAGTCATGGCACTCTTTAACACAATCCTGCAAAGACCGCCAGAGACTCCCATTATTTTCGAGCGAATTCACAGAGCGCTACGCCCTAAAGGGAGAGAATCTGATCCCCCGAGGGATGTTATATGCTGCATAGTGGACTACAGCATTAAGGAAGATATCCTGAAACGTGCCAGGGCTCTCCCTCGCATACAACATCGCGGGGCACCGATCCAAATTTTTCAGGACCTATCTCCAATAACCCTTCAACACCGCAGAGACCTCAAACCGCTGCTAGAGGTCCTTCGTTCAAACGGCATTCAATATCGTTGGAGGTTTCCCTTCTGTCTGTCAGCCACATACCAAGGCCGGACGGCCTCCCTGAAATCTCCTGAGGACCTACGTAACTTCTGCCGTACGCTCGACATCCCTCTTGTGGAGGTTCCAAATTGGTATGCAGCGTTCCGCGTGTATCCGGCGAAGCGACCCCCGCCACCGGACGACTCTATGGACACACACGACTCCCAGCACTCCAGGAGGAGATCCCCATCAGGTACCAGACGCCGCACCCCAAGACCTGACGATGGCGATCTGACACCAACAAACTCCCCGGGATCCAGGAGGACCCGACGGGACTACTGAGGCCTTCCCTATCGCACTATCTTCAGGACGGAAGGTACAGTATCATTCATGTTACTGACCTCATTGTAAGACTGTACCCTCGATCAGATACCGCCACCCGACTAGTGCTTAACAGGAATGCTGATCTCCGCTATACATCGCACAGGTCCCCCGTGATACTACCAGTTCCTTACCGCCGACAGACGCTCTCCATGTCATGCATGATAAGCCCTCAGATTTCACTGAATCGGTTTACCTTCGCCCCATCTACTTCCACAGACGCTTAGGAACTGAAGAGGTCACCGCAGAAAATATTGAAATATTTCCCCATTGTTACCGATCACACGGCCGTGTACTCGGTAATCACATTGTCACCATATTGACGGTATATACCACGATCACAACTCACCGCCGAGTCGTGATAAAATATGCTTTGATGCATGACGTTGGTCATTAGACATACCTGAAGCTATCGTTTGACTGTTGCCGCTGCCACGAAGACAACCCACATCTTATGCTTTGGGGACAGATCTTGTGCTCGCCCTGTTTTTACATATGGACACCGCGTTTAGATGCTCCTTAACGAACGAGAACTGATCACCTCATATGTTAATATACGCGCGGCTATTTAGGCCGGAAAACCTCCATTAACAGTCAATGGTGCATGGATATGGTCATTTGTCTATCAATAACATTGTTCCGGCATAGTTTTATCTTTTTTCTTTCCTTTCTGTTTTTATTAGGTTTTATTTTACAGAGCACTTGGGTCTCATGACTGCCAGGCAAAACATGCTAATGTATACATCTCATGCTGATCCTGCATTTGTTAAGGTGCTCGTACCAAGTGAAGAAGGTTGGGTAACGTAGACAAACTTCCGAAGTTGTGTATATTTGTGTATTTGCTGGTGTCCTATATACTCCCTGTTACACTGCAATATAGTGAAACTTCAGCAAGGCAAGCTAATAATGGCGGCGGCCATGTTAGGTTGTGTATGCGGAGGAAGATGGATCCCCTATTTACATACCTTGCTCCACCTCCATACACACATACACCGGATAGAATACCGTTTGGCTAAGACGCACAATAACAACTACCCATTAAGTTTGACCATGCTTAAGAAAACACATTACGTTCCCTTATAAGAGATTATACTGTGATTTATATACTTTCCAAACGAATAACACATAACTATGCCTGACCTCGCATGCCAACCCTCTATACTCAGTAGATATTTACTGGACACTGTCCACAGTTATTGCCTTGGGACATACTTCCCGTACCAATATTAATCCTTTATATGGCCCTTTAGACACGGTTTCCAATCTTTTTCACTTCAGAATGAAGTTTGGTTTGTGTCTCAAACTGTTCTAATGTTTGTTGATGTATTTTATTTCCATTCTGGGTTACTTATTGCTCCACACAAACACACAGTCACTCGTACCGCAGATTATAATAATCACACCTTACTGGACAAATGTTAGCACCCGGCCAACATCCCTATAACATATATTCCAGCTGCTATGCTGTCATGTAACCATGCCCACGTTGGCAGTCTCCAATTTGACCGTATATAACACTAAAATGACCATTACCCCTATTTAAATGTTATTTCAATATTAGAGGTAACTATAACGATACATGACTGGACAACATATTAGCCAAAGATGTTCAGGGCTATTCCCTAAATAATAGACTAGATGGATTGCAGCTACGCTTTAATTTCAAATTATCTGAACAGGTTTTATCCTAACACTACGTTTCATTCATTCTTCTGCATACTCTCACGTTCACAAGGCTTAACAATCCCTGATTGCATCCTAGATGTCATACTCATGCGGAACTAGTTTGACAACATGTACTTACTCCCTCCTATAAACACCTTAAGCACTACTCAGCTAAAGTTTACTCCATACCCAGATGTCATTACCTCCACTTGCCTTATTTAAATCTATTTGAGAGGTAGCGGCGGCACCTCTATGGTTTCCTTTGAACTTTTTTTTTTTTCTTTTTGTCATACATTTCCTGGCTGGTCCTAACCAACCCCCGGACAGCGCAGTGGAAAAACCTTTTTACATATTCATATTGATCCCAATACCCACTGATCAATCGCTGTATCTATATAGCCTACTGTATAGTAGACTAGGTTATTCTTATTCTACCCCAATTGTGCTTTTTACCCCCCACGACACGTAACTGACATAGAGGTCTCAATAATATCCTATTACTCCTTTAGCCACATCTCCCTTAGCACCTCTTACATTTTTGCACAATCCTCGCAGTATTGCCATAGTGTTACGAATCCACGATCACCTGATATTATGTTCCTATAGGCTGAGCCTTACTGATACTTCCCTATCCGTTTTTCTATCCACCCTGCTCCCCACCACTGACATACCGTCATTATACCCTACCTTTCCTCCCGCTCAATACAACAAACGAGACTCGTCTAACCTTGCCTTCTCTGCTACAACGTGACTGTAGTAGCATGACGGATCCACCCTCTTCCCCGAATCACGGTACCATACCCCCGGACACTAATTTCCCACAGGTTAATCTTCGCTCACTTAATGTCTGTGGTCTCAACATACCTGAGAAACGGTCACAACTACTATATGCACTACGGAAGGAGAGAACACACATTGCTTTTCTGCAAGAAACTCATTTTCGCACTAATGACATACCCAAACTTACCAGCATCCATTTTCCCACTGTCTTTCATGCAACCTCTGACACCACCAAAACAAAAGGGGTTTCAATTTTACTCTCAAAAAACTGCCCACTGGTTGTTACTGATGTCAAAAAAGATACGGAAGGCAGATTTATTTTTATTAAGGGTTCACTACACAACAGGCCCGTCACACTAGCCAATCTATATGCGCCTAACAAACAACAAGTCCCCTTCTTTCGTGCAACTCTTCAATTGCTTAATGAATTTTCTTCAGGTATTTTAATTGTAGGTGGAGACTTCAATGTACCCCTAAACCCCTCCCAAGATTCGTCTAATGGTTCATCTTCATTGCCGTACAGAGCACTGAAAGCCATTAAACTGAGATTACAAGAATTGACTCTTCACGACACATGGCGCACTTTACACCCTAACGAAAGAGACTTCACATTTTTCTCCGCACCACATAACAAATATTCCAGAATTGATCATTTTTTTATTTCACAAGCAGACTTATCTCTTCTCACCAAAGCTACAATCGACCCTATGTTCCTTTCCGACCACAACCCCATCTCCATATCGCTCTCTATTCCTCAGGCACGTACTCCGCGCCCGATATGGCGCCTGGACAACTCCCTATTAACAGACATAGCACACGTTCAGAAAATCAATACGAGACTATCACAATACTTTCAGGAAAACGTCACCCCTGATGTGACTCCTCCAGTAACATGGGCAGCGCACAAATGTGTGGTTAGAGGGGAACTTATATCTCTCACAGCACATAGAAATACACTGCGTCGCAAATACATAGCCGATCTTTCAGCTAGAATTCACGCACTTGAACGTCTCCATAAAGCATCGCTCGCTGAACGAACTTTTACGCAACTTCTCCAGGCTAGAGAGGAACTGAAGGATGAATTGGCTAGCAGAATTAAGCGGAAATATATGTTAACTAAAAAATTATTTTATGAATTTGGAAACAAATCAGGCAGAATACTTGCTAGAGCACTTCAACGTAAGAAAGCGTCAACGACCATTCATAAAATCACAGATCCGACAGGCAAATCTCATGTATCCCCAGCTGACATCTCTAGCCAATTCGTCACTTACTTTACCAGTCTATATAATTTACCTCAACCACCTCAACCAGCCGGCAATCCCTGTAGACAGGATATGATTACAGAATTCTTAACGCAATACGGCATACCTCCGATTTCGCCGGAAGACGCATTATCCTTAGACGGCCCTATAACATGTGAGGAAATTAGATCCTCCTTGAAACAACTTAAAGTAGGCAAAACCCCCGGCCCAGACGGACTGACTGTAGGATACTACAAAACATTTCTGGATACCCTTATCCCACATCTAACCAACACTTTCAACGCTTTTGCAACCCCAAACCAAATACCTGTAGACCTTCTAGAGGCACACATCACCTTAATACCTAAACCCGGAAAAGACGACACCCTGGTCACCAATTACAGACCGATATCACTTTTGAACGTAGATTTGAAACTTTATGCCAAAATTCTCGCCAATCGGATCCTCCCTCTTCTTCCAAACTTGATCTCCCTAGATCAGGTTGGTTTTATCCCTGGAAGAGAAGCCAGGGATAATACTATCAAAGCTTTACACATACACCATTGGCTCTCTCACAGATCTACACAGAAGGGTTTCTTTCTATCGCTCGACGCGGAGAAGGCGTTCGACAGGGTGGCATGGGATTACTTAACGGAAACTTTGCGAGCAATGGGACTACCATCCCGGTTCTTACAAATGATCTTAACGCTCTATTCACATCCCACTGCGAAAGTTCGGATCAACGGCTGCCTGTCGGACGCCTTCTCCATCTCGAATGGCACACGTCAGGGTTGCCCACTCTCCCCACTTATCTTCGTTCTCTCCCTAGAACCATTTTTACGTAAAATAAGGGCTAATCCGGATATTAAAGGAATACAAATACTGGAGAAACAATATAAAATAGCCGCTTATGCGGATGACATTCTTCTTTTTCTCTCAGATCCGGTCATGACACTACCCAACTTAATGAAAGACTTCTCCCTTTTTAAAAATTTAGCAAACCTACAAATCAATTTTTCAAAGTCTAAGGCATTGAATATCTCCCTTCCCTCAAAATTGACGACTCAGTGCAAATTAAACTTCCCCTTCTGTTGGGATCCCAAGGCTATCACTTATCTAGGGATTCAGCTTCCATCACACATGGAAGATCTCTACGATCTCAATTTTCTTCCTATATTACGGACCATTCAGAATGATCTCCTCAAATGGAACACAGGTCAATTCTCATGGTTTGGTCGAGTAGCAATACTTAAAATGAACATCCTTCCCCGCATTCTTTACCTCATGCAAACTATTCCAATTAAACTCCCCAAATCATTCTTCACATCATATAAAAGAATGAGTCGCAACTTTATCTGGGCAACTAAATCACCCAGGATTAGTCTAGATACATTGACGCTTCCTAAGGCTAAAGGAGGGCTAAGCCTCCCCGACATACAAAAGTATTATTCAGCATGTCACCTCACTAGAGTTATTGATTGGCATATCCATAAACTCTCCAAAGACTGGATTGCTTTGGAAGATGCTGTTGATCCTACTCCACTAACCACCCTGCCATGGATATCAACATCTCACATGCCGAAGAATTTTGCAACTCACCCTATCACAGGAGCGACCATGCTAGTATTTAAACAGGTTGCCAAATCACTGAAATGGGCTCCCTACCCCGGCCCAATGTCCCCCCTTGATGGTAATCCTGACTTTCCTCCAGGGACCACCAACTATGAAAGTCCAACGAACACATTAACACACACGCTTAAAGCCTCTCAATTCTTTCACGACGCATCCATCCTATCCTTCTCCGAAGTGCTTTCAAAATTCCCTGAACGACGTATCCCTTTTTTTAAATATTTACAAATTAGACACTTCCTTTCTAGTACACGCCCCATCTCCCAATGGTTTCGGACTCTTACCCCTTTTGAAGCTATGTGTTCCAATGAAACCCCTCTACAACACCTTATTTCCACTACTTACACACTACTTTTTGAGGACATAGACTTGAAACAAAGTAACATAGTCAGGAATTGGGAAAGGGAACTCGATCTGGACTTATCGAGCTGCGACTGGGAAAAGATATACAATTATATCCACAAAAGCACTATTAATGTCACTGCACAAGAGAACTCATATAAAATCTACGCTAGATGGTATCGAACCCCAGACCTGATACACAAGTATCAACCTGAAGTTTCACCACAATGCTGGCGCTGTGGCCTGGAAACCGGCTCCCCCCTGCACATATGGTGGGATTGTGGGCTGATACAGCCATTTTGGAAGAAAATCCAAACAGTCATTTCCCTCATCACATCTTATACAATTGCCTTAACTCCTGCTCAAATCCTCCTTCACCACACGTCTCTCCCACACTCAGTGTACAAAAAATCTGTCATTCCTCATTTACTTAATGCTGCAAAACAATGTGTGCCATTTCTCTGGCGAACTGCAACGGTGCCGTCAATGCGCGATTGGTTCCAGCGCATCGATAAGATCTCCGATATGGAGAACATTATCCACCAGGCCAAAGACACCCCAAACTCATATACAGCTATATGGGCTGGCTGGTTACATTTTAAGGAATCTCAATCATATAAAGACCTGCTTGATTCCCCCTGACCACATTCCTTCTTTATCATTATTTCCGAATATACTATCAATGTAAAGACACCCGGACCCCGTCATGCTGCTACTACACGCCACTACCGCTTTTGATCTCCGGATTCTACCACATTGCTATCGCGGATACTTCTCACCCCTTCCTATGACACCTAACCTCCCCTACGGACCCCCGATCACATCCCTACAAAACACGTTATCCCATTAACTGTTAGTCTGCAAGTGTCTTGCAAGTTATTGATACTCACCTGACGATCACACGATGATTGGTTCTTACATCCTTTTTGCTCTGTACTTTACAAAGCAGTGGCTTTCCTGCTCCCCTTACACAGCTAGCTCCCTTTGGGGTGTAGGGTTGGAGCAGGTATAGCCATGACTTATCTTAAACTAGGCTTCTCATGATTCATAGTCATATAAGTTTGCTATCGTTACAGCTGACATCGATTAATACTTGTCTTGTTTTCCTGTTTTTTTTGGTTTCTACGCCCCAGTAGCCCAGGGTTTTTTCCCTTCCTTTTCAAGTATAATTTTCACAGATTTATATTTTTGGTCTTATTTCTTGGACTGACCGGTTTTGTATTTTCTGTGGCTCTAGAAGTAAAAGTTGATGCTTATGATACATTGCTGTTACTGAAATGTTATTATATCCTTGTATTTGACTTTAAATTTTCAATAAAAACTATTTGAAACAAAAACATTCTAAACATAATATACAGTACACAATCAAGATACAAAGCTCAGAAGCAATAGTCACAAGGTTCCAAGGATAAACAGAAAAGGTTGCAAAAGGTTACACGCAGTATTGACAAAGTCAGGAGGAGAATTTATTTGCCATATGCTCCATTAATGAGAGAAATCATTATATTTCAGGGCATTAAGTGCAATGAGGCATTCAAAGATCTAATTAGCATTAACCATATTCACAGCCTCTAAGAGGTTGGGCAAGATGTTTGATTTACAGTTTTTAAGGATAAGTATGTGGGCCACCAGCAAAATGTGATTAACTACTGGCTTCTGAGGTACAGGGTAAAGATCAATACCCAGATTTAGTAAGACCATGATGGGTTGAGGTTTGGCTAGTATACCAGTGCAGGAGAAGATTAATCAAAATTAATTGGACCAGAAGCTAATGAGGCAAGGACAACCCCAAAGGCTGTGCAGGAGATTCCCTACTTGTTCACATTCATGCCAACACATGGGGTAGGCAGTTGGAAATATTTTGGCTAGTCTAAATGGTGTGTAGAACCATCTATTAGCAATCTTAATCATCACTTCAGAATGATTGGTACAGTGGGATGCTCTAGCAATCAAGTGGAATTCAGCTTGCCATTGTGCTGGGGAAAATGAGGCATGGAAATTGGATTACCACTTTAACATAGGGCTAGATTTGTTTGTCTTGAAGGGTATTGTAGAAAAGGGAGATCCCCCGCAATTTGGGCTTGCGCTAGGTAAGAAAGTTCTAGATTTTGGGAGGCAGTGAGATTGATGGAGGTGAATTAATTTTTGGCCATAAATTGCAGCAGCCTCGCACACGTAAACTGGTGCTTTGGGGGGAGGTGATACTTTAGTACCAATTCCTGTAGGTAGCAAGGAGTACTGCCTTTAAGCAGATCCTTGACAAAGGTAATGTCATGGCTTTGCAGGGGTTTAACCAAAAGTGAGGGGATCATGGCTTCAAAAATTTGGAGAGGAAAAAAAATGTGTATAGGTGCCTTGGAGCGAGACGTGGCAGACGTAAGATGTCTCCAAGCCCGCAATGACTTTTGCATAGGTATTGTTAAAGTGTTGGGGTCCCAAGGTTTCCACCTGTCACTGGGGAGAAATAAGTAAAGGTTACCAGTGGGGGCGATAGCTGCTTCTAAGTCTGCCTATAGAGGTGCTTTTCCTGTATGGAACCAATGCTTGATTTGATCCAGTTGTACTGTTCAGTAGAAGTCTCTAATATCTGGGAAGCCAGCTCCACCAAGGGACCTGTGCCTAGTTAAGCAAGACTGAGAGCATCAGGCACGTAATCCTTTCCATAAAAAGGATTTAAGGGTTCTTGCCAGGGTCGTCATGAAGTGAGTTGGGATAGGGATAGGTAGGGATCTGAAAGTATAGATAATCTGAGGAAGGATATTGATTTTTAGCACTGATGTGTCTTCCACATCAAGATCATCATCAAGAGTAGGTGGTAAGGGCAATGCGCTGGTAAGGGATCCCTTCCTACCTCCAAGTAAAGGGGAATTGGTTCTAAAGTTTAGATTTAGTGGAGGCTCGGACTCCTAGGTCTAAAATTAACAACTTGGCGGCATTCATCTGGTAGTATGAAATGCAACTAATTTGAGAAAAGTTTTTGAAAATCTGTGGTAAAGAAGATTTGGGATTTGTCACAAGTAGGATGATGTCATCTGCAAAAAGATTTATCTTATGGGTGGAATTGAGAAAGTTAAAGCCTGTAATGCCTGGGTGGGAGCAGATCACTTCTGCCAGAGGTTTGATCATTAAATTGAAAATGGACGGAGACAGTGGGCAACCCTGTCTGGCCCCATTAGATATAGTAAAGGGTTTTGATAATAGGCCGGATGCATTCACTTGTGCTGAGGGCATGGAGTACAGTGCCATAATGGCAGATAATATGTTGCCCTGGAAACCACATTTTCCAGTACTTCATAGTCATGTAGAGCCAGTGTACTTGATCGAATGCCTTCTCTGCATTGCTGCACATTCTAGAATATCAAGTATGTGCCTCATTGCATCCTAGGTCTGTCTGCCAGGGATGAACCCCATTTGGTTTTTGTTAACCAAAATAGGCATAACACATAACAGATGCTGTGCCAAGACCTTCACATCTGTGTTTAATAGTGAAATCAAGCAGAAGTTAGCAGGTGTGGTAGGGTCCTTACACAGCATGGGTAGAGTGACCACTAGTGCTCTCAGCATCTTTGGGGCAAAGAAGGAGGTGTGCATAGTCTTATCAAACACTGGGTTCATGTTTGGGACTAGAATGTGGGCAAAAAGCTTGGGGATTTCCAAATCAGGTATAGGGGCATTGAGCACCTGGAGCTGCCCATTAGTAAGTGAGGGGAGATGTAGCCTAGCTAAAAAGTTTTAAACATTAAGTAGTGAGGGGTATTGGGGGCCTCGCTGAGGTTTTAGAGAGCGCTGTAGTATTTAGCAACTTCATCCGCTATTTCTTGTGGGTTGGTTATTTTGGATTTGAGGGTGGGATGGATCAAGTGGGAGAGCCTAGTTTTAGTCTATTGGCTAGATATTTCCTAGCTCTATTAGTGTTAGCATAGTGATTGAGTTTGAGAAATCTGATGTGTCTGTCATATTTTTCCATTAGGTGTGGGATTTTTGGATTGTGGATTTTTGAGAGAAGATTAGACAAGGTTAAGGTGAATTGTTTTTTGGTTCTGGCCCCTTTTTATATGTAGATTCCCCAAATATAGGCCTCATGGGAATTCCAGAGAACATAGGAATCAGATACAGAGTGGGCGTTGGTGGAAAAGAGGTACCGGAGATGTTGAGATACCACTTTAGAGACACCATCATCCTGTAACAATTTTACATTGCAGCACCATATAGAGATCTCCCTTTTGAGGGGGAGCTGGAGTCCAAGTGTGGGTCCACCATCATGTTGAAATCCCCACACATGAATAATTGTCCATATTTAAAGGCTAATTTAACCTTTTTTCTTTCTAAATTCCAGCTCCCCATGTACCAATTTAGCATTAACCAGTTCTGGACCGCCCACTGCATAAATACTGCGTCAGGGTGGCCCAGGTGCCTGTATGTTCTCCACGCTTCCTGGTCTAGGGCATGCATGCGTGCTGCCGGCGACCCGCTTCCACTGTGATTGGACACAGTGGGAGCCAATCAGTGAACTCGACAGCTGCAATGGCCGTCGGCTACCCGCGATAGTTCAGGGAAATGTAAACAAGGCAGACCGTCATTCTGTCACAGAAAAAGAGAGAGATCTTATGTTCCTACTAATCAGGAACACAGATCTTTCTATTTGTCTAGTGCATCCCCCACAGAAAGCATTCCCAGAGAACACATTTAACCCTGTGATTGCCCCTGATGTTAACCCCTTCCCTGCCAGTGTCATTTATACAGTGAATTTTTTTAGCATTGATCACCGTATTGGTGTCACTGGTCCCCAAAAAAGTGTCACTTAGTGTCCAATTTGTCCGCCACAATGTCACGGTCCCGCTAAAATCACTGATCATCGCCATAACTAGTAAAAGAAAAATAATATATATAAAAAGTCTATCCCATAGTTTGTAGACGCAATAACTTTTGCGCAAACCAATCAATATGCAATATTTTTTATCGATTCTTTTACATATTTTTATTGGATATGTTTTATAGCAGAAAGTAAAAAAATATTGTTTTTTTTTTCAAAATTGTTGCTATATTTTTGTTTATAGTGCAAAAACCAAAAAACTGTAGAGGTGATCAAATACCACCAAAAGAAAGCTCTATTTGTGGGAAAAAAAGGACATACATTTTGTTTGGGCACAGCATCGCATGACCACGCAATTGTCAGTTAGAACAACGCAGTGCCATATTGCAAAAAATGGCCTGGTCATTAAGGGGGTAAATCCTTCCAGAGCTGAAGGGGTTAAAGCGTTTGTTAGGGTAGTGGGAGGTTAAGGGGGTGGGAGGGTCAGAGAAAAGGGGGGTGGGGGGAGCAGGGTGGGAGTGGAAATCTACCAGGAAAAGTATGATAAAAGATTGGGGGATATAGATCTCTTCTCCCATTCATGGTACTGTAGAGAAAATTGTATCCTCTTGTCGGTCTGTGGTGTTCCACAGGAAAATTAAAAAAATAAGTAAGGGTGTCTAGTTTAAAAATAATAACATATAATGTACGTGGCCTAAATGCTCCCATAAAAAGGGCCAATATTATTAATTAATTTAAAACTCTTAAGGCAGGTGTGGTACTGCTTCAGGAGACCCATTTTTTCCAGGGGTCAAATTGTAAAAAATTCTCTAAAGATTGTCCAAAATGATACTATAGGGACTCTCCCATTAGTTAAGCAAAAGGAGTGGCCATAGGGTTTGCCAGGGGGGTGAGGTTCGATCTAGAAGAGAGAAAGATGGACCCAGAAGGACGTTACTTATTCCTAAGAGGAAAATTGAACGGAGAAGGAGTACTCCTTAACAAACATACATGGGGAAAATAAAAACCCTATTACATACTTAATGGGGGTTATATCGGAGTTCATGGAATTTAAGGAAGGGGGGGGGGGCTGTAATGGCAGAGGATTTCAACTTTGGGATTGAGCCGATGAAAGATAGCACATCCAATGTACGGGAGACAGGAATGGGATGGAGGAATAAACTAAAAAAGATATTGCACCAATACCAACTGGTAGATGTGTGGAGGTCACAGCATATTAAGATAAGATATTACACATTCCCCTCCCCCATCCATGGGACATACTCCAGATTGGATTTTTTTCTGATTGAGCATAGGATGTTAGAGGCCGTTGTTAGTACAAATATTGGAATAATGACTTTCTCAGACCATGCGACTGTGGTATTACAACTGAAGATATGAGACGCCCAAATAAGGAATAACATGTGGAGGTTAAACGAAGATCTATTACATGATAAAGCAATAGAAGATTAAATAAAGAAAGAATTAGAACAGTTTTTCAAGTATAATAACACGGAGGGTATATCAGAAGCCATAGTATGGGAAGCTCATAAGGCCTATATTAGGGGTATTTTAATAATGGCCGGGTCTGAGAGGAAAAAGAGAACTAAGGAGAATAAAATTGCCCTAAGTAAAGAAATTTACAAATTAGAACAGCTACATAAGACTACGAGAGATATGGGACTGCTACCAAAACTCAGCAGAAAAAGGGAGGATATGAGAGATCTAATAGAACAAGAAACGCGAACGGCCTATAATATAGTAAAAAGAGAAAGGTACCAATTTGGGAATAAGCCTGGGAAACATCTGGCGAGGGTATTAGCGAAAAAAAAAGCTGCTAATTATATTGATAAAATACAAACATGTACAGGGGAACTGGTACATAAAACAGTAGAAATCGCTAAGATTTTTCAAGAGTACTATCGGAGTCTATATTCAATAAATGAGCAGGTCACTAAGAAGAGGCAGAATGGAAACAGGAGAAAACAAAAGCCTATTTAAGTGGGGGTCCCCCCCAAATCCATCTCAGACCCTTATCCGAGCACGCAGCCCGGCTGGTCAGGAAAGGGGTTGGGGACGAGTGAGCACCCCCCCTCCTGAGCCGTACCAGGCAGCTTGCTCTCTACATGGGGGTGCCCTGGGGAAAGGGGGGCCCTGCGCCCCCCCACCCCAAAGCACCTTGTCCCCATGTTGATGAGGACAAGGACCTCTTCCCGACAACCCTGGCTGTTGGTTGTCGGGGTCTGGTGGCGGGGGGCTTATCGGAATCCAGGAGCCCCCTTTAATAAGGGGGCCCCCAGATACCGGCCCCCCAACCTATGTGAATGAGTATGGGGTACGAGGTACCCCTACCCATTCACCTAAGGAAAAAAATGTAAATAAAAATACGACAATTTTTTTAAATACTTTATTGCACAGCTCCGGGGGTCTTCTCGCCGGACTCCTCCGCTATCTTCTGCTCTTTTACTAGCTCTTTCACTAGCGGAGGAGCCCGGCTTTCTTCTTCGTCGCCGCCGTCTGGGGGTCTTGTTCCGACTTCGGGGGTCTTCGGGGTCTCTTCTGTTCTTCTTGCCTGTGGCCGGGGCTTCTGTTGCCGTCGCTGTCATCGCCGCCGCGGCCTTCTGCTTCTGCTTCTTGTTCTTCTTTCTTCATCCGATGTTGACACAATGCTCTCTCTGGCCGTAATGGCAGAGACACGCTGTGATGTGACTTATATAGGGACAAGGGGCGGGTCACATGCTCATGTCACATGGTGACCCCGCCCCCATATGATGTCACAGTCCCAGAGGATGCTGGGACTGTGACATCATATGGGGGCGGGGTCACCATGTGACATGAGCATGGTCACATGGGCATTAATGTACTTATTTTTCAAAAATAAAACCACTTTCCATTTATTCTACACACACTTACCTCACTTTCTTCATTGCTGTTTTAACAACAACAACAAGATTGTATCAAGCAAACTTTCTCCCATTGTTGAATGACATCAAAGCAGAGATGAATAGAGTTGCCTCAGGACAGATATCCTGGGGGGGGGGGATCAACATTTTTAAAAGGGTTATCCTACCTAAAATTATGTATAAGATGCAGATGCTCCCAATTCCACAGGTCTTTTTCAAAACATTACAAATGATGTTCTTAAGATTTATATGGAGAAGGAAAAAGACACAAATAAGCTTGACACGGTTAACTAAGGACAACGTGAGAAGGGGGTGGGGGGCACCGGACGTTAGAAATTATTATAATGCCATTATACTGTCATGAATAATAGAATGGGTAAAAGATAATAAAGAAAAGAGATGGGTTAAGATGGAAAGCACAGTAAGTACAGCCATATTAGGTAAAGTAATATGGATCCTGGCACGATATCGAAAGCTTAGTAAAGACACACATAGTATCACGATTCACGAATAATGCACTAAAAATCTGGGACAACTTACACAAAAGGGAGAAGTGGGAGTATACCTCACCTTTAATACCACTAACAAATACTGATTACTTTACTCCAGTAATGGAGACACTGTTTGGTAATTGGATAACACAGGAGAATGCACAATTGAAAGATATTATGGAACAAGGTAAAATAAACACTTACCAGGAATTAAAAAACAAAAAGGAGTGGAAGACAATAGATGTATGGCAGTATAGCCAATTGAAACATTTCACAGAGACACTGCCCCAGCCCATCAGATCATCAGCAAATTTACTTCCTTTAGAGAAATTTTTTGTAGACAAAGGAAAGAAGAGGGTGATCTCAAGGATCTATAGAGTGCTGACTGATATGATAGGACCGGAGATACTGCCATACATCGAGAAGTAGGAGATTGAATTGGGAGCATCTGTGAAAGTGGTGGAGATTAGACAGATACTGCGGCGGGTCCATGTTACATCGGTTAATAGCAACATGATAGAGTTAAACTACAAGTGTTTGGCCCAATGGTATATTACCCCCAATAAAGCACATAAATGTCAAAATTAAACAGTGCAATACTGCTGGCGAGGGTGCAAAGAAATTGGTACCATGACCCACATACGGTGGCATTGTCCAGAAATCAAAAAATATTGGGCAGAGATTAGGCAAATAATCAGAGAAATAACCAATATAGAGGTCCCAGATGACCCGTGGGGGTGCCTATTCCATGGGAAAAGAATGACAACCAAACAATATATGAGAACACTGCTCCCACAGCTTTTAAATGCGGCCAAAAGCCTCATACCCAGACATTGGCAGGAACCAAAAAGACCCACTGTGAAGAACTGGTGTAATAAAATAAATGAGATTCAAAACTTAGAGTACCTTAGGTTTAGTGATGGAGAAAGTTTAGAGGGGTTCGAGGAGAAATGGCAGGAATGGGTTAACTAAAAGCTAACAATAAGATTTGCTGAAGCTATGGGAGCATAAGATAAAAATTATAGTAGAGGAACGATTAAGCTAGATATATAGAGGGAGAAGAGGAATAGTGGAAAAGAAATTGGCAACTTGGAGTGAGAATGGTAGAAGGGAGGGTACTGGGATTGTGTGGGTGGGGGGGAGGTTGGGGGGAGTTGGGGGTTGAGGTTGGGATTTTTGGTTAAGAATGTATTAAGCATATGTGTTTATGGATGTTATAGTGGCTGTACCACGTTAAGTGTGATATGTTTTGATACAGACAAAAATTTATAAAAAAATGAAATTAAAAAAAAAAGCGTTTGTTAACCTCAAAAAAAGGATACTGTCGCTTTAAAGCATTTTATATAGCACAGTACTTGTGCTGTGTCATTTGGCTCCCTGTATCACCTGTAATACCTGGCTGATCCTGCCAGTTTCTACCCTCCCCTATGTAAACTGACCACGGTTCATCATGGCTGCTGAGCCCTGACACCGTGGTCAGTTTACGTGCCTCTGTCATCCGCAGCCCTCCTGTCCTCCTCTGTGCTCCTGCATCCTCCTCCCCCTCCCTGCCTGTCTGCACCTGTGTCAGTGCCTGTCCCCTCGCTACAGCTGCTCTCATAACTTAAAACTTTTTGTAAGCCCCTCTATGTCCTAATAACAAGTCCTCGTGTCTGTGTGCATTATTAAAAAAGAAATGCCTCCTTTACCATATTTCACAGCAGTTCCCTGAGATCACGTGACTGGCCGGCTCTCTCTCTCTCTCCTCTCATACTCATGTCCTGGCTGAAGTCAGTAAAGGAGGGATATTTTTAATAAAACACACAGACAGAAGCACTTGTTATTAGGATACAGAGGGGCTTATATAAATTTATATAAGTGGGTTAAAAACCACTTTAATGTACTTATTTTACAAAAATAAAACCACTTTCATTTATTCTACACATGCTTACCTCACTTTCTTTATTGCTGTTTAAAAAACACTTATCCATTACTTATGCTTTACTTCCTGGACAGACTATAGGTCTCGACACAGGAAGGAGTTGCCCAGCTGACCTCATTAGCACACCCTGCATCCTCTACCCTCCTACCTATCCACCCACTTCTAGGTACATGTTTTTTAAATGAAATGCAATCAATCAGTGATCACCATTTTCTACTAAATACACAGACATTTTACCTTAACTGTAATCTTGCATAGATCATTGATTTGGCAATTTGAAGTGTGCGGGAGATGAGAGATGAGATAACAGCCTATGTGGAGCAGAGCTGTAGTGTTGAAAACAGGTGAAGTGTGTCCTGGGTTTTTTAAAGCTTAACATACGCTATACAATCTGATTGTACAATCTCCTTTAGATCTACCATCAACTATGTAGTGCAAGGGCCTGTCTGATTGGATACAGAGTGAAAAGATAGATAGGTGGTTACTCCTAATCCATAGTTCTGGTAATTGGTACAGCATTTGCCACTCCTTTTTTCACAAGGCAAAATGTATGTTTGCTTCTGTGTTTGGTGTGCCAATTAATGGCACTGAAAGCGCAACTAGTAATGTTAGGTGGATAAAGGTAGATTTAGATTTACCAAATTGATATAATAGGAGGAAACATCTAGCCAATCACTCTGTATCCAATCAGGCAGGTCTTTGCACTACATAGAATTGGAAAGAAAAGATGAATGATGGACTTTTTGGGCACCAAACTAACAACATATTAAAATAGTAATATATTTTATTTACAAAGAAATGTATACATTTTGAACAATGCTAAAAACATTGACTAGTTACAATGTTGCCTTAGGAGATATAAAACACCACCTATTGTACCAAAATTGATAATGGATTATTTAGTTACAAAGAGACCAAGGACCGAAAGCCATTGGTAATATAACATTGAATGTAACGTTGGTGAAAGCACAGTGGAGCTCTGCAGTGGGTGATTACTCTTACAGTGACTGTAGGGGAACATACGATAATATATGGAAGTACATGACAAGTGGTCAATCCCTTGCAATTCCAAAACCATTACACAGCATTTAAGCTGTAATTACCCATATCTACCCTATGATGGCTGTGTGAATATCCTTAAATCATCATAAGCCTGGCTTGATCTATATCATACAGATTAGTCTAAAACTCTGCTGATGAGACATCCCTGTATGCTCTGCTGTGTCGTGGATACCTGCTCTCTTTTTATATAGTTTTTGATTCTATATATAATATGCCTAAGCTCCTGAAGAAGCATTGAATATGCGTAACATGTAGAGCTGAGCTGAATTTACGACATATCGCCTACCATTACTCTACGTTACATTCAATGTTATATTATCAATGGCGTTCGGTCCTTGGTCTCTTTGTAACTAAATAATCCATTATCAATTTTGGTAAAATAGGTGGTGTGTTATATCTCCTACGGCAAGATTGTGAATAGTCAATGTTTTTAGCATTGTTCAAAATGTATATATTTCTTTGTATATAAAATATATAACTATTTTAACACGTTGTTAGTTTGGTGCCTAAAAAGTCCATCATACATCTTTTCTTTCCAATTCTAATATATCGGGACGTGGCAATTTTGTACCTATTTTCGTATCCACAGTACCACTCTGTGATGGTACGAACAAAATCTTTGTACTACATAGTTTATGGTAGATCTAAAGGAGATTGTACAATCAGATTGTATAGTGTAAGGCTGGCCATACATTATACAATTGTCTTGTACAATTTTCTTTTCGATTTACCAAAACCATATAATATGAGGTCAAACTTAAACACTTTAAATTTGTATGCAATCAGGCAGGCCCTTGCACTACATAGTTCAAGGTAAATCTAAAGGAAATAGAACAAGAAAATTGTATAATGAATGGCCAGTCTAAGGTGAACTTTAAAGAACCTAGGACACTCTTCTCCTGTTTTCAATACTACAGCTCTGCTCCACATAGGCTGTTATCTCATGTCTCATCTTTCCACACTTCAAAATGCCAAATAAGAGATTTATGCAAGATGAAAGTTAAGGTAGGAAAAAAAAAATCAATGCCTGTGTATTTAGTACAGAACGGTGATCACTGATTGAGTGCATTTGAAAAACATGCACCTGGAGGTGGGTGGGTAGGTAGGAGGGTAGAGGATGCAGGGTATGTGCTAATAAGGTCAGCTGGTGAACTCCTTCCTGTGTCATGACCTATAGTCTGTCCAGGAAATAAGACAGAAGTAATGGATAAGTGTTTTGAAACAGCCATGAAGAAAGTGAGGCAAGTGTGTGTAGAATAAATGGAAAAAAAAGGTGAACTTAGCCTTTATCATGAGATTAGCTTGAAGACCTTTTGGAGGAATCTCAACTGGTTGGTATTGGGAGCATAAACAGAAACAATGGTGCATGGTTTCGAGTTCATGTCTCTAGTGAGAACAATGTATCTGCCCTCATCATCCAAAAGAAGGTTTTTAAGTTGAAACGAGATAGATTTACCAATGGCCAAGAGGTCACCCCTTTTCTTCTTATAGATTTATATAGGAATTCCTTCAGTACCTGGGGCTTAACATTGGATAAACTCACCACCTCCTTTTCTAGTTCCCGTACAGTAATAGAATGGCAGAGACACGCTGTGATGTGACTTATATAGGGACAAGGGGCGGGTCACATGCTCATGTCACATGGTGACCCCGCCCCCATATGATGTCACAGTCCCAGAGGATGCTGGGACTGTGACATCATATGGGGGCGGGGTCACCATGTGACATGAGCATGGTCACATGGGCATTAATGTACTTATTTTGCAAAAATAAAACCACTTTCCATTTATTCTACACACACTTACCTCACTTTCTTCATTGCTGTTTTAACAACAACAACAAGATTGTATCAAGCAAACTTTCTCCCATTGTTGAATGACATCAAAGCAGAGATGAATAGAGTTGCCTCAGGACAGATATCCTGGGGGGGGGGGATCAACATTTTTAAAAGGGTTATCCTACCTAAAATTATGTATAAGATGCAGATGCTCCCAATTCCACAGGTCTTTTTCAAAACATTACAAATGATGTTCTTAAGATTTATATGGAGAAGGAAAAAGACACGAATAAGCTTGACACGGTTAACTAAGGACAACGTGAGAAGGGGGTGGGGGGCACCGGACGTTAGAAATTATTATAATGCCATTATACTGTCATGAATAATAGAATGGGTAAAAGATAATAAAGAAAAGAGATGGGTTAAGATGGAAAGCACAGTAAGTACAGCCATATTAGGTAAAGTAATATGGATCCTGGCACGATATCGAAAGCTTAGTAAAGACACACATAGTATCACGATTCACGAATAATGCACTAAAAATCTGGGACAACTTACACAAAAGGGAGAAGTGGGAGTATACCTCACCTTTAATACCACTAACAAATACTGATTACTTTACTCCAGTAATGGAGACACTGTTTGGTAATTGGATAACACAGGAGAATGCACAATTGAAAGATATTATGGAACAAGGTAAAATAAACACTTACCAGGAATTAAAAAACAAAAAGGAGTGGAAGACAATAGATGTATGGCAGTATAGCCAATTGAAACATTTCACAGAGACACTGCCCCAGCCCATCAGATCATCAGCAAATTTACTTCCTTTAGAGAAATTTTTTGTAGACAAAGGAAAGAAGAGGGTGATCTCAAGGATCTATAGAGTGCTGACTGATATGATAGGACCGGAGATACTGCCATACATCGAGAAGTAGGAGATTGAATTGGGAGCATCTGTGAAAGTGGTGGAGATTAGACAGATACTGCGGCGGGTCCATGTTACATCGGTTAATAGCAACATGATAGAGTTAAACTACAAGTGTTTGGCCCAATGGTATATTACCCCCAATAAAGCACATAAATGTCAAAATTAAACAGTGCAATACTGCTGGCGAGGGTGCAAAGAAATTGGTACCATGACCCACATACGGTGGCATTGTCCAGAAATCAAAAAATATTGGGCAGAGATTAGGCAAATAATCAGAGAAATAACCAATATAGAGGTCCCAGATGACCCGTGGGGGTGCCTATTCCATGGGAAAAGAATGACAACCAAACAATATATGAGAACACTGCTCCCACAGCTTTTAAATGCGGCCAAAAGCCTCATACCCAGACATTGGCAGGAACCAAAAAGACCCACTGTGAAGAACTGGTGTAATAAAATAAATGAGATTCAAAACTTAGAGTACCTTAGGTTTAGTGATGGAGAAAGTTTAGAGGGGTTCGAGGAGAAATGGCAGGAATGGGTTAACTAAAAGCTAACAATAAGATTTGCTGAAGCTATGGGAGCATAAGATAAAAATTATAGTAGAGGAACGATTAAGCTAGATATATAGAGGGAGAAGAGGAATAGTGGAAAAGAAATTGGCAACTTGGAGTGAGAATGGTAGAAGGGAGGGTACTGGGATTGTGTGGGTGGGGGGGAGGTTGGGTGGAGTTGGGGGTTGAGGTTGGGATTTTTGGTTAAGAATGTATTAAGCATATGTGTTTATGGATGTTATAGTGGCTGTACCACGTTAAGTGTGATATGTTTTGATACAGACAAAAATTTATAAAAAAATGAAATTAAAAAAAAAAGCGTTTGTTAACCTCAAAAAAAGGATACTGTCGCTTTAAAGCATTTTATATAGCACAGTACTTGTGCTGTGTCATTTGGCTCCCTGTATCACCTGTAATACCTGGCTGATCCTGCCAGTTTCTACCCTCCCCTATGTAAACTGACCACGGTTCATCATGGCTGCTGAGCCCTGACACCGTGGTCAGTTTACGTGCCTCTGTCATCCGCAGCCCTCCTGTCCTCCTCTGTGCTCCTGCGTCCTCCTCCCCCTCCCTGCCTGTCTGCACCTGTGTCAGTGCCTGTCCCCTCGCTACTGCTGCTCTCATAACTTAAAACTTTTTGTAAGCCCCTCTATGTCCTAATAACAAGTCCTCGTGTCTGTGTGCATTATTAAAAAAGAAATGCCTCCTTTACCATATTTCACAGCAGTTCCCTGAGATCACGTGACTGGCCGGCTCTCTCTCTCTCTCCTCTCATACTCATGTCCTGGCTGAAGTCAGTAAAGGAGGGATATTTTTAATAAAACACACAGACAGAAGCACTTGTTATTAGGATACAGAGGGGCTTATATAAATTTATATAAGTGGGTTAAAAACCACTTTAATGTACTTATTTTACAAAAATAAAACCACTTTCATTTATTCTACACATGCTTACCTCACTTTCTTTATTGCTGTTTAAAAAACACTTATCCATTACTTATGCTTTACTTCCTGGACAGACTATAGGTCTCGACACAGGAAGGAGTTGCCCAGCTGACCTCATTAGCACACCCTGCATCCTCTACCCTCCTACCTATCCACCCACTTCTAGGTACATGTTTTTTAAATGAAATGCAATCAATCAGTGATCACCATTTTCTACTAAATACACAGACATTTTACCTTAACTGTAATCTTGCATAGATCATTGATTTGGCAATTTGAAGTGTGCGGGAGATGAGAGATGAGATAACAGCCTATGTGGAGCAGAGCTGTAGTGTTGAAAACAGGTGAAGTGTGTCCTGGGTTTTTTAAAGCTTAACATACGCTATACAATCTGATTGTACAATCTCCTTTAGATCTACCATCAACTATGTAGTGCAAGGGCCTGTCTGATTGGATACAGAGTGAAAAGATAGATAGGTGGTTACTCCTAATCCATAGTTCTGGTAATTGGTACAGCATTTGCCACTCCTTTTTTCACAAGGCAAAATGTATGTTTGCTTCTGTGTTTGGTGTGCCAATTAATGGCACTGAAAGCGCAACTAGTAATGTTAGGTGGATAAAGGTAGATTTAGATTTACCAAATTGATATAATAGGAGGAAACATCTAGCCAATCACTCTGTATCCAATCAGGCAGGTCTTTGCACTACATAGAATTGGAAAGAAAAGATGAATGATGGACTTTTTGGGCACCAAACTAACAACATATTAAAATAGTAATATATTTTATTTACAAAGAAATGTATACATTTTGAACAATGCTAAAAACATTGACTATTTACAATGTTGCCTTAGGAGATATAAAACACCACCTATTGTACCAAAATTGATAATGGATTATTTAGTTACAAAGAGACCAAGGACCGAAAGCCATTGGTAATATAACATTGAATGTAACGTTGGTGAAAGCACAGTGGAGCTCTGCAGTGGATGATTACTCTTACAGTGACTGTAGGGGAACATACGATAATATATGGAAGTACATGACAAGTGGTCAATCCCTTGCAATTCCAAAACCATTACACAGCATTTAAGCTGTAATTACCCATATCTACCCTATGATGGCTGTGTGAATATCCTTAAATCATCATAAGCCTGGCTTGATCTATATCATACAGATTAGTCTAAAACTCTGCTGATGAGACATCCCTGTATGCTCTGCTGTGTCGTGGATACCTGCTCTCTTTTTATATAGTTTTTGATTCTATGTATAATATGCCTAAGCTCCTGAAGAAGCATTGAATATGCGTAACATGTAGAGCTGAGCTGAATTTACGACATATCGCCTACCATTACTCTACGTTACATTCAATGTTATATTATCAATGGCGTTCGGTCCTTGGTCTCTTTGTAACTAAATAATCCATTATCAATTTTGGTAAAATAGGTGGTGTGTTATATCTCCTACGGCAAGATTGTGAATAGTCAATGTTTTTAGCATTGTTCAAAATGTATATATTTCTTTGTATATAAAATATATAACTATTTTAACACGTTGTTAGTTTGGTGCCTAAAAAGTCCATCATACGTCTTTTCTTTCCAATTCTAATATATCGGGACGTGGCAATTTTGTACCTATTTTTGTATCCACAGTACCACTCTGTGATGGTACGAACAAAATCTTTGTACTACATAGTTTATGGTAGATCTAAAGGAGATTGTACAATCAGATTGTATAGTGTAAGGCTGGCCATACATTATACAATTGTCTTGTACAATTTTCTTTTCGATTTACCAAAACCATATAATATGAGGTCAAACTTAAACACTTTAAATTTGTATGCAATCAGGCAGGCCCTTGCACTACATAGTTCAAGGTAAATCTAAAGGAAATAGAACAAGAAAATTGTATAATGAATGGCCAGTCTAAGGTGAACTTTAAAGAACCTAGGACACTCTTCTCCTGTTTTCAATACTACAGCTCTGCTCCACATAGGCTGTTATCTCATGTCTCATCTTTCCACACTTCAAAATGCCAAATAAGAGATTTATGCAAGATGAAAGTTAAGGTAGGAAAAAAAAAATCAATGCCTGTGTATTTAGTACAGAACGGTGATCACTGATTGAGTGCATTTGAAAAACATGCACCTGGAGGTGGGTGGGTAGGTAGGAGGGTAGAGGATGCAGGGTATGTGCTAATAAGGTCAGCTGGTGAACTCCTTCCTGTGTCATGACCTATAGTCTGTCCAGGAAATAAGACAGAAGTAATGGATAAGTGTTTTGAAACAGCCATGAAGAAAGTGAGGCAAGCGTGTGTAGAATAAATGGAAAAAAAAGGTGAACTTAGCCTTTATCATGAGATTAGCTTGAAGACCTTTTGGAGGAATCTCAACTGGTTGGTATTGGGAGCATAAACAGAAACAATGGTGCATGGTTTCGAGTTCATGTCTCTAGTGAGAACAATGTATCTGCCCTCATCATCCAAAAGAAGGTTTTTAAGTTGAAACAAGATAGATTTACCAATGGCCAAGAGGTCACCCCTTTTCTTCTTATAGATTTATATAGGAATTCCTTCAGTACCTGGGGCTTAACATTGGATAAACTCACCACCTCCTTTTCTAGTTCCCGTACAGTAATAGAAGCATCTAACAGCCTTTGATCATCTAGGAAAACACAGGCAGGGGAATCCCATACTAATTAAGCTTGAAGCTCTGTATTTGTATAGTCAGCTCTACTAGAGTATAGCAACTGATAAAAAAAAACCTCCAAGATGGCCTCTGTTTGAGTATGATTATGGCCCATATCATCCTTCAGCAGAGTATCAGAACCTATACTTTCCTTGGAATGTGCAATCTGCACTAATAGCTTGTTCAGAGCCTGAGCCCGAATTGATTGTTTTTGAAAAACAATCTAAAAAAAGCAAAGACAACCTTGCTTGCTGCGATAGCCATTCTGACTGGTTTTCTTATTATTCACTGATAACTCTAGCCTCTGCCACTGAAGTTTCTAGTTTAGCTTGTTCTACCTTATTTCAAAAGGATGAGTTAATTGTACTTACCTGTTTTATAAGAAAGCCCCTAAGTTACGCCATAAGGACATCCCAAACTACGACCTGAGACTCTGAGCCATTATTATTAGTAAGAAAGGTCTTGACGGTGGAAGGAATTCCTTCTTGCGGTGGAAAAAGCCCCAACCAAAGAGGATTAAGATGCCTAGAGGCCTTTGGGCCTGCAAGCCCTAAATACCATAGAAGTAACAAACAGTGAATGATCAAAGATCCCTCTAGGCTCAATGCTTATATCCAAAAATGCTGTCTCAAGCTCTGCAGTTGACAGGACCAGATCAATTCTTGACAGCGTATTATGTGTTTTGGAATACCATGTATAAAATAACTCCTCTGGGTGTAGTTTTCTCCAAATAGCTTGTAATCCCATTTCTTCATAACCATCATACCTGAGATCAATTATCACCTGGGAGAGGCTGTGAAAGGGGGAATCTGCCCAGTTACATTTATGGGTATAGGCAAGAGATCTTTCACAAAAGAAACATTCTGTCGCAGCACATCAGAATTATATGAAGGAGCTATATAAACAGCAGCCAGTACCATCTCAATATTATTCAATGGATAAAAACATATCTATCCCCTGCATCCACCAAGACCCGCCTGCAGGAGAATGCCCCCCCCCCCCCCGCCATACCAAAACAGGCACTCTGCGAGACAATGAGGAGTACACTGAATGGTAGGTGGTCTGAATATATTGACAATCGAGCAGATGAGAATTCTCCTTGGTAGGGTGAGTCTCCTGAAGGCAGATCAAGCAGGAATGAAAAGAATTCACATAATCAAATACAGATTGCATTTTAAGAGAGTTGTTCATACCCCAAAAGTTCCACAAAAGAATTGTAAATGCATACTTAGCCAGGATTAAAAAAAAATTACCGTATATACTCGAGTATAAGCCGAGTTTTTCAGCACATTTGTTTGTGCTGAAAGTGCCCCCCTCGGCTTATACTCGAGTCAAGCACTTTTCTGCAGCAAAAAAAAAAATTTCCGACCCGACTTTGGGGCCCCGTATCTCGGGGCCACTTGGGTCTAGGAGTCCCAAATTTGGTGTGCCAACCCAGTGGACCTAGCACTATAACATATCCAAATATGGGATTCCTAGCACTAAGTGGCCCCGAGATATGGGGCCCCAAAGTCGGTTCGGAAAATGTCATTCTCTGCTGCAGAAAAGTGCTTGACATTTTCTGACCCGAATTTGGGGCCCCATATCTCGGGGACACTTGGAGCTAGGAACCCCAAATTTGGCATTCAAACCCAGTTGAACTAGCACTACAACATATCCAAAGATGGGGTTCCTATCACTAAGTGGCCCCGAGATACGGGGCCCCAAATTCGGTTCGGAAAATGTCATTCTCTGCTGCAGAAAAGTGCTTGACATTTTCTGACCCGAATTTGGGGCCCCATATCTCGGGGACACTTGGAGCTAGGAATCCCAAATTTGGCATTCAAACCTAGTTGAACTAGCACTACAACATATCCAAAGATGGGGTTCCTAGCACTAAGTGGCCCCGAGATACAGGGCCCCAAAGTCGGTTCAGAAAATGTTATTCTCTGCTGCAGAAAAGTGCTTGAGATTTTCTGACCCGAATTTGGGACCCCATATCTCGGGGACACTTGGTGCTAGGAACCCCAAATGTTGTATTCCAACCCAGTGGAATTAGCACTACAACATATCTAAAGATGGGGTTCCTAGCACTAAGTGACCCTGAGATACAGGGCCCCAAATTGGTCAACTGTGTCCATCTGCATGGGCACAGTGAGGCTGCAAATGGGCATCGTTGACCCTCTTTTCCACTTACAGTAGCTGCGCATTTCCCTAGGCTTATACTCGAGTCAATAAGTTTTCCCAGTTGTTTGTGGTAAAATTAGGTGCCTCGGCTTATATTCGGGTCGGCCTATACTCGAGTATATACGGTAAGTAATAATAATTCCTTATAGAGTAAATAGGAGGATAACCTCTAAAACTAACATTTAGACTTTATAGAGGTATATAAAAACAGGATCAAACTTATGAGAACCTCCCTCATTGGTACGCTCTAAAAAAAAAATGTATCCAACACCTGAAGGGCAAAACCTTTTGTACTAGAGACATGGCAGCCCTTAACAACAGGAGCATGTGGAAGAGAATATAATATTGATTTACAGATTTTGCACTGGCTGTTTGGGGTCCTGTTGGGGTCCTGTGCCCTTCAAAAACTAATACAATACTGTTTACATACTGTGCATAATGCACATGTAGTTAGTAAGACTCAAAAAGGTTATTTCATCAGCATTCAGCAAATAGAAACATTTCTAAACTATATGATTCACTCTTCAAAGTAAGTGGCAGACCCCTAGGACTATTGAGTGTCCAGTTTAGACAACTGGCCATAACTAGCACAACATGCTGAAAATGTTATTTTACTATAAATAATGCGTGTCTTCTACCTGTAAAAAATGAGACGTAGAAAATCTGCTACCATACAAATTGTTCATTAGAGGACCTTTAAATAGGACCAGTTACAAATAAATAAATATTAGGTACAACCATATCTTGGAGGAATTTGCTGAGAATATATTGCACTATAGTGTTCATTTTTAGATTTGCAAGGGATGGTGGGGGTTTTGTTTTAAAATGAGCCTAGTTCAAATGATGAAATACTGTGCAGGTGGGCACAAAAACATTTTAGTGGAATATTACCCTGCAATTAAATTTTTAATGAGAAAATTGCTGATGGGAGTGCTGTTTAAAATGGGGCCTAGTACAAGAGAATAAATACTGTGCACATAGGCACTTTAATATTTTGAAGGCTTTTTTTTCTGATGGCATCTTCATTTTCAAATGGCTGACATGGATCCTGTTCTAAATGTGGCCTAGTCAAAGTGTTTAAAGTGATACTAAAGGTGATCTGTTTATGTTAAAATAAAAAAAAGATGCTATGCTTACCTGCTCTGTGCATTGATATTGCACATAGCAGTCCCATACCTCATCTTTTCCTGTTCCCCACCTGAGCTGTCTACTCCTTCCTTTGAATGCCTGCTTAGCAAGCCATGTGCTATGAGGGCATGGGCGCTCCCAATTTGGGCTGTGAGCACAGTTAGCCAGTTAGCTATGTCCCCTCTTCCTCCTCACATGAGTTTTACTGAAAGCAGCAGGAGCCTATGACTCCTACTGCCCTCAGTGTCTCCTGTGGGACCAGAAAGAGAGGAGAGGTGCTGCAGCCTGGATAGTGCTGGAGTGGTGAGAGGAGTCAGGTAAGTATTTAAAGATGGAGGGAAGGATAGGTAAGGGGAGTTATTTTATATTAATGCAAAGAATACATTAGGGTAAAAAACTAATTTTGACTTTAGAACCAATTTAAAATACATTCTGCACATGCTAGGATATATGTGCTTTTTTCCCCTGTGAAATCAATACACTTTTTATATTAAAAAGCAGGCTGGTGTTGCTGAAAACATTGCTTATTACATTTTTTTAAAGATGGAGTCAGTACAATATATTTTCCTTTTAGGTGCGTAACAAGACAGTGAGTTATTCATTGTTTAAGACATGCCTAGTGTCTCCCTGTAAACCACCCCCTTCATCACAGATCAACATGTGATAAAATTCAGATGGATGCAACTGCTGTCAAGTTGATCCTCCAAAAGGAGACTTCAGTATTGGTTCTAATATAGATCTGTGAAGTCACGGTTTTCTCCATTAAAGTTTTATTTTGTGTTGATGGGGGAGGGATAATGCGGTCATGTTGGATGTTTATCTATGACTTTTTATTAACAATCAAATCATCTTTGACTATTTTATCTAACTTTGGTCTGGTGCAACTTTCCGCATAACTATGGCTCAAGCATATGCGCAGCTGTCACAAACTGTCCTGTATTTTGCCTAAAAAGTTTATTTCCTATTATTTTCAGCTGGCCATAATGTGGCATTTTCCTGAAATACCCCCATCAGAACAATGCTGCAAGTTGGCCACTAGATGGATCTGCTATTCATAAGAAATAAACATGTTAGGCAAAATACTGGGATTATGTGTGACAGCTGAGAAAATGCTCGAGACATTCTCTCAGCAAATTGTTTATGAATAGACCCCATAATGTGCATAGAATGTGTCCAATATTTTTCTTCTGTGAGTCTCCACAAAATTTCTAGATGTTGCTTATCCACTGTATACACTTTTATTTTATTTTTTTAATATTATTTTAACTTTGGATTAATTAGACCCCAAGGCAGTTTGGTCAAGAGCTGCCTTTATTTTCCCAAAACCTCACTGCATCCTTTATTCTTCAAACCCCCTCAACCCTCCCCCAGAAAATAAATAAAATAAAATAAAACCGCTCAGAAGCCAAAAAAGTGAATCATCACCTCAGATTATTAAATTGAAGCTTTTCAGTCATACAGGTAACCTACTGCATTGCAGGCCATCTCTGACATGATACATGCAGAAGACTATTACCTAATGTCCATGTAGTGCCATCTCCACCCAGTGGTCCAGCCTGGACACCCAAAAGTTATGAGTGTGATGAGAAAAACAGCATTCACCCAAAAATACATGCATTCTCACCCCAGTTTATTAAAATACAGTGTCTCAGTCACAATGCCTGAATGCATAAACGCTTATTAATGAGATTATTTGTACGTGTTTTTACAGTCCACCATCTTTGCTTGAACAGGTCAGGGATGGTCTTACAATGAAAAAGAATAACCCAAAACTTATTTCATGAAAAACAATTTGGGCAAAAAATAAATGGTAATCTCAATATATTGTTCTAAATTAATAACAAAAAAAAGATACTGCTGGTAAGAGGGCAAATAGGTGGGGATAGATCAGTGTTTGTCTCTCAGTATTATAAAAGGTCATGTTTCTGCCCTTTCCTTATTTGTTACAGAGACCATGAAAAAAAATTGCATTAAAAAAAAAACCAATAGAAAAGGCAGCATGCAAGGAACAGCTTTGGCTGTGTCAGGAAAAAGTGTTACAACCAAAGTCAACCTGTGTGACAGAAGCTAGCCTATGACCTTTGGTTTCCCCTGCAGGTTTTACTGCAGTACGGTGGAATAAAGCCACCAAAGCTAATAAATCTTATGACAGGTATGGTGAATGGTGGGACAAAATAGGGGGGTGGTTTGGACTCAACTCTGGCTGACAGAAATCTCTGATGAGATGCCACACATAAAAGGCATTTATAAAAAGGTGCACCAACTAACGCCCAATGAAATCTGGAGAGAAACTCAGTTAAAAATCGCACATCGAGCCCACATACCCTTCCTATCCTCCAAATCAGATCAGAGCAAATCCTTCTGCCCCTTATGTAATCAACAAAAACCGACCCTAACCCATCGCTTCTGGACCTGCTCATACATATCCACCTTCTGGGATCAGGTCCTTGCCTACATTTTCAAAATAACCCTGCTGAAGCTCCCCAAGGATCCACTACTACTCATTTTCGGATACTGGGACCCCCAGCTGCTGCCATGGTCCCAAACTACAAACCTAATCACCACTGGAACACACAACAGGCCTCCCTCCCACAAAGACTGGTCTTTGATCTGTCTCCTCATCGCTCGGAGATCTATCCTGAAAAACTGGACCTCAACTCTTTGCCCTAAAACCTCCATGATTGAACGTGAACTACTTCTCCTATTATCCAAGGACTGCCTAAACACCGACTTCAAACAGGAAAACTCCAAAATCCGTTTCTATTCCAAGTGGAAAACCTTCCTGCTTGCTACACTCCCCCCAGGAGAACTGACCAACTTCGAACAATACTCTTTCTCCTACTTCGATCAGTCACCCTCATCTCCAGAAGATACGGTCCCCCCTGCTAGTCACCTCGCACCCAGTGGTCCTCAACATTAACACCAATTGGATACCTCCTTCACCACTAGCCCTCCCTCGTATCCTCCTCTCACCAATGACATCCTTCTCTGCCAACATTGTGAAGAATCCTTCCCAACAACAATTTAAACTTTGGACATGACGCCCCCCCCCCCCCCCCCCCTCCTGTTTATTCTCTCCCTCCCTCATCTTAGTATTGTCTTTTTTTTTCTTCCCTTTATGCTCTACTTGGTAAACCTAGGGATTCTTGTAGACAGATCCATCCAGCTCCCCCTTTATAGTTGATAATCACCTCTCCGGTTACGCTTTGTTATGCTCACTCATCCTAGTCTGTTTCATATGTCTACAACCCCTAGACTATACTACATTACAATACCTTGTCTACCTTTATTTACTCTGAAAAATGTTTTTACAAATGTTACATTCAATGTTTATATGTTATACTTCTCAATAAACACTTTTTGAAAAAAAAAAAAAAAAGGCATTTATGTCTGTTTAAGCATCAAATCTGAAAAGGAGACCAGCTTCTTAGGATAGCAGACAACATTTTCCCATTAGGTGTTCCCCATTCACCTATGCCCACAGAATGACAGAACAGCCATTATTTAGAGATGTGATAAAGAGGGTCTTTGTCTCACTGACTTTGAGTAGGGTGATTTATGCTTCCTCTTGGATGGTGTCATGGATCTCTGTACCATTCTCCCATTGGGAAGGGGAGGGGTGAAATATCCCCACTGAAACTCCCTTAAATGTCATACTTCTCACCATCAGAATTGCTAACCATCCTCCCCCAAACCACCAACAGCATAACCTCCTTCCTGATTAACAGCAGCATTCCAACCCTACTCCCACACCTATTCTGTCTCCTGCTGCCTCTGTCTCATGGGGATGGAGGCAATAAATAAAGGATCTTGTAGGCCCTGAGATAATAGAAGGTTTTCATTTCCTCCTGCTGCTATTTATCCAGTGGCCATGCTAGTACACCTACAGAGTCTATAGCCCAGTGTGGCTTCTGTCCCCCAGCCATACCAGCTGCTCTGGTGCTCTTGAGGGGAACTGGTGGTTCCTGCGAGTGAACACCTAAGTTATAGAAGGGGAAGAGGTGACCATGCTATCATACTCATCAGGTTGCAGGAAACAGGGCGGCAGCACCAGACAGAAGCTTGTGCCCCATCCTGCATCCTTCCAGGAGCCATCATATTTGCTTGGTATACCATGTATGTAATATTCCATTCCTTCCCATGCCTATGGGCCACTTTACTGTGGTTTTACAGACCCTGGTGCTGACAGGTAAATCCAGCTGGTGAGGAGTAGAAATAACCTTCTGAAAGGGCAGGACATTAAACCTTTGCTTCTGAACTCACAGCTCATGAAGGAGGCAAGTCTTTGACTTTCATGGATCCTTGTTTCCTTCTAGTTCTGTGACATATTACATTACATACAAGATTTCTATGACTTAGATTTGCTAGAGGCACAGGGTGAACAATAATTTCCTCTGTCTTACATATACAGTATTACACAGTTTTTGGAATAGCCAATTCATCCACAGCTGCAGCACTATCTTCTCCCCACTTAAAAAAAAGGCATCTTGCCCAGCACAAAAAAAATATGTGTACCTTTAAGAACAAACTATCAATCCCTTTGGGAATACTTATGGACCCAAACTAGCATATCCAGGAGTTAAAAAATATGTACCAACCTTCACTTCAGGCAGCAGTAATAGTAAAAATCAGACTGTGCAATGTAAAATGTTTAGTTAAGGAGCACACAAGGACAGCAGCGATCTGCTCCAACAATCTCAGAGCTCAAGAAGTGCAGGAGCAGCTACAGGTGTGTGCACAGGGGTAATGCCTTTAACAGTTAGCAGAGCCTTGGGAGAGGGAATGTGTCAAGAAAAACTAAGAACAGCAGAGACAGGCAAGAAGCACCCAATTTGCTGAGTAATGGGGTACATGTGCCAAGAAAACCAAGTGCTTCATCAAAACAGAGTCCTTAGCCCAAGTGAAGGTCAGGAAATTAAACAAAGCTATTAAGAAAAAAAAAATCCTAAAACAGAGAGACATGCCGTGAAGGATCTCAGCCACATGGAAACTGCGGGGGACTAAAATAGTGAGTCATGCAGAAAAAGTTCTCAGCTGCATTAAAATGGAGGTAGACTAAAATAGTAAGTTATGTGGATTAGTTTCAGATGCAGTGTACATGGCTGTGAACTATACTGGCAACAAGTGTAATACTGTGACCTGGGAAAAGTGTGAGGGCCGCTCAGGCTCGATAGGAAGGGGGTATGTAGACAGTGAATCTGCAGCTGCTACTAGAGTGCTGACAGGCAATGGAGCCTGTCCTGGCTTCTGCAAAGGTTCAAGGAAGGAAGGGTGACCGCTGGAAGCCGCACATCTATGATGTCTTGCTGAAATGAATGGAGTGACAACCTAAGCCTGGACCCCGACCAGGCCACGCCCTCAACGCGTTTCACTCTGCCCCTCGGAGCTTAGTCATGGGGACCCTTTCTTCCTTGAACAAGTGTAATATACTGCCCAGCTGTTATGTCCCAGTAAAAAATAAAAGAGAGGGAAGAACTATTCCCCTCCACAAAAAATCAATTGTGGAGCTATAAAGAAAGCAGTAAAAAGGTGTAAAAGGGAGCGTTCTTCAGTATACTTACAATATGTCCTGGCTCTGGTTTCTGATATTTAGGCAGCCCATGGATGATTAATTTGTTTTCATTCCACCAGCGGGATGAACAAAATAAAATGACTTGAATGTGTGGATGGGGGAATCCTCCACACTGAACTTTTGTATTCTGATAGTGGGAAGAGTTCCCCGCCGTCAGAATGCATGGAACAGCACTGCTGGCTATAGCTGGATGCTCTTCTTGAGCGAAAATTTTCGAGGTGGTTGTACAGAAGTTGACTGGTAGATTGACTTCTGTATAACCACTCTGCCCATACATGAATAGAAATGTGACTGATCCCTGATGAATTGGCTGAGTTTCGATCCATGAATGGCCAGCTTTAAAGTGACATTCCAGGCTAAAGCAAGGAGTCTTGGCATCTATAATTACATAAAAGTCTGTATGAACTGGAGAGACTTCCAGTATTTTATATATCATCATGTATTTACCAATGTATATTGTCTGGCTGGAGAGACTTCCAGTATTTTAATACAGTACATCTGGCATGAATTTAACTATTAGCTGACTTGAGAGATTTCCAGGATTTCATATACCTGACATGAATCGACTTTAATTTTCTATTAATAGTAGAAATTCAATTCAAATGCAAAAAATCCATCATTGAGGTAGGAGATATCCATTCTCCTGAGGATTCTAATGCCCCGTACACACGGTTGGAAATTTCGACCACTAAATCCGTCAGATTTTTTCAGACGGATTTTGTCCGACACTGGTGTTGCATACACACGGTCGGACAAAGTTGTTGGAAAATCCGATCATTCTGAACGTGGTGACGTTCGTTGTGTACGACGGAACTATGTAGAGGCTAGTAGCCAATAGCTTTGGTCTTGTAATTTGATCTGAGCATGCGTGGCATGCGTGATCTCAAATTTTTTCCGGCGGAAATTCTGACGGAAAAAGTCTGATGGAGCCCACACACGGGCGGATTTTCCGACAACATGGTCCGATCGGATATTTTCCGTCGGAATTTCCGACCGTGTCTGCTACTAATATATATGTACACACGGTCGGAAATTCCGATGGAAAATGTCCGATCGGACCATGTTGTTGGAAAATCCGCCCGTGTGTGGGCTCCATCAGACTTTTTCCGGGTGCTAAGTGTAACTTGGTGAGATGGGAGGTAGGAGAGGAACCTTAAAAGGGGTAGGTCTTCTTCAGTTTTTTTTTTTTTTGCTTAGTGTCCAAATCTCCTACAGGCTGCAGTAAAACCATTAATTGCTTGATATCATCGGAGCCTTGTCACCCAGTGGATGATAAAGAAATATAAAAACCTTGACACACTTCCACATGCATCACGCTGTTCTGAGGGAACTCTGAATTTTAGAGTATACACTTTTGTAGGGATCTGCTATCTATTAATAAAGATACAGCATATCTCTAAAGACTGGTGAAAGAGAAACAGTATATCTGTATCTTTGATATTTTATCTTACATACACTGCACCAGATAATGATGCCGGTGATACCTGGTGCATGAGTAGCAGTCACCTTGCTGTATATTAGTAGGTTGACCTGTTTTTATTGCAATTGAGTTTATATTCAGCTCCTGGTATTTTAGTTAGTTTAGTTTTAGTGTCCTTTTGGGTCTGGGATTCTGTACCTAGTTTTAACTTATAGCTCAATAATAAACATAGGCTAGAGCCAGGTTAGACATCAGATGGAAACTTCTGGTAGTTAGAGGTCCAGTTGCATGACGGAGTAGAAACTGCTAGGGACTAAGAAGCAGAGTAGATAGGCTCACTTTGAGTTCCATTGCAACACCACAATTTTGACTGCTTAGAATCTGTGTTACAGGTTGGTTGGGCAATGGTTGAAGGATCTCCCCTATTACTGCTGATCTTGTCTTCAGGTCTCTTATACAAAAATGGATGCCACACTATGGTCATCCTTAGGGACCCCTGCAGCAAAACTTTTGCTGCAACATTTATCTGGAGGTAGTCTTATTAACTGGTCGTCGATTCGCTATAGGCAGGACGGGACAGGATGCTCCTCCTTCTGGGTGGACGTTATATGATGTCCTCCCGTTCATGACGCTCATGTGCGCCACCGGTGGTGGTGAGCCATGTCCCTCAGACACAGTGCATCACCGATCACAGTATAGAGCCAAAGACATTGGCTCTTTACCATGTGCTCAGTCCAATCACAGCTGATCCCATGTAAACAACTGCCGGCATTTCCTTTCCTAAGAGCTATCAGTGTGTCAGTAAAGAGAAACTGATAGCTTTCCTGTGACATTCACACTAATATCTGGGCACTGTTTATCAGTGCAGCCCCATCAGTGCCAATCGATGTCCACCAGCTGCATCAGTGCCTCTTCATCCGTGCTCATCAGTGCAACTTATGAGTGCCCATCATTATAATAACATAAATATAAATATAATAACAATTTCAAAATTGGTGGAGTGTTGCGTGAAAATTGGCCTGGACAGGAAAGTGCTCAATTGGCAAGTGGTTAATAACTATATATACCTATACATGTGCACAATTCTACCAGGGCTCTTGTTGGGCCCATTGCTGATAATAACTGTTTGTACATTGGATGTATGTACAATTAGTAATGTTTTTTTTTTTTTAAATAACAAACATTAAAATAACAAACATGTTATACTTACCTGCTCTGTGCAATGTAATACACATGTTTGTTATTTTAATGTTTGTTATTTTAAAAAAGTACAGCATATAGATGCACACCAGTGTGGAAATAATACAATGTTTTTGGCACAGAGCAGTCCCAATCCTCCTCTATTTGGATCCCCTGCCGGAACTTCTGGTTCCTCCTCTTCTTGGTGTGCCACCATAGGAAGCCACTTCCTATGGTGGCACACCTATGGGCTCACTCATGAGCCATGCTGCCTGCATCTATAGACAAAGACAGTGATGTTTGACCCCGCCAACGCTACCTCATCACAGGATTTGACTGACAGTAGTGGGAGCCAATGGCTCTTGCTGCTCTTAGCAAAGCCAGTGAGAGCAGGGAAAGGAGGAAAGACCCTTTGCAGATGGGCACAGCGATGGATTGAGATTGGGCTTAGGTAAGAATAAGGGGGGGTGAGGGAACAATACACATATTGTTGTGTATTGTTCACAGAGGTCCTGTCCTGGATGGAGGCACTGACAACTTTATTATCAAAGCCCACTCTTCCACTTAGGAAAGGTTACAGGTTTAGTACAATATCCTGTTTGGGGAGGGTTATTTCTGATACCCCCTCCAAAAGAGGGTTACATTTGGTGGCACTGCTGAGATCAAGGTGGGATTACCAATAGTATGGAGGAGCAATAAAATCCAAAGCAGCATCCTCAACCTGCTTCTAAAAGGTGTAACCTATTCCTAGATGCAATGTTAGACTTCCCTATGGGTCCATGTAAAACAAAAACAAGTATCAACTAGCTGTTCTCACAGTATGGATAATGACGGTGAACACCCTAGTGACAATGCAAGGGGTACTTTAGCCAAAATGACTAAAATGTTAGCACAGGCAGCACACTTCAGGAAGTCAAAAGCATTTTTTTGGTAATGTTATTGTGGCATAAGGAGAAGAAAGTTTAAAAAAAGAGGAAAGCGAGCCACATCATGTTACTGAAAGTCTGTGGTCCCCATTGGTGGAATGAATCTGCCTGTATCAAGACACTCATGAGGGAGTAATGGGAGATGGGCTACATACTGGTACTATCTGTTCACTTTGAGCCATACTATGTCCTGAGCTGATAGTCGTTGACTGCCTTATGTCTTGTCAGAAAGAAGGGGAAGATGTGTCCACTCTTAATAATTGATTACAGTTACTCTTGTTATGTTTAATTTATCATACTGGTATATCTCCTTCTGCAGTGGTATATATGAGGACCAGGCTATTAATAAGAGACTTGCTACCTAATCATTCTCTTACAGTACACAGCTCATCAAAATTATGTTATCTGACAGAATTACTTCTTTCCATGAGTTAATGAAGTTAGTGAAGAACATAAAGCTGTACTAAGAAGGTGAAAAGCATTCCAAAAGATGGTCACGAATTTAAATCTCCCCAAATAGGCCATTCAAAATCTTACTGAACTCAATCTGTGATTGTTCAGCTAATTTCTGAAGAGGGGAGATTCTTGAAGGTGTTTCAGATGTGGTCACACTGGCCATTCTGCAAAGCATGTAACAAGGATTCTGGGGGAACAGCGCTAAGTTTGGCATGCTCCATACAGAAGTAAAGATGCAGATGTGGGTATTTCAGGTAAAAGCAAAAATGACCCATCATACACTCTAATGCCCCGTACACACGAGCGGAAATTCCACCAGCAAAAGTCCGATGAGAGCTTTTGGTCCAAAAATGCGACCGTGTGTATGCTCCATCGGACTTTTGCTGACGGAATACCAGCCAGCAAAAGATTGAGAGCAGGTTCTCAATTTTTCGGTCGGAAAAAGTTCTAACCGTCTGTACCAATTCCGACGCGCAAAATCCCTACGAATGCTTGGAAACAATTCAACGCATGCTCGGAAGCATTGAACTTAATTTTCTTGGCTCTTCGTAGTGTTGTACGTCACCGTGTTCTTGGCAGTCGAAAGTTCAGCAAACTTTTGTGTGACCGGGTGTATGCAAGCCAAGCTTGACTGGAATTCCGTCAGAAAAACCATCAAAGATTTTTCCGACGGAAAATGCTGCTCATGTGTACGCGGAATCAGAGTCCCTTTGCCTCACCCATTGTAGTAGTGAGAAAAAAAGTGGATAAATCCCCTGTGTGTAGATTATAGAACTTTGAATTGAAAGACAATACCTGGTCAATATACACTGCCCAGAATTGAAGAAGCTCTAGGGGCTTTAACCATTTCAGGGCCATTATAGATTGCTATATGTCCTTGTCAGGAAATATTGATACCAGGATCATGACCATAGCTGCAGCCCTGACCCCGGTATCAAATTTGCAACCAGTGGTGGGCTTTCATGTAGAGGTGATCCAAGTGGCTCTACAGCCACCCAATAACTTCTACATGGTGCAGAAGGAGGCACCCTTCCCACTGCAGCCTGCTGCCATTCCTGGACTCTATGGGTAGATCAGGGAACCCAGGAATGCTGCGATTGGTTCAGCTGCAGTTAGAGGAGTGGCAGGTATATCCATACCCACCCCTTCTCTGTGTCTTAAGAAACTGGAAGTGACAAGGATTTTGTCATTTCTGGTTTCAGTTTGTTGTTTACAAGTGTGATGAGAACGTGAACTAGGCACCCCAAAAACTAGTGTAAGACAGGGCAGCCATATTGTTTGGAACTCATTGTCAACCATTACTTTTTTTTCAGCAGTGACCTCCCCTATATGGACATAAATACATAAGACTTCATTCCATACAATGAATAACATTTTAGCTGCATTCCAGAACATCCTTATCAGTCCACTAAGAGGACCATACAGACCCTCAAAGCCCTATTAACTAGCAACAAAACAAAGCAGGATGACCAAATACCCTTTTGATTCAGCCCATCTGCACCCCAAAACCAGGACAATACATATCTTAGTCTCACTCTAATAGCAGTCATAAACTGTCAAATTCAGGCTTAAGTAATTGGTAATCTCAACTGTCCTGACTAACCAACCATTGTAAATAGTTTAGCTGAAGTCATTAGCAAATATACATTTCTGTCTATCTCATCCTGGAAAAATGTAATCGTCAGTGTATTTCATAAATCCTCAAATAATATGGGCACCGCCAGTATAAGGGCATATTTATCTGCATCAATTATTTGGCAGCATTTAAAACCCAAACACCACTATCCAAGGAGATACTGGAGGTGGTTTTGACCCATGACCTCTCCTAAGTGAAACAGGCATCTAACACCCATCATATTTAATCATATTTAGTCAAATTGTAAGTTCATGCTGGACTACAAGTTACCATAATGTCTACAAGTTACCATAATGCAACCTACGGGTATTTAAAAATATTAATATATGTAGGAAACTGTATTTGAGGGCGGGTTAGCTGAATAAAATAAAAATAAGAGACTGTGACATCCCATCGATTAGATCATTTTTGTTAACATCCTCCCCAGGGACCAGAATAGAGGGGCTGCATCAGCAGTCTAGAGATCTCCTTTAACCACAAGGAACATGAGCCAAGACATACAGTACGAGAACCACTGGTCCATCTTGCTCATTGATTGGACTTTGCCAAACCCATGGAACAGTGCTTGGTTAAGTATTTTCATTCTTATACGTTTTTTTTTTCTATTGCATTATTGTCCCTTTGTTTCCTTGTAATACCCTTTTTCCGTAAATATTTGTAATTTTTTTTTTTTTTTTAACCACCTCCCGTCCGTGCTATAGCCAAAAGACAGCTACTCGTGGCCCTAATTTTCCGGGAGGGCATCCATAGACATCCTCCCGTGCTCAAGCGGCCTGCTTACCCCCTGCAGGATGTGCACAGCGCGCTCTGTGATCAGCGAGTCTATGAGACTCGGCTGATCACAGATCAGAGTAAGGGGTCGTTCCTGACCCCTTACCAAGTGATCAGCTGTCAGCCAATGACAGCTGATCACGTGATGTAAACAGAGCCGTTAATCGGCTATTTTTTTTCCTGTGAGAGGGACATAAGTCCCGATCATGGAGAGCCTCTGCAGAGGCTTCCGTGCCCACCTGTGCCACCTACCAATGCCCACCAGCATCACCTACCAGTGCCCACCAGCGCCACCTACCAGTGCCCACAGTACCACCCATCAGTGCCCAGTGTCATCTATCAGTGCCCACAGTGTCACCTATAAATGTCACCAATCAGTGCCTCATCACCAGTGCTGCCTATCAATACCACCTACCAGTGCCCACAGTACCACCCATCAGTGCCCAGTGTCATCTATCAGTGCCCACAGTGTCACCTATAAATGTCACCAATCAGTGCCTCATCACCAGTGCTGCCTATCAATACCACCTACCAGTGCCCATCAGTGCCACTCATCACTGCCACCCATCAGGTCCCATCAGTGCCGTCTTATCAGTGCCCATCAGTGTCGCCTTATCAGTGCCTATCAGTGTTGCCTTATCTGTGCCTATCAGTGAAGCCCATCAGTGCCCATCAGTATAGCCCTTATCAGCGAATATCAATGAAGGAGAAACATTACCTGTTTGCAAAATTTTATAACAAACTATGAAACATGTTTTCTTTTTTTTTTTTTTTCTATCTTTTTTTGTTTAGCAAAAAAATTTAAAACCCAAGTGGTGATTAAATACCACCAAATGAAAGCTCCATTTGTGTGAAATAAATGATAAAAATGTAATTTGAGTACAGTGTAGCAGTGCGCAATTGTCATTCAAAGTGTGACAGCGCTGAAAGCTAAAAATTGGTCTGGGCAGGAGGGGGGTTTAAGTGCCCAGTAAGCAAGAATACAGTATATGTTGGCATAAATTTAGGAAGACATTTTATTTTTTCATTAAATATGTTTTATAACAGGAAGTAGAAAATATGGATTCTTTTTTTCAAAATGTGTTGTATTTTTTGTTTATATAATAAAAAAATAAAAAAATCCTCTTTGAGGAAAACTACTACTCTAGATACATACTAGATCTCTCAATATATATCCTATAATCTGTAAATATGCATCTTCATACAAGACATAGCTCTGTTTATCGTGGAAAATGAGGAGGAGACCTCACTCTCGTCCCTTACTACCCTGCATATTCCCATCTTCCCTATCTACTCCCTCCTATACCTTTTATGTATACCCCATATACCCATTAAAACACCTTATTCTTCCCCCTCCTTTATCATAATAACATCTCATGAAATTTTGTAGAAACACATCAAACATATGCCTAACGAATGGAAGACCCTCAAAGCACTGGGTTTTCTCTTGATCACTTAGTTATTTAATCTTAATTATTTTCCCCCAGGTTCGGCGTTTGCCATTATTACAGAAATGGGGCTCCAGCATAACCTTCAATACCATTTCTGATGACTTTCTATTATGATAGAATCCATTCTAGTTTATATTTTTGATTACAAACGAAAGTTCAGATCGCTATATCACATACAAAAGGTGTATATAACACTCTTTAATGTACTTTTTACCGTAGACCGATGTACCTAATGTATGTCACTACTGTGTATTGTTCCTTTCTTATAATAAAAATGTTGTTGGAAAAAAAAACCCAGTGGTGATCTAACACCACCAAAAAAAATCTCTATTTGTATGACAAAATAATATAAATTTAATTTGTGTACAGTGTTGCATGACTGCACAATTTTCAGTTTAAGTAGCACAGTGCTGAACAGCAAAAAATGGTCTGGTCATGAATGGGGGTAAAACCTTTCGGTGGTCATTTAGTTACAGAATCCCTGTCTCTTTGAAGAGTGCTATTTTATTGTAATATTATTATGAAGACAAAATTGTAATTGCTAATATTGTGAATGTTGGGGTTTATAATAAATATCTTGCAACAGAGATTGATTTGAGATATAAAGGGTTAGTAGTCCAATAGAACCAGGATCTCTTAATAAAAAGTGCCTGTCACTATCCATGTTATTACAAGGAATATTGTTGTGCCCTTAAAGTGGTTAAAAAAATTAAAGGGACAGTGAAATACATAAATAACTTTTTTTTTTAATGCCCTGACCCTCAAATGTGAACACATGCCTAGGTCATGCACGCATATGTAAATGTTGATCGCACCACAAATGCAAGGTATAGTCACAAACTTCAGAGTGAGAGCAATAATTCTATTGCCAGAACTCCCATTTAACTCTAAACTAGTAACCTGTAAAGGCTTTTAAGGCATCGTCTTTGGAAAATTTAATGTACCGTAGTTTGTCCCCATTCAACAGGCATGTGCATTACTTATCTATGTACTCACTGTAACATCATCTTTTTGATTTTACCAAAAATGTGTATTGCAACTGCAACATTCCAAAGATTAATGGACAGTTTTGAGTGATCTAGTATACAGAGAATGTTTTGTGTACCTCAGTGACATTACTGTGTTTGGGGCTATACTACAAGCTCATGAAGAACAACACATGTGAGTATTACATTGCCTAAAAGCAGAGGAACTGAAATTGTCAGCTGACAAGTACAAGTTCTGCAGGTTAGCAGTCACCTATACAGGTCACATTGTCTCTGCTAAAGGAATGGCCACTGATCCAGCCAAAGTTGAAGCCGTGATAAAATCGCCTCAGCTGCAGAATATTACAGTTATGTCCTCTCTTTGGATTTTGTGGATACTATTCATGATTTGTATTTAAAGGTGGCCCAAGCTCTTCATGAACTGTTGAAGACTAATGTGTGCAGTCAAGGGAATCAAGAGGTCTTTCAAAAGTGCTCACTGGACTTCTGAATGTGAAAAGCCTTTCACTCATTTGAAGAAGAAGCTGGCAGAAGCACCAGTCTTAGCATATTCTGATGCCAAGAAATCAAGCATGCCCCATGTGGCTGCTAGCTTTGAAGGAGTGTTACACCAAGAATATTAAGCTGGGCTAGGACCAATAGCTTTCATCAGCTGAAGCCTCACGCCTAGTGAGCACAACTACCCAGTCCACAAGTTGGAGTTTCTGGTGCTTAAAAGGGCTATTGTTGCATGATTATCTGTATGGAGCTATATTTGAAGTAAGAATGTAGCCAAACTGGATGCCACAGTACATTACTGGCTAGTTGCCTTATACAATTATCAATTCACTCTGAAATACAAACCTGGCCCAAAGAACATTGATGATTATGCCCTATCCAGACCTCCAGGATTGGGAGCCTAGATTGCCCATTGACCTCCTGCTAGGAGTTTCAACCAATGGTATTTTACATCAAAGTTATTACCAGCATGTGTTTACTTCATTGCTGTACCAGCATGTGTTTGCTCTGTAAGTAAATTAAGCGCTTGAGTTTTAGTATTTTTTTTTTCAAACGTCTAACTGAAATATTTGCTTAACTTCAGGGCTTCATGTACACTGCTGCTGGTAAACTGATGTGTAGAAGTAGTTGGGCATTTTCCAGCTGCCCCTGAACTCTCCTCTATGTTATCTTATCAGTACATAGGGTCAAAAACCCACCCCAGATGATGTCTTATTAGACGAAACGCATTCGAACGGGCTCTGCTGATGCCACTGCGTCACTTTTTACCTACATTGCAATGCGCTTTTTTCTTCACAATTAGATTTTTTTATATACAAATAAATGTTTTATCCGTAACAAAATTACGCTATATGGCCTATTCCTTCTTCTTATTAATATATACCCGGGAGGAAAATTCCTTGATATATCCTTGTGGCTAATAGTCCTTCGGTGGGCATCCATTTGAAAAGTACTGAGAAATATCATAGAAGTCTCTGCCTTCCATTGGATATTGTTTATGATGAATGATCCCCCTATGTGTATTACACCACAAGCCTTATTGACTCATTAGGCGTATGTCTGTTTGGGTTCAACTTTTCCGGTAAGCCTTATATATATCGGTGGTGGATTATCTACTGACAAATTGTCTGCACCAAGTTTTTTTCTCAAGTCACCATGTCGTCATATATGGACTTTTTATGTTATTTTATGAATATAGTTTTTGCTGTGGTTTATCCCATTGTTATCAATTTCTAATCATTTGACAGTTCACTTTGCTTTACAAAGTTTTTGTTGATCTCGTTATATATATTCTTTCATTATTTATTATCCTTTTTTTTGTTATCACTATTCACAGTCACTGAATTGGCAATTTAATCTCCTTATTTTGAAATGCAGTAATATGCTATCACAATGTTTCTTTAGATGTGAGGTTTTGCATTACATCTATGGTCACACTATTTGTTTTTTTCTTTTAATATTATATTTGCGCTACACTTTCCTTTACACACACAGTTTTTCCCACTTTTTGCAAACCAATCTTTTGCTGTGTTAGCTGCTAAACACAACGTTTAAAGAGACAGTGCAGTTTTGTATTGTTCACATACAATTACACCATGTACACAAGGTCATTTATAGTCATTTCTATGCAGTTGAGTGTAGAAGCATTTTTTGGAAAGCAAAAAAATGCCTTCAGGATGAATGTTCAGAGGCATTTGAAATGCCAAATACCTGTAACAGCTTGTAAACACATGTAAATGTGGTAACTCGTATTCAGCCACATTTCATTTACAGGCATTTTTAATGGAAATACATTTTTGACTATTTGTAAAAAAAAAAAAAAAATTCTAAATGTAAACACGGCTAAACACGGCAAAGCAGATGTTTTTAAACATCAGTTACTATCTGTCAAGTTAAATCATTTAGGAGAGGTTTTAAAACGTCCCGTGTACATTGAGCCTAATAATTCTTGTGATTATAATGTTATAAAAAAAAAACTGTATATATTTCTACCAATCATTAACAAGTTATTGCTTAGTATAACCAAGTCGCTAATATAAAAATAAGGGAAATTATCAAAGAATATTCTTCATGCAAGTTGCACTTTTTTATTTTCATTTTTGTGATTCAACCTTCTCTGTTTTATGATACAGGTTAAACCATTTTTGTAACTTCTTATTGGAGAAAGTACTATTTCTAGCTTTGGTGCAGTAAACTGTGGTCTAGGTTAAAAACATATGCTCCCATGGAGCCATCTAGTGGTACTCATCATAAACACTTTTAAATGATTGTCGATGTAGTTTTGTGCTTTAGAATTTGGCAGTAAGAAATGCAAAGCATATGTAGTTTTGAGCTATAAAAATACTTTTTGCCATTATGAAATTTGTTGTTTTATTGAAATGTTCTTAGAAAAATGAAAAAGACAATTATCGAACCAGGCTTTTGTCCTCTGTATTTAAAATATCTGCCCTGCTACATTTCATAATACAAGGTAAAAATCTAAAGGTCCTGGGTTTGTAATTTAAATATAAAGAATAAGTGAACAGAGTACATTGATTTATCGATTGATTGATTGATTGATATATGGACTATGGATATAAAAGTTAATTTTACTTGTTAAAAAATAGAATAGCAGAGTACTCAATGGCCTTGCCTTTCTTCATTGAAGCACAGACTTGCAGACCCTTGCTCCTGGGGAATAGCATATGTTTTTGGGTTCAGTTTCTGGGCATTCATTTGAACCAAGTCTGAAAACTGCAAACTTAAACCTGATCCTCATTAAACTGAAGGAACTGAATCTCGAAAATCGATTTTGGCCTACTCCTACTCATTTACAAAAAAATTCAAATAGTAAAAAACAAAACACAATTTCTCACAAGTCTTTTTATTGAAAAATATCCCATGATGTATATCCATCATAAATCCCATCAATAAGTGATGTAGATCCATGTCAATCATGGTGCCCGATGGCCTCCGACCTGCTATTGACATGTTGTTAACCTGATTACTGCTTGCTCAGTTCTGACAGACAGAATGCTGATTTTAAAGTTCAAAAGAGAACCAAATTGTCATGAAAAAAATTAGAATTTGGACATCTGTGATATGGGTGTGGGTCCTAAAATGGCCGAGGCTCAGAACCTCAGAATGAACACTAGTCCACCAATGCAGCCGCCAGGGAGTAATGGTCTTTCCTGGTGGGTATACTAGGTTGCGGTAGATGGCAGCTGACCAGGAATGAAATAAGAGTGTGGTACACAGTTGACGGCAGTTTTAGAAACAGGAACCTACAAATGATCAGGGTGGGCACAAACATGCATAGTCAGATACAAATTATCGAAAAGGGTGTATACGGACATGGAATTATTCAATGTGTATAATGGTACCAACATCCCCAGTATAAACAATATATATAAGAAAAAGAGTAAAGGACTTTTAAGTTACCAGAAAGAGTCATAAAGTGCATACAGTATAATACAAATTGGTGTTTTTTATTTAAACAGTAATAAAATAGTACTTAACTAAGCCCTTACAGATATGATACAAATATCCATGTGCAATCATGTGGTGATTAGCATTTACAAAGCAAGAACAAGAGGAGGCACTGCCAGGGACCACAAGAGAACACTACTACAAAGATCTAGAAAGACTTAGCAATAATTTAGTCCAAACATCTTTCTAGATGGTAGGTTTCGTTCCTGACAGGGAAGCAACAACAAAAGCCTTAAACTTGCATCATTGACTATCATCTCAGGCATAGCAATATTTCTTTCTCTCCCTTGATGCCGAGAAGGCATTTGACAGGGTGGTCTGGGACTACATATCTGCAGTCTTATGCTCTATAGGTCTGCAAACTGCATGTGTGCCAGCATACTGGCATTGTACTCGAACTCCACAGCCAGGCTGCATGTTAATGGCCATCTATCAGATGCCTTCTGGCTAAGTAACGGGGCAAGGCAGAGCTGTCCCCTATCCTATATGCTCTTCATTTTCACCTTAGAGCCCTTTTTGAACTGATTGCGCTCCAACACCAACATCAAAGGTATCACGGTCAATGAGCGGACTTAAAACTCGCAGTCTTTTCCGCGGATGTGCTGTTATTCTTATCAGAACCACATGTGTTGCTGCCTAAACTCCTTCACGACATTGATCAATTTCCAAGCATGTCCAATCTGAAGGTGAACTATTCAAAATCCCAAACTCTCAATATCTTACTTTTGGACAAAGAAGTGGCATAATGTACAGCTAAATACCCTTTTATATGGAACCTGGTAGAAATTATCTATCTCAGCATGAAGCTACCTGCACGTTTTACTGAGCTACACCACCAAAATTACTTCAGGGTGTTAGCTACTGTGATAAACTTGCAGCCTTTGCCAACGATGTGCTGTTATTCTTATCTGAACCACACATGTCGTCGCCTAATCTCCTTTGCGACCTTGATTGTTTGTTTTCAATCAATCTGAATGTCCAATCTGAAGGTGTACTATGCAAAATGCCAAGCTTTCAATATCTCACTTTTGGACAAAAAAGTGGCATGATGTAAAGTTATTTACCCTTTTATGAAACCCGGTAGAAATTATCTATCTCAGCATGAAGCTACCTTTCACAGTGCTGTAGCACCGAAACTACTTCAAAGTGTTAGATACTGTGATACACAGAAACAATGGGTAGGACTTACAATCTCTTAGTTTGGCATATTGTGAAACCTGAAAAAGACAGTGTTACCCTAATTATTGTATATAATGCAAACAGTGCCAATATTTGTGCCCCCCAGCTTTCTTTGCTTCATTTAGATGCGACTGATTCTGGGTCATTTGCATTACCAGAGAAAACTCGAGCAAAGACTCTTGCCTCTGCCTCTCAAAACATAAAGGTGGTATTGGATCACCAGGCCTTAAAAAATATTATTAGGAATGCTAACTTGCCAGAATAGTACCCCTACCCTTACATTTAATCCCCTGGATCCCACCCCACCACATCCTGAAAGAGGTACGGTCTCACCCATTGATACATCTCCTGCTGATGCCCCTTTGCCATGCTTTTGGGTTTACTCCAAATGTGGCTGAACTAGGACCACTTGTGTCTCTTCGGCACAGCCCTGACTTTATTTTGGGTATGTCCCCAACATTTATAAGGTATATTTGGCCTCATAGAGATGTTTTTGCTTCACATTTCTTCTGCAGGGGAAAATTTCTCATGTATGAGAAGATTAATGCTCTTACTGCTCCACATACATTTCCACTCTGGTATTATTTCCAAATACGGCATTACCTGAATCCACAGGATCGCACACTTTCATGGACCAGACTTGAATCCCTCTATACAAAATTATTTAAAGTATTTATTTTCAAGGAACAAATAGGTTTTACCAGTTCCTCATGTATGGAATGGGCAAGAGATTTGGAGATACAATTTTCAGAGGAGGACTGGGAAGCGCCTTGCACATATATCCATAAAGAATCTCTAAATATGGCAACTGTTTACCCAGGGGAATAGGACCCTGGATCTTCTTCACAAGTTCTACCTCTCACTTCCCAATCTTTGATGGTGCTGTAACATAAAAGCAGGAACACTCCTGCACATCTGGTGGACGTGTCCCAAGTTGTAAACCTTCTGGAAGGCGATTCACAAGATTATTACAACTGTTACAACCTATGTGCTTGATTACTTTCCTACACAATACTTATTACACCATATGTCTCTCTCCAGAAAAAATACTTCAAATCACTCGCTTGGTGCATTGTTAATGCTGCCCGCCATTGGCACTGAGATCACATTACCACAGTGAAGGAATGATTCCAAAGACTGAATCGTATAGAAAAGATAGTGGAATTGATTCATATTTCTCAAGACAGACTTTCCAATTTCATGACTACCTGGTATTGATGGACTTTTTTTCAAACAACCCAACTTTATAACAGTTCCTGGTCACCTGTGGGGTCATAGTTGAAAAGCCTTACACCACTATGCTCAGATTAACTCAGGCAGCATCTGTCCTTGTCCTTTGGGGCGGGGGGTGGCAGATTGAGAGAACACCCCACCCCACTATAATCCTTCCTGTTTTCCCCTCCCTTCTAACCTTCTTGTCTATGTCTTCCTTCTTCTTTTTGCTTATTCACTCTTCTTTGCATCTCTTCCACCTTATTTTTCCTTCTTTTCCCCCTTTTCTTTTATTTTTAAACCTCATCCCCTTTTCTCTGGGTTTACCAGCAGCGAGGATCATATAGACCCCCAGAACCCTGATTGGGTTTATCTGTTTTTTATCATTTGATTCTCAAATGAATGAGGTAATTTGATTCTTTAGCTCAACCACATATATTTACTTGATATCCTGTGCAACATACCACATTTTAATATTGTTTTTCTTTGTTTTTTTTTTGTTTTGTTTCCTTCTTTATATTTTGCTACAACTAAGAATTTATACTTTTATGCTGCTGTATCTATCACACTTGATGTTGAATAATGACATGTTGTTCATATTGTCTATGATTTGATGTATCAATAAAGAATATTATGAAAAAAATATATCATTCCAGATGTTTGTGGTCATGTTCTTCTGTGGTCCCTGGTAGTGCATCCTCTTGTTCCTGCCTTGTAAATACATGTCACCACATGACTGCACATGGATTTTTTTTTTTATCATATCTGTAGGTACATATGATGAAACAAGACATTTGTACTTTAGTGTGTATTTGTAGATATTATTGATTTTTGTAATTTATTATAGTTTATTTGTGTATTGTATACTTTAGATTGTTTACCTACTGTTAAATCCTGAAGAAGTTGGAAATCAATGAGAAACATTGATTCAATAGTTCATCTTACTCCAATAATTTTGTGATTATGCTGTAAGTGGATTTTTAGAAGATGCTGTTCTCAGTTTTCAGAACAATTGACATGTAACATGGGAAATATAAGCATGGTGGTGTTTTACTATGTGTGAGTCTTGTTGTTTTGGGCTTAACTATTGTACTGTTTAAATAAAATCTGCCATTTTTTATTATACTGTATTCACTGTATGACTCTTTCTGGTACCTTAAAAGTCCCTTACTCTTTATCTCCTATTTATAGTCAGATACAAACTTAAGTTGGTAAACAGACAAAAAGGGGGTGCAGGAAATAACATGAACTATAATCTGGGGCTAGGGAATAAACAGAATGTTCAGGCAACAGGTGTTGATTTGAGCACAACTATCTATCAAACTTGACTGACAAGCTGGAAAGGGTCTCATCCAGGGTGGAGGCTCATTCCGTAGGTGCTATAAAAAGCAGCAGCTTTGATAATGCCTATACCTTCCAGTCCTAGAAGAAAGTGAGCTGTAGCAAGGAAGGACAGACCACATGCTAGTAGAACCATAGCAGATCTTTAGGCTTTTCATCTGATCTGTACACAGATTGGGTCTTATTAAATGAAAGAGAGGCTAATGGTTTTTTAAACAACCAAAAAAAAGAAGCGCCCAGATAGTGATAATTATTCCATAAAAAAAGTAATCTAAAATCAGTGCATTATTATTATTATTTATACACAACTTTAAAAATGGAACAAATCCTCTGAAAAGCATATCATGTTAAACATGTTCACATATAGTACATATATTCCATTTGGGGAACCCCAGAAAGTGTTTGAACCAACGCATTTCGCCCAAGCTGGAACTTCTTCAGGATCCGTTTTTCAAATATTTTTTATATAAACAAGCAGAGACAGCTGGTAAACAATATGAATAAGATACCAGTACAAACAATCAATCAATATATATATATATATATATATATATATATATAAAATCATATAATCATGTACTATATACAAAATTAACAAAAGTAAAAATACAGCACAAAATGTATTGTATTGTTGTAAAAAAGAGGGGGGGAGGGGGAAGGAAAAGGGAGTTGGGGGGGAAAGAAGGCAAGGGAGAGAGAGAAAACCAATATAAATAATGTGTAAATGAAAATGTGGAGGACTGCTCTGAAACAACCCAATGGGGGGACAAGAGGCAAACTCAAGCAGGGGCATCATCATGCTGAAAATAAACCTTATCTTATAAGAGTGATAAAACAACATGACAGGTGTAAAATACATACACCTTATAGAGTTTAAAAGTGCTGTAATCCACAACAGATGTACTGTAGGGGTCAGAGGGGACAGAGATGTAACCATCAAGTTAAAGCCATCTAATAAAGGATAAATATAATAAGGAGTAGTGAAAATAAGATAGAATCATCGATTTAACAAAAGGTCGGATTGTGCAGCGTTTAGTCAAACAATATGGGGGATATCCCAATCTTACCAATAGATGTGTGATCAAAGTATATATTGAGCCCAAAACAATTGGGAGAGGGAACAAAAGGAGGTAAGGGAAAAACGGGGGGAGGGGGAAAAGAGAGATAGATAAATATGAAAATTAGACGTCCTTCCCAAAAAAGGGTCTCCAGAAATGGTCTGGAAACCAGCCAAAAAAAAAAATATCAAGACCAGCCACACCAGAAAACCAGATGAAGTCTGCCAAAAATACAAATGCAAGGTAATTTAAAATTGCTAGTATATAGGGATAGGTATATTGGTAGGCTGGAACATGTTAGAGAATAAAGCTCACCTTAATAGCCCTGAGGAGAGGGCAAGATAGAGACACCCAACAAGGGATCACCCATGTAGTTATAGTCCCGCAGAAAAACAGTGTGTGAAAACCCCTATTTATATACCAGCAGAGATGACTCCTCCTACCCCCCACGCCTCACCCTACCTTCCGTGGTCAAAAAAACACGAATGTGCATGTATAGCAACATTCCTTGATCATGTTGACGTACTTCCGGTAACAGCCGGAAGTGACATAAGACACCCACACAGCGCAGAACTGGAAGAGAGACCTGGTGACAACCCATCCACAAGTAGACAGAACGTCTCCCCAGAATGGGGAGATAGGCGGACATGGCATCCAAAAATCTGCCAACAAGCCAGACATTTCGTATTAGAGGCAAATAAATAACACAGAAAAAGATCAAAGTCTACAACATATATATATATATAAAAAAAAAAACATTAAAAACAACTACCAGCTGTATATGCTTGTTTTTATAAAAAATATTCAAAAAACGTATCTTGAAGAAGCCCTCAACTTGGGTGAAACGTGTTGATTCATACACTTCTTATGATTCCCCAAATGAAATAAAAGTACTGTATGTGAACATGTTTAACATGATATGCTTTTCAGAGGATTTCTACCTTTCTACCCATTTCTACCTATTGTTTTTAAAGTTTTGTATAAATAAAATGCATTGATTTTAGATCAAATTTTTGTTTGCAAAATTATCACCATCTGGGCACTTCAAAAATCCCCATCTCCCATGAACCACCTTGTTATAGGAGATTCCTGGAGAACACTTCCTCTTACAATATGCACTTTTATTCAGGCAGAAGTTGTTCCTTCCTCCTCTGTAATAGGGGTATCTAAATATGTGCAATCAAGTGTCAGGGTCAGGAATTTGATGTTATCTAGAAAGCATCATGTGAAGTACAGGATATTCTAAGTGTACTGTATATACGATGGAGAAAAACTCTTCAAATTAATCGTTGATCTTCTTATGCATCATTTTGATGTTTTCAACTCTGGGAAAGAGGGCTGTGGGTGATACGATTTGACCATAAGGACATAGAAGGAAGTAGTTTGCCAGTTTTACTTAATGTTAAAAAATAAAAAGTCATGTTTTCTGCACTTGTTTTATTTTTTAAGGTTCAAAAAAACCTTGTGTCTAGATCTGGGTTTGGCAATTTATGTTGGTAGTGTATTCACGTTTAGCCCTATCATTAGCTTGCAAATCAGAGAGAATTTGGTGCTACTGATTACAATAGTGTATGTGTTGATAGATGTTAGGATCAATCCCCTTGTATATGCCACAAAAAACATCCAATTTAATAAAGACACTATCAGATCCCTTATTTAGTCCCAGTACTGTTGCTAGTTGGTATACACAGCTGTTTCCTCTCCACAGTCAACCATAGTAGGCTTAAGCCTTGTACACACTTACTGAAAGTCGGCTAGTTCCTGGTGAACCGGTCAACTTTTGGTACGCCGCTGTCTGTTCAACAGAAGCCAGCTTAACAACTGTATTTTGTTGATCAGCACTTGCAGCCAATGGCTTGCAGCAGGGCTGCTGGGCTCTCAGGAAGAAGGTAATCCTTCAAAACGCGTCAGCCGGCAGTGGCCCCTGTATTCTCCTCTGTTACCATCTGGGGTCTGTTGTCACTTTGACCAATTGCGTCTGGAGACTATTTATATTACGAGTTTTCTTCTATTCGTTTGTAAGTAGTTTTTTTATTACATTTTTTTATAAAATATACATAAAAATAATGCACAAGGTTGGTGTGCCCTTGTTTTCTTTATTTTCTTTTAGACTGCTAGGATACCCCTATCCCCGAGGGCAGCAAGGCCTGAGGCATTATCCATTACGAAATCTAGTCCATCTGGTAATTCCCTTGTGAGCAGGAGTGTTTATTTTCTGTTATCAGCAGCGTAGAAGGGGCTGGCAGTGATTTTTTCTTAACTGTAGAGTATGCTGGCAGTGCTGTCACAGGAGACTGGGGGTCTCCTGGGAGGGCAGGGGGCTGTATACTGGATGGGTGGCTGTGTAATGTGTAGGGAGCTGTATACTGGATGGGGGGCTGTGTAATGTGTAGGGAGCTGTATACTGGATGGGGGGCTGTGTACTGTGCAGGTGGCTGTATACTGTATGCGGGGGCTGTGTACAGTGCAGGAGGGGGATGTATACCGGATGGGTGGGCTGTATACTGGATGGGGGCTGTGTACTGTGCAGGGGGAGGGGCTGTATACTGGATGGGGGTCTATGTACTGGATGGTAGCTGTATAATGGATGGGGGGCTGTGTACTGGGGAGGGGGGCTGTTTAGTGTGCAGAGGGAGGGGGGCTGTGTACTGTAAAGGGGGCTGTGAAAAATGTTTTTCCTTAAAAACAACATACCTGAAACATTTTAAAGCCAGAATGCCATAGATCTTTATTTCACCTGCCCCCCACCTCATCCCAGTTAAACTAGTTTATTAGGTTCTAGTCCACTCTACAGAGGATGTTGTTGTACAATGAAGCACATTGTGGCACATTGCATTAAATAACACATTCAAAATAAATAAGCTAAAATCTCAATGCACAAAAATCTGAGACAGCCTGCTGCATTTTTTCACACTTCAGCCCAATGCACTGGACAACATGTATTGTCCTGCAACGCATTGCATTTTAAAAGTGAGTTGGGGTGCCTTTCACCAGCATACATAATGTGCATTTCTGTGTGTTTATGTAACGCAAGTGTTTAGAATGAGCCCAGAATAACATTTACAGACATATTATTCTATTATTCTGTACATTACATTTGCTAGTAATTCAAATTAGTAGTATGTTAAGTATCTAGAATAAAAATGCATTAATAAGTAATGACTCCATCTTAGATACGGTATATTTTATTTATGAAGACAAAAAGAGTGACTGCGCTGCAAGAAAAAACCCCTTCACAGACCAGTGATGGAATGTGGTGAAGAGCATTTAGCAAAACAGTGTTTAGCAAAAAACAGTGATATATCAATTAATTACAGGTGATAATATCCAAAATGGTGAACATATAGTGAGACATTCAACAATAAAGAAAATATAATTCTTTAGTCCATAAATTGATCAAAGGCTAGAAGAGCCAAACATAAAGTAAAAAATTGACAACAAATCACATTAAATGGTTAACCTAATGTCCATATAAGAGTAGCCAAAATCCAGTGTTGACATCACTCAATTACACCACAAGGAAAAAAGTGGCCCAATAGAAAAGATCTCCACCACCGAGAACAGCTGCCTCTTACCGAATCTAGAGATCTCCTGTCACAGAGATCACAAAGGCTTTAGGCTTATCTCCCAGCCACGGGTCTCCGGAGGAGGTAGAAGGATTTCCAGGGGTATGGGATAGCACTTCCCTCAAAGGGCATAAGCAGATAACCTTTGATTGGCTTAGGATGTCTGTAATGATCCTGGCACTAGTAAAGACCTTTTTGGTCCCATTTTTTGCCACAAAATATAATAGAATCTGTGCAAATCTCTCTCAGGGCAAATTTTAGATGATTTACTTGTAAGTAATTCAGAACAAGGACTTCCATAATCTATTCAAATGTGAATTGGTCTCTCTTCCATTGTGATGACTGCACTTTGCTTTAGACATATGTTCAATGGAACATCCCTCCATTGAACATATGTCTAAAGCAAAGTGCAGTCATCACAATGGAAGAGAGACCAATTCACATTTGAATATATTATGGAAGTCCTTGTTCTGAATTACTTACAAGTAAATCATCTAAAATTTGCCCTGAGAGAGATTTGCACAGATTCTATTATATTTTGTGGCAAAAAATGGGACCAAAAAGGTCTTTACTAGTGCCAGGATCATTACAGACATCCTAAGCCAATCAAAGGTTATCTGCTTATGCCCTTTGAGGGAAGTGCTATCCCATACCCCTGGAAATCCTTCTACCTCCTCCGGAGACCCGTGGCTGGGAGATAAGCCTAAAGCCTTTGTGATCTCTGTGACAGGAGATCTCTAGATTCGGTAAGAGGCAGCTGTTCTCGGTGGTGGAGATCTTTTCTATTGGGCCACTTTTTTCCTTGTGCTGTAATTGAGTGATGTCAACACTGGATTTTGGCTACTCTTATATGGACATTAGGTTAACCATTTAATCTGATTTGTTGTCAATTTTTTACTTTATGTTTGGCTCTTCTAGCCTTTGATCAATTTATGGACTAAAGAATTATATTTTCTTTATTGTTGAATGTCTCACTATATGTTCACCATTTTGGATATTATCACCTGTAATTAATTGATATATTACTGTTTTTTGCTAAACACTGTTTTGCTAAATGCTCTTCACCACATTCCATCACTGGTCTGTGAAGGGGTTTTTTCTTGCAGCGCAGTCACTCTTTTTGTCTTTGTTATTTAATGTGGGTATCTCGCATTTGTGACTGCAGCAGCTTTATTATTTTCATTATTGTTATTAATTTGAACACAGTATTTATATATATTTTGTTTTAATTAGGGACCGCGCAGTAATATACACTCCTTTACCATTGCAATATTTTATTTATGCATCTACAATATTTACCAATTATTTTATATAACAAAATGAGAAGGTAGCCACATAAAAATGTACATCACCGAATACCTAAATCAGTGAATTATTTGCAAATATTGCATATAGTATTACAGCATTATTGTGAGTATATTTAGTTGTCAACTTATTTAGCTTTGAGCAATATTACAATTTATCACAAGATGGCTATAAAAGCATTATAGGTAAATTTTATTTTTAGTGCAAATTATTAAAATATTTGGAGAAACATTTCAAATAATAATGGTTTATGCCCAAAGCTTGCCATGGTATTGATTTACTATGTAATGTGTATTTGATATTTCTATTTTATATTAATAATAGATAATACAAGCTGTTTTGAAGTTGGATCTTATATACTGTATGGTTTTATTTAATGAAATGCAATAAGTCAGGTATTGGTTGTTAACAGTTTAATGTTAATATACTATAAGTAATCAATATTTTTTCCGTGGGCTACATAATTCATCTGCAATATACTGTAATCTATAATGTTGTTTATTCCTCACCGTATGGTTTATTAATTTAAGAACTGACAAATGTAGTTCAGTTGCCTGAACAGAATGGGACATCTATTTCATACCTGTTGTATATTACCATGAAACGTTATGGACTAAACTAACAAACTTGTACCCGCTTTCCCCCATTTCAAACTTATTAAGAAGTTTTAAAGTTTCCACAAGAAAGTAGGAATTACAATATACATACATTCTCTATCCCTGACCCTTAAATAATTTCCCAGATACTAAAGCTCATGGAACTTCTCAGAATTTTACAGCTTAGGCCTTCATTAATTGATGGCTATTGGCTATTAGGACTGGATTTGCACCTGGCTTCCTAAATGTCTCTGCAGTGGTCAAATATATGGGCAAACATCAACCAGAAAAGCATACATTTATAAGTGCCATGGAATATGTCCTCAAATAATTCACTAGGTTACCCTTTCAAAAAAGGAATATGAATATATTCATGTATTATTATTCATTTTAATTATTTAACAATGCTGATATGTTCACTTAAGTAGTAACGCATCTCATAAATTAAATTTTTTAATATCTAGAGGATTTTCATCACAAGATTTATGATCTTTAATATCTTAGGTCAAAAGACAACTAATAGTGTGGTGGCAATTTGTGATGGTGGATTACATTTTATGGGTTTTTGCAGTTGCGGAGAACTGAAAAGTTGCTATTGGGAACAAAATTGTGAGCTATGCATACAAAGCACTTTCTATTTGAGAAATTGGGCAGTAAAGAGAATATTTCCAAGTTCTTAAACCAACCTTTTCAGATTAAGGGTCTACTCCTGTTCTTTTTGGAGCTAAATATCCAAGTTATGACTTCTAAACTGTAATATTTATTATACAATCTTAGCAATAGATGGATTTATGTTTTGGATTTATGACTTGACAAACAGTTCTAATGCTGAAGGAACATGAAAATATACAGTGTTTCTATAATTACTAGAAGGGCACAGAAGGCTTCAATTCAACAGTCCATTGCATGTAAGAAGAAAGATCAACTGCTAGTTGAGATCACAAAATTTGAACCTGCATATGAGGTCTCCTTGGGGATCATTCAAACTCAATAAATTATACAAGCTTACAAATGAAATGCCAGTTTCTCTGCATGAAATACAACAACCATGGATGATTTCTACTGCAAATGGTAAATTAAAAAGCTGTAAAGATAGAGATTATTATAGGTGATGATAATTTACTAAAAACATTTTGGAATAGTGCACAGTTTATTAATGGGCATTTACATTAAACTGATTTTAGTTGGTCCTAAAAATAAATCATCAAAATATACTCCAAACACAAGAAGAGACATATATAGTAAATTCTTTATAACGTTCTTTATAGGTTTTGTGATACTCTAGAAAATACAAAGAGGGTATTTCACAGAAATCTTCCTGTTGATTTGTCAAATGTGAAGATTTTTTTATTATCAATAACATCACTGTGGAGTATACACTTTAGAGGAAATACTATTATTTAACATGTTACATAGCTTACTTAGTAGCATGTTATTTTATGTGTTCATAATATTATTAACGAGTGTTGGGTGAATGGTTCGGCCCAAGCTTGAGTTCGGGCCAAACATTGGCCAAACCAAATTGTCAGGGCATTCAACCATTTGTTCAGCCCACCGAGTGCCTCACAATGCACTGCATGCTGCACAGTACATTGGAAGCCCTGGAGTATGTAAAGTGGAGTTCCCCCCAAAAGTGGAACTTCTGCTTATTGGTTCCCCTGTTTTTTTTGACAAGTTCCTTGTTCCCACTTCCGTCTGACCTCGCCGCAGCGAAGTATGTCAGAAGTTCAAACCCCCCTCCTCCCTCCTCCTTCCCCTCCTGCTGGGTCAGTAAGAGAGCGCAGCGTGCGTCACTCATGCCCAGTAAAGACCAGGCTGTGAAGCCGCAAGACACACACACAGCACCGGTAAACCATGCCCTCACTCCCTCCTCACAGGAGCTTGACTAACTGCTGCCTGTGTCTCCTATGAGACCAGGAACTGAAGAAGCATTGCTGCAGCCGGGAAAGTGCTGGATTGGTGAGAGGAGCTATTTAAGTGTTTAGGGGCAGGGGAGGGGGCTAGGACAGGTAGTGGAGCGATTTTTAGTTTAATGCATAGAATGCATTGAAGTAAAGAAGTTTTGCCTTTAAAACCATCTGGTCAATGAGTGGAAGAGATTTATATAAATGTACTCAGGCCTTTACTAAACTGGAAAGATTACTCCCATCACACAGAGATTTTATAACTTGGTTCATATTTACCTCCACCCTCTATGTGGCCTGAAAATTGGACATTGAAATTGGCATATAATGGGGCTGTGTGTGGCCAGTTGTCCAGCTTCAAAATTTCCACCTCTTTTGTTATTGTTTATTCTGGTGAATACCTTATCTGCCACATTCCCAAATCTAAACTATATACTATATAAAGTTACGCAGCCGTCCCACCACAGTGGTCATGTGGAAAATTGACCTGTTTGTCATTACCTCCAAATGATTTTCTATTGTGTTTTGAATATTAACCGCTTCAATACAGGGCTTTTAAACACCCTTCCT
>CM053027.1:420439943-420619266 GCA_028564925.1 Lithobates sylvaticus
CATGTATCCCAGGCTCCATTGTCCCACCTGCAGACCCATGAAAGGAAGGTGTTGGTGGGTGGAACAGTGAATGAATGCAGTAGCAACATGTGGTACATCAATTTCTTGTTGAACTGCCCATTTCCCTGGCTGCTGTGACCAGGGAAGAAACAACAGAAACTAGATCTGTACTCATTTAGCTTCTGTGGAGGGCATAGAAGACATTGGGGGTCTAATAGACCACTGCTGTCTTAGTAAAGAGAACATGTTACATCAAAATGCTGCCACATAGGTGTTATTGTCCCTCTAGGTGATAGAAATAAAGTTATTTGTAAAATATAAATAAAAAAATTAAAAGGTTAAAAAATAAAGTGACAAAAAAATAAAGAACACAAAAAATGTAAAGTCCCCACCCCCACATACACACACTTAAGAACATAAACATATGTAGTGGGTGTACCTACATATGAAAACAACTACTGTGCTACACATGTTAGGTACCGCTGCAAATATTGGAGTGAGAGCAATTCTAGGGCCATCATTCATGTTTAGCATTAAACTGATAACCTGTAAATTATTTTAAAGTGAACTTATGCACAGTTTTATTTTAAATAGTAATATATTATGCTGGTGAGCAATAAAATTACCTTTAGTGTTTTTTTTTTTTAAATAAACATTTGTGTTTGGTAAACATGTGTGCTAAAGCAAATGAAGCCGGGTAAAAGCTCAGGCCTTGATGGATTGATGATTCAATACTATAAAACATACTAGCTCCTAGATTTGTAATGCCATTTAGATCTCTATGGAAACCTCAACAACATTCCGATCAGTTGTTCAAGGCTCATATAACCATAACCATATAACAAGTCACCAACTATCATCCAAAATTCATTCCTAAACATGGATGTTAAGCTATATGCCAGAATGCTCGCTAACTATGTACTACCATTGCTTCGTCATTAGTCTCCCTGGACCAAGTGGAATTCATCCACAGTTGTGAGGCCAGGGACAATATTTCTAAAGCCCTTAACCTCCATCATTGGCTGAGCTTACAGAAACAACATCGTTTTTTCCCCTTCTTTATACACTAATGCCGCGTACACACAAGCGGATTTTCCGTCAGAAAAATCTTGGATGTTTTTTTCCGATGGAATTCCGCTCAAGCTTGGCTTGCATACACACGGTCACACAAAAGTTTGCTGAACTTTCGACTGTCAAGAATGCAGTGACGTACAACACGAGCCAAGAAAATTAAGTTCAATGCTTCCGAGCATGCTTCAAATTGTTTCCGAGCATGCGTAGGAATTTTGCACGTCGGAATTTCTACAGACGATTGGAATTTCTGATCTGAACTTTTCCGACCCAAAGATTGAGAACATGCTCTCGATCTTTTGGTGGCTGGAATTCGGCCAGCAAAAGTCCAATGGAGCATACACACGGTCGCATTTTCCGACCAAAAGCTCTCATCGGTCTTTTGCTGGCCGAATTTCCGATCGTGTGTACGCGGCATTAGAAGGCGGTTGACAGGTTGGCCTACAACTAAATGATTGGCGGTTCTTTGTGCGATAGGACTTTAATATCACACACGTAACATCATTCAGGCTTTGTACACAGGCCCGATAGTGAGAATGAGAGTCAATGGCCACCTGTCAAATGCCTTCCAGTTAACTAAAGGAACTCGACAAGATTGCCCCTTGTCTCCATTTATTTTTGTGCTCACTCCTAAACCCTCCCTTAACAGACTACGGGCAAACTCCAACATCACAGGCTTGACTGTCAGTGACCAGAAGTATAAATTGGCTGCTTTTGCAGATGACATTCTCCTCTTTCTTTTGGAACTTCTTGTGATTTTGCACAATCTTCTAAAAGATCTCAAATAGTATCAGAGATTATTGAATCTGAAGGGGAACTTATCCAAGTCATGCACATGAAATATCTTACTTCCAGCATCAGTGGTTTCTCAATGTAGGAAAAATTTTCCCTTTGTGTGAAAGTCGGATGTTATAACATATCTAGGGGATACAAATACAAGGCAACTTCTCAGAGCTATACAAGATAAATATCTCCTAGTTTTAAGGATACAACTCATACATTCCCATTTTGGACTTACCTACAACTTCAGCACTTTTTGGATGTACCAAACTCCAACGCAACATGAGCTTGACCCCTTACTCTTTTTGTGTCTTTGTGTAATAATAAATCTTCCCAGCAACACTTAATTTCAACTCTCTTTAAAGATAGGCTCATCTTGCACGGCCTGGGAGACAAAGCAAAATATGCAGCTCTATGAGGAGGACTGGGAGTTCATAAACATGCATGCGCATAAATGTTCACTGAATGTTACACTCCAAGAAAACAGATATAACATCTGGTCAATATGGTACAAAATCCCCATCCTATGTACCCCTTCGATCTACGACCTGTGTTGGAGATGTGAGCTAGAATACTTCATGTGTGGCAGGCTTGCTCAAAGATTCAAACTTTCTGCAACAGAGTGCATACATTTACCTCTGTTTTCACTACATAATCGCTGGATTACTCCCCGGCGCAATATTTACTCCATTACACATCCTTGACCATGTTTATAAGTGCCGCCAGACTTTGCACCCCCTTGCATTGGCAATCGATACAAGTTCTTATTGTAAGAAAATGGTTACAACTAATCACCAAATTTAAACAAAAAGAATTGCGCTAGATGTAAAGCAATAAAAGTGAATAAGTGATAATAAAAAAACGTGATGATTAAAAAAAAAAAACGTGAAAGTAATCCTGTGGCTGGACACTAATAACCCCGATATAGGGCACAGAATTGGATGTATAAAGAAAAAAAGTGCAGCGCTGGATGGTGATTACAAATATGTGAAATCAGCTGCTCATCTTTGAGTCTGGTGGAACCCTGTCCAAGTGGAACTATTCTAAGTGAAAGGTCTCCAAGAAGGCAATATACTCATCAGAAATCAGAGCTTTGACAGTTTTGAAAGCTTGAAAATAACCTCATGGTCTCTACAACCAGCTTGAGGGAAAAGCTGCCATACAGGAGAAACGTAGCTGCTCACAGACATCCACCGGAACGCTGATGACAACTAACAGCACCAAGGCTGTTCTTCTAAGCTCAGTTTGACCCCCCTGAATAAGGGCGGTCACTGGCTTTCTGGTAAGCCTCCCCTTTTGTCTCATCTGTGGTGACGGGCAGCACGAATAGCAACAAGCACACTCTGGAATGCATTTTGGATGTTTTCACATGAATAATCTTTATATTTAATCTTTATATTTGATTATTTGGACTTTCACAAATTAACTTTCTTTTGAACACTTGATGAATGTTCCTTTCGGTCACATATTGATTTATTTTTCACAATTTGGTTTATTAATATATGCAAATTTGACTTTATGATTTCACATATTTGTAATCACCATCCAGCGCTGCACTTTTTTTCTTTATACAACTAATCACCAAAATTGAGGAAATTGAGGAACTCATTCATATTGCTCATGATAGACTTTCTAAATTCCCTACAACATGATATTGCTGGTCCCATTTTACAACAACTGACACCTACTGCAACTATGACTGACAGTCCTTTTCTGGGTATTTTGGTTCACAACTGAATACACCTTGGAAGTTTCTCCATGATAATATGAATGGAGTTCCCTCCTTCTTCCTGTGCAGTGGGAGGTGCTGGTCATAGAGAGTGGTCACAGATGACTTACGGTGTCCTTTCTTTTTCCATTTTTTCCCAGTGCCTTTCTACCTTCTTCTTTCCTTTCTCTTCTTTTTTCTTCTTTCATTCCTTTCCTTCCTTTATTCTCCTTCTTCTTCCTTAACGTAGTTATCCTCTCTTCAGGTATCATAATACCCCCTACTCCAATGTGATGCCTTAGGTAACCGGACACCAGGGATATATCTGAAATATCTTGATTCAATTTTTCTTGTTGTGCTTACATTGCTATAAAGTAAAATGTGTATTTACTTATCTCTGTGATGTCCAAATACTCGCACCTGCAGTGTCATATTTCTTATGCTATTTACAGTATGTATCTTCTTTAGTGAAACATTTATTGGAAAAAAAAACATGTGCTTACATCATGTGACATAAAAAATTGAGATTACAACTATTTTAGTCACCAGGGTCCTTGCTTTCAGAAAATAATTACTGATCTACTATCTGATGCATTTTAACATGCGTACAAATAAATTGAAAAAAATGGCCCTGGTAGGCAAATGGTTAATTTACATGCTTGGGAGATGCCTTAAATTTGTTTGTGGTGTTTTTTAATAGTGAGAGTTTTATTGATGGTGACACCGTATTCTGGGATCACATACAGTATTTTGGATGTGTAAATGATTGCTAAATGTTACTGCTGGCTTGACTTAAATACAGCAGCAACATCCTAATTTGATGCATTAACCACTTACCCACTGGGCACTTAAACCCCCTTCCTAACCAGAACAATTTTCAGCTTTCTGTGCTCTCACACTTTGAATGACAATTACTCAGTCATGCAACACTGTACCCAAATAAATTTTGTGTCCTTTTTTTCACACAAATAGAGCTTTCTTTTGGTAGTATTTAATCACTGCTGTTTTTTTTTTATTTTTTGCGCTATAAATCAAAAAATACTGAAAAAAAAAAATTCTTTGTTTCTATTAAAAATGATTGCAGAGTATTGGTGAGTATTGGCAGAGTATTGGCAGAGTATTGGCAAGTATTGGCAGAGTATTGGCAAGTATTGGCAGAGTATTGCAGTGTTGCAGTGTTGCACAGTATTGGTAGAGTATTGCACAGTGGTGGCAGAGTATTGCACAGTGGTGGCAGAGCATTGCACAGTGGTGGCAGAGCATTGCACAGTGGATGCAGAGTATTGCACAGTGGTGGCAGAGTATTGCACAGTGGTGGCAGAGCATTGCACAGTGGTTGCAGAGCATTGCAGTGGTGGCAGAGCATTGCACAGTGGTTGCAGAGCATTGTACAGTGGTTGCAGAGCATTGCACAGTGGTTGCAGAGCATTGTACAGTGGTTGCAGAGTATTGCAAGTGGGGGCAGAGCATTGCACAGTGCTTGCAGAGCATTGCACAGTGCTTGCAGAGTATTGCACAGTGGTGGCAGTGTATTGCAAATTTCTGTCACTGACCAGCGCTGTGGGCACTACCCATCCAGCCCACAGCGCTGGTCCCGTCTCCCCCCCTTTCCGCTTCTCCCCTCTCACTGTACCGATCAGTACAGAGAGGGGAGGGAGGAACCGGCGTCACGATGTGACGCCGGTCTGTGTACATGTGATCGCTCCGTCATTTGACGGAGCGATCACGTGGTAAACGGCCGCTATCAGCGGCTGTTTATCGTGATCCGTGATGCCGGCGGTCACGGATGTTCCCGAGTGCGTGCCCCAGGGGGCACGCGGGAGCAGGTTTTTGGGAGGACGTCCGTAGGTCAGGTCAGAGCAACTGTATTACCAATACGAGACTAGTTCAGCGATCTCCCTTGCTGAGCTGTTGTGTTCTGACAGGGGAACACCCCTCGCCAGAACACTCCAATCAGCACGCTCTGCCACTGGCTTAGAGCACTGGTTGGAAGTCGGTCGGCTGCTGGTTTTCCAGCATGCATGTCCTCTTTTCTGAATAGAGGAGAGGGTGGGGGGACGTGTCCCCACCAGATCATCTTTAGCTCAGAGCTCAGAGATCCAACATTATTAACCCCCTACAGCATCACAAGTTCAGCATCAGGATGCAGACAAGGCAGCCCTGCAGTGAACTAAACTAAAGCTTTAGAAATGTTTTTTAGACCCCTTTTACACTGGGGGCATTTTTCAGGCACTATAGCATTAAAAATAGCACCTGCAAACCAACCTAAAACAGCGGCTCCATTCACTACAGCGTGAAAGCCCGAGGGCTTTCACACTGGATCGGTGCGCTGGCCGGGGACGTAAGAAAATATCCTGCCAGCAGCTTCTTTGGAGCGGTGAAGGAGCAGTGAACTCACCGCTCCTCCACTGCTCCTCTCCATTGAAATCAATAGGGCAGCACTTCTATACCGCCAGCAAAACGCAACTGCGGCTGTGTTTTACGATCGGATTTAACCCCTTTTTTGGCTTTTTGGGGGAGGGTTCTAAATTATTTTAAGACCACACATTACACTTGAAGACATTTGAGGGGGTGGGGAAGGGTTCTAAGAGATTTTAAGACCACACATTACACTTGAAGACATTTTGAGGGGGTGGTTCAGGGAAAGCAGTACAATGGAGCTGACAATATACATTGTTAAAGGGACTAGGCTATAGATGTATATGGGCACATGATTGCATGCTGGGGAGGTTAGTCAAGGCAAATATGCATGTAGGCCACAAAAGGATTTTACAAAAAAAAACATACATGCATGAATCTAAAGGGGACATCCACAGCATATTCCTATCATGGTAATTAGGTAATGATGAAATTAATACAAGGCATTAGCAAACATTAAATACATATAATGTAATGTTAAAGGATGAAACTTACCTTAATATAGTCCTTTTGCAGGACCTGAATAATGGCAGAACAGGTCTCTGGGATAATGATCCCCAGAGCCTGGGGGAGATGCCTGTCATGGACTTGAGGTCCTGAAGGCTTCTCCCTGTCGCCAAGTACTGTAACGTGGCGACTAGCCTCTGCTCCGGAGTGATGGCTTGCCGCATGCAGGTATCCTGCCTGCTGATATAAGGGGTCAGCAAAGCCAGCAGACTGTAAAAAACAGGGTCTTTCATCCTGAGATAATTCCAGAAATCCTCAGGATCATTCTTACGGATCTCACAAAGCAAAGTCATGTGTGAGAATTGGTTACGCTGGCGCAGCCAATTCTTCGTCCATGAACTCCTCCTCACCCTGTTCAAGGACTGGGCTCGGGTCAAAATATTAACCCCAACACCAAGCCCCCACACAGCACGAACTCGAGAATGAGTACGTCCATACACCATGGCTTCAAAATGGTCGGCTGGTCAAACAAACAAACTTAACCGAACGAAAAAATGGTATGAGCAGGTAACATTCTCAATCAAAGCTCCCCCAACAGTGTTCAGTCTGCTGGGTTGGAAGCTTTTAATGAGTTTTAATAAGAATTAACTGTGTTGATCATGCATATGAGTGCCTTATTTATAACTCTGTGGATAGGGTATACAATTAAAGTTAAACCCCTTACACCCAGAATTCTTACAGCTGTATATCCCCCAAAAAAAATCTTACAGCTGTATATCCCCCAAAAAAAAAAAAAATGCTAAATCTGAATGGAATTTTAATTTTTCAAAATCATTTCAAACATTTCTGCTGTTTGCTTCATATCCGTAACAAGTGGTGGGTTATAAACAGTATATTTATAAATATGACTTTACCATTATGATCAACCATTGGTCCCTCCACACATGCCAGGGTGCTGGGTGTAATCCTCGACTCTGACCTCTCCTTCTGCCCCCACATCCAATCACTTGCTAAATCCTGCCGCCTTAACCTCCGCAACATCTCCAGAATTTGACCTTTCCTGACTAATGACACCACAAAGCAACTTATTCAGTCCTTGATTATTTCCCACCTTGACTACTGCAACACTCTCCTTAATGGCCTAACCTTACGCAGTCTATCCCCCCTTCAGTCTATTATGAATGCTGCTGCTAGACTAAAACACCTCACTAATCAATCCATGACTGCTGCCCCTCTCTGCCAATCCCTACACTGACTTCCCCTACCCCACCGTATAAAATTCAAAATGCTAACCACAACATACAAGGCCATCCTCAAATCACCCCCAGCTACATCACCAACCTCATCTGCAGATATCGCCCAAATCATCCCCTCCGCTCCTCCCAGGACCTCCTGCTCTCTAGCTCCCTTGTTACCTCCTCCCATGCTCACCTTCATGACTTCTCCAGAGCCTCTCCCATCCTCTGGAACTCCCTGCCCCGGTATATCCAATCAGCCCCTAACCTGTTCACCTTTAGGAGATCCCTGAAAACTCACTCACCACCCCCTCCCTTTAGAATGTAAGCTCTATGAGCAGGGCCCTCCTTTCCCTTCTGTATTGAACTGTACTATAATTGTGCTGTCCCCGTCTACATTTTAAAGCTCTGTGTAAACTGTTGGCGCTATATAAATTGTGTAATAATAATAATATTAATAATAATAAATATACACCAAGAAAACAATGTTCATAAATCCTTCCTTAGGGGCAAGTGGGAATACAAGGAAAGGTCATGCATAAAGCAATATATAAAGAGTATAGGTTTTGTGCAAGGGGCTGATCACATAAAACATTTTCCAGGATAGCAATAGCTTAAATATGCCATACTATTTTGTTTAAAAAATCCAGATGATGATTAATATCAACATTTGTGATTCTTATGCCGCGTATACACGGTCGGAATTCTCGTCGGAAAAAGCTCTGATGCTTTTCCCGTCTGAATTCCGACGGAATTTTGCTCAAACTGTCTTGCCTACACACGGTCACACCAAATTCCGACGGTCAATAACAGCACGCCTTAAAAAACTTTTGACTGCACTATAAAAGGGAAGTTTAATGCTTCTGAGCATGCGTCGAATTGTTTCCGAGCATGCGTCTGAATTTTTCATGTCGGAATTGCATACACACGATCGGAAAATCCGATAGAAAGGTTTTCCGTCGGAAAAATTAAGAATAGGTTCTCAATCCAAAGTCTGTCGGAAATTCCGACAGAAAAAGACCGATGGGCATACACACTGTCGGAAAATCCGATGAAAAGCTCCCATCGGCCTGTTTCCATCGGAAATTCCGACCGTGTGTACGCGGCATTACACTTTTTTTAAACAGTTAACCAAATTTCCCAGAGTACCTCTTACAATCACAAGCAAAAGTGTTTTCTATGAGATTTCTCATTTTGATCTGACTTGGTTTATTTTGAAGAACAGAACAGTGTCAAAATGCATCACCAAATTGATTTTTCATATGAAGTAATGATTTATATGCCCAAACGTGTGGAAATAAATAACAAAATAACACATCAATTTCAGAAGGCTTCAAATATAAAGCCTTGTTATACAACTGTATCCTTCTTATACAAGTGCTCCATGTCCCAGTGTTTTTATGTATTTGGAAGTAATTGCTTTTTTCCAAGATTTGTTTAAAAGACCATTTTTTATCTTGTCGACAAAGTGTGCTCATACAAATAAATATTTCTGGGTTTGTGATGCTCTCCATTTGAAACAAAGTACATCTTTAAACTATATGAAGTATGTAAGGATAATATCTCTGTCTCTGTTCACATATTTGTTTAATTTATTATTGTTTAGATGTCTACTGAACATTAGTAAGCTCTAGAGCAAATAAGTACTACATACAGAAAAATAATAATGGGTGTTTACATATTGCATTATTTAATTCATAAATTTTTATACAAAATAATTTATATGGATATATTGTTATTATTGTGTTATGAAAAATACAATGTTGGCCATTTTCTATACCAGTATATATGAAAAGTTATACTGTATATACAGAACGATAAAGACTCACATAAACAGTATTTTTGTAAGTACGGGTTCTTTTCCAGGGATGTACTATCTATTACTCCATAGAAAGACTCCCAATATTGTTAGTACACCTCAATATTTTCTGTGTAAAAGTTTCTATTAGACTTAGAAGGTAATTAAGTAACTAGTACAGCAGTACAATAATATCATATTACAATGGTAGTGGATTAGGAGGTACAAATAGACAAAACATAACAGTAAAATTATATAGTAGAAGGCTGAGGATACAGACTGAATGCTATTCTGAGAAACTGATTCTTTGACCAGGAAATGGGGGTGGGATAACTAGAGGATTTTAGGGAAGGTATGGGTACCTGGAGGGTTGTAGGTAGCAGATGACCTGTCTCAACTTTTAAGTTTGCTTTGGCGTTGGGAATGTAATAATCAAGGTTCTACCAGAGTTTTATCAAAGCCTGGTAAAAAGTAAATATCAATCCAGGGTTGCTAGGTCTGGTTAACTTTGTCAATGTTACCTCAATTTTTGGATCATGTCTTGTCTGATTTTGTTTTTGGTTTCAGATAAATCCATTGTCAATCATGCTGCCTGTGATGTCACCAGCATGCACCAGTACGTGATGTCAGAAGGGGGTGGTTCCACCGGGTGACATAGCCAGATGGACCCGCCCCTTACCTATATAAGAATGTCAAAGCGCAAAGTAGGCGGAGCGTCTTTTTTTTGTTAGTTTTTTCGGGTCAGCAGGCAGCGTGATTGATGATAGATTTATATCGAGGGACACTATTTTTTTTATTTTTTAATGAAGGATTTGACAAAAACTTGTCTCTTGTACTTTTTGACATGTTTTTGATGAATAGGTAGGGGTACTATGTACCCGATATTCATTCACATGGGGAGGGCCAGGATCTGGGGCGTCCTTGTTAAAGGGGGTATCTTGATTCTGATAAGCCCCCTGCCCACAGGCCCCCACAGCAACTGTCCACAGTTGTGGGGATGAGGCCCTTGTCCCTATCAGCACCAAGAACCTACCCCCCATATTGAGGGTATGTGGCCTGGTATGGTTGAGGATGGGGGGCGCTCGCCATCCTCCCCCTTTTCTAACCTGCCAGGCTGCAGCCCAGATAAGGGTCTGTTATGGATTTTAGGGGGGGCACACACCGTTTTTTTTTTTTATTTGGCGTAGAGTTCTAAATCTATACTAGACCTGAAGGGTCTGGTGTGGACAGTGGGGGACCCCACGCCATTTTTTTTTCAATAGCCGGATGTGGGCAATTTTAACCACAGTAATTTTAAATGGGATTTGACTATTTTTTTCTTTAGAAATTTAATTTTTGCTGCAGCGTTTTTGTTTTTTTGTTTTCCATGCTACAGATGTGCCACTTTACAGGCACATTAAGGGGACCCCCAGGCACTATAGTTAAAAAAAAAATTAATTTTTATTGTTCCCATTGCACTTGCAGTGGAGTGTAACTCCACTTTGGCTAAGAGAAAAAAACATTCCCCATTGCAAGGATTATAACAACCTTTGTTGCAGATTCCTACTTTTTGTTATTCTGGAGAAATCCATGTGTGTTTGTCTTTGTCTCTGTTCGGAGTGGGTTTAATGGGAGTGGTTTTATAATTATCGGTCAGCTGTGGCAGCTGCAGGGCACTAATGAGGAAATCTGCTGGGCCTGCATGATATACTTGGTTGCAGAGGAGGCCTTAAATCTGACTTGTATTTTAGGCAGACTTCTGGGAAAATTGGTGAGCCAATCACACAAGCAGGAAATGATGTTTCTGGAGAGTGGTCAGCAGGCGCAGCGCTTGCGCAGTACGAAGGACTATGTAGCTTACGAAAATTGCCGAACCTAAACAGCTCTGAGTGAACTGTACCCCACCCAGGCGCAGTTAACATGTAATTGTACGAGGCGATGCCGCATGCTCCCAATGCTCGTGCTACTCTGCAAGGGGCGTCTATCGTGTAACTAAGGGGCGGGTCTAGTATTACTGTAACCAAAGGGCGCATTTATTATTATTGTTATATATCGAGCTCTTCTGTAGCCATCCGCCCCTTACACGATATAATAATAATAGACCCGCCCCTTGCTTACACGCTATAACAGATCTGCCCTTGGTTAGAGTATTAATAGAGCAGTCCCTTGGTTACACGATATATAACATTAATAATAACTGCGCCCCTTGCTTACAGTAATACTAGACCTGCCCCTTAGTTACACGTATAGAATATTAAAAAAAGTCAGTTACTTTGCTGAGTAACTAATTACTTTTCCAATGTAGTAACTGAGTTACTAACGCAATTACTTTTTGGGAGAAGTAATTTGTAACTTAACTAATTACTTTTTTAAAGTAAGATGACCAACACTGGTGGTCAGTACACATTCTGTGTACAGAACAACTCCATGTAGCCATATTGCTCTACATTTATAGAAAATGACAGCGGCTGCAGATTGAAAAGGTAATTTTTAATAACATTCAATTACAATATGACTTGTATCACAATTGTACATGCTATATTATTTTTTCTTTATTTGCTATATGTTTTCCCCGTGAAAGTAGAGTAACCCTTTAAGTATAGTTAAAATCACTGCTCCTGAAATAAACAATTGTTTTCAAAAAATTTTTTTGCATTCATGCATGTCACCAAGGCAGTGCCCAGACCTCAATACCCCTTTGTGGCCAATTACTTGCATATAAGCCTTCAAAATGGGCACTTTTGATTTTTACTGTTCGGCCCCCATAGACTTCAATGGAGTTCGCCGTTCAGGTTAGAACATTTCCCCTGTTCTGCTGTGAACCGAACAGGGGGGTGTTGAGCCCATGTCTACCACAGATGCTTGACACTCCCATTCAAACTCTGCCTATTAAAGCAGCAGATCCCCTTGAACAAAAATACATGTGCAAAAGGACAAATTCAATACGCAATGCAAAAAATGCATGCAATTTCTGTCCATATCCACTATACCTAGATAAATGGAGTTTGAGGGCTTCTGTAGCCATAGGAACTTAACATCCAAAGTTACCCAAGTGAAACTGCTTTCTCAGTTGAGCTTCTTCATATGTGACAACACAGCTTTGATATTCCTAGTATACCCCAGAAGGCACAAGACTATAGACTAATCGGACATGGCTGCCCATTCTCCCAGGGGATCTTAAAGAAGACCAATTCCAGCTACCTTTGCGCAGCCTTGCAAGACACTGCTATAGACAAAAAATGGGTAGTGGCGCTGCTAAATAGTATGAGATTTAATACATTAGTCCATCAATAAGACTTATATCAAGATGATTCCCACATCAACCTAGACATATACACTCAACATCTCCATACATCGCCCCCAGTTGCACATTCCACACTAAAGCCAAATCTGTTTTTTATCTGCATCAATCAAAAGGTCCACACCTCACTACCTTTTATAACATGGTCTTCTCAGATATGAAAAAACTGTGTTCACAACCAACTCTCCATCTTTCTGACTTAAAGGGGGGTTCCAGTCCCCCAAACATTTTTTTTTTAAGGAGAGCTCTGGAATTGTCACAACATGTAGATGAACATTTCTAACATGTCATATTTTCTGCACTTTTACTTTCTTTAAAAATAGTTAAATTACTCACTGTTCTCGGAAGCAGGCAGGTTCCATTTTAGCTGTGGGCATCTAAACCCCACCTGTGTTAACTTCCTGGATTTCAGTTCAGCTGACTATTCAGCATGCACCTATAAATCCCACATATTATTGCCTTAGTGAGGCCGTCCTTCTTCCTGATAGGTTGCTATAGCAATGGCAGTGTCTGCACAAGTTCCCGCCCCATTGCTATAGCAACCTGTCAATCAAAGGGCAGGAGAGGAGAAGAAGTTTACAAGCTGCTGCTGGGTGTACTGTGTACCGTGGCATTGCTGTGAAGTGGTGACAGCAGGGCTTTGCTAAACAGCAGCGGCAGTGTAACGGCGGAGAATGTTTCCCCCGATCGCCCCCTCCTCCTCCTTTCATTCTCAGGCATATTTGTCCCCTGGCAGAAAGTTGGATTTCCTTAATCTTGAGATGCCTCCAGTCCTTACAAACCTGAAGGCTGCCAAGCCAGGAGAACCGCAATACTATAGCCAACCACATCTCTCCCTTTGAGCTGATTTCTATACTTAAAAGGCCTGCTCCCTGGAATAGAAAATCCTTTCTGGAACAGTTCTCTTAAAATGTACCAAACAGAATGCATCAGAAGACTATGGAGATTTAAAATAAACATTTCCAGCGACTGTGGTCATTAAGATCGCCGCCCAGCTTCTTCAGATTTGTTCCCTCCCCATTGCCTACAAATCCCAGCATGCACTGGGCTAACTCCCGTTCGCGTCATTTTCTACTTCGAAATCTAGCGAGATTTCGGCAGTAGGCAGTTTGCAAAGACTCCTGGGACGCTGCAATCCCAGGAGCCCTTGCATAGTGACGTAATAGCCTAGGCGAATGAAAGGAGGAAGTAATAGAGAAGAAAAAAAAAAGGTATTTACATGCAAAAAAAAAAAAATGCCCATTGTGAAAAGTGCTGCATGTCCTGCTCATACAGGCAAAGTAAAAAAAATGGGTGGAACTCCACTTTAAGCCTCCTCACCCCTTTGGAGAATAAAGCATTAAAATTCTTTGCCAATAATGACAACCTAATCATAAAAACTGCTGACAAAGGTGGAGGGGTTTTTGCATTTGAGTGCATTTCAGATAGGTCTATCATGGCTAATGAAAGGTCCTCTTTGTTATGCAAAAGAGAAAACTTTTGAATTCATAAACTTGGCACCATGTCCCCGAATGGCTTAAATGGGGACCTAGGGGTACATAGCATAACTTAGACTATTACCTGGGCAGTTTCATTGGACCTAGATTAGGTTTCTGTCAGGACTGGGCTCAGCCCTTCCTTCTCTGAGCTTGCCGCTCAGCTGTTGGCTAATTGCCAGCTCCTATCTCTCCACAGTTACTCAGCTGTTGATGATATCCTGCTCAGTGCTTGTCAGTCCTGCCTACTTAAGCCGTCCAGCCCAGAGGATCTCTGCCTTTGCCTTAGTCAACATCACAGAGACGCTCTCCTGCATTCCTGTTAAAAGACTTGCTTGGCTGACATCCCTTCTTTTTACACTTATTGGCATAGGTTTTTCTTCAGGGATTTCCTAGTGAGTGCATCTGTTACTGCCGTATGGCAATATTGTTCAATCATTTTTCTTTTTGGGGCGGGGGGGTGGGGTTAACATTTTCTGGAATGCTTGTTATCTGTTTCATTTTAGTTGGTGATAATCACAGATTTTTCTCACCCTTTTTTAATTTTCTTTATTGCTGGTTCTCAAGTGTACAGAGACATGTATTTACATGCACTTAATCCATTTTTAATGTATTATTGTAACTTGGTTTTATGATAAATTTTTAATCTTGTAAAACAAAGGAGTGTTGATGGCTGAGGTAAGATATAGTTGCTTTAATTATCTAATTCCACACATTGTCCAGCCCCCTCCTTTTAACTTTAGTATAAAATTTATTTTGCCACCTCTTCTCATTGACTTAATAAATCACTCATGTGTAAATTGTGTCGTCATGACACCAGTGGCATCCAAGCTTTGTTTGTGCTCCAAGCCTCTCTAATGCGGCGTACACACGGTCGGAATTTCCGATGGAAAAAATCCGATGGGAGCTTTTCATCGGATTTTCCGACCGTGTCTATGCCAACGTTTTTTTTTCTGTCGGAATTTCCGACGGACTTTGAATTGAGAACCTGTTCTCAATTTTTCCGACGGAAAACCTTTCTATCGGATTTTCCGATCGTGTGTATGCAATTCCGACACGCAAAATTCAGACGCATGCTCGGGAACAATTCGACGCATGCTCGGAAGCATTAAACTTCCCTTTTATAGTGCTGTCGAACGTGTGTTATGCCGCTGTGTTATTGACCGTCAGAATTTGGTGTGATCGTGTGTAGGCAACACAGCTTGAGCGGAATTCCGTCGGAAAAACCGTCAGAGTTTTTTCCGACGAGAATTCCGATCGTGTGTACGCGGCATAAGTGTTCTTGGTATTGGCTTCATCCTAAGCCATTTCTGTCAGTCTGGCAACATCACTTCTGGCCCGTCACTTCCGGTCCACACAGCGGTAGCTCTGGCTTCAAATTGGTACACACATCTGCTGTGAGAGTCCCCACACCTACCAGTTTGGCATTTCTAGGGACCACTGACTACCCAGCTCATTCACCATCTTTGGCAGGTTACATCTACCACAACTGCAGGCACATACTCATCTATCCGACTATGTAAGTGTGTGACTTTTCATATTGTTGTGACAGTCTTTATACTGTATTTTTCCGTCACAGGGAACATTTATATATTGGACTGAATTTGGTGAAGACCTTGAGTGCTTTAGTTTTAGTGTATTGGACTATGTTTTCTGGCTTTGTTCCACCTCTCCGGGTGGTCAAACTAAACAGCAGCCAAGCCTTATGGACATCATACCAAATATTCTTTATTGTTTATTGTTTTTTTAAACATTGTGTTGTGAGTATCAAGGCTATGTTAGCCCATTTCTCTGGGATAGTATATCCCATTTTTTCCCCTTTGTATTATAGCCACATTATTTATTTTTATTTTTCATATGCTAGGTCTTCATTCAGCCATAATTTGTTGTGGCATTTGGTTGCTGATTTGCTGGAGGAACATGGTGTCCTGTCTGCTTTTGGGGACTTCCGGGTAGGTATTGGGGGGAGTAGGGATTTTGTGGGAGATCATCTATTGTGGGTTGCTTTTTAAGCCATGCCATGCTCTCAATTTTGGATTCTAATATGTTCAAATAACCCTGCTATGATTATCTTTTCATGATAACTTTTTTTGTAATAATTGAATGCTATATTTTGTGTCTTTCTTACATTCAACTTTCATCTACAGGTTCTCAATCTCACTTCCCCTGAAGAAGCCAATGTATTGGCGAAACATGTAGGAATATGTTGCCTGTTACACTAATTGGCCTTATAACATTCTTGGCCATCTCTGTATGTATGAATTGCTCTATGATTGTCAACACTCCTATATGTGTATGTACCCTCCGTTTTAAAAAACTTTTTTGTACCAATAAAATATTATATTCTTTATTTCTGTGTGTTGAATATACTGTTCTTAGGCACCGTTATAATCCCCGCTCTCTATCCCCTCTTGTTTTGTCATTAAGGAAAATTTTTTGGTTTCCCAAATTTTATCCCAATTGTCTTCCTTAAGGTTAATAATGAGGTCTGCTATCCACTGTAGTATGTAGGAGTGGTGATGTTAAAATAGTTCAGCTATCATGATATGTGAGGAAGCAAGGTGGGGTGGTTGACCCTTTAAGGAAATATTTGACCTCTACATAGTGAAATGTTTCATATGCGGGAAGGAGGAATTATTTCTGTAAGATTTGGAAATACATGACTTCCCTAGCATTTACCATTGCATGTATACTAGTGTTCTTAATTGCTCATAAGCTGTGAACAAAGCAGGATGCACATGTCCTGGATAAAAGGAGATGGGTTACATAAAAAGGAGAGTAGTGGGATGTGTGGGGAGATTACCTGCCTGCTTCACAGAGCCTAAATGAGTAGATTGTGATGTGGTTGGAGACAGATGCACCTAATAATATTGCTTTTAGAATCCTTTACGCTATACTTATCAAAAGCAATACTTCCCATGGTGTATGATAGCTTGTTATTGCACCAGCTTGGCAGCATGGTCGTATTTGGTGAAGCAAGTAATTGCTTCCTGCCTCCCTTGCATTTAGGTTGATAGAGGTTCAAGTCCACCAAGTGTTCTGGGTACACTTGGTGGATCCCCACACAAAGGCAAGAACTCTATTCTCCAAAATGCACAGTTAGTGTGATGAAACTGCAACTAAGGGATATTTTACCAAACCAGAATGCTGCGTTATCCATGCAATCAGAAGTATACAGCGCCATGCATTCTGGTCAAGTTGACACCCAAGTAGGGAAAGTGTGAGGCCCAGGTGAAGAGTAATAAGTTGCACAGAAGGAGCGAAATTTTAAGGGCTTTAGATTTATTATTTTTTACTTTTATTCTAGAGATTTGTTCAAATAGATCAGGTTATGGCAGCAAGTTTGTGTTGAGACATGTGGCACTGTTAAATATAGACGCACATCACCCACATTTAAACAAAGTTTAAATTTGTGATGATGGCCCATGATATATTTGATCTCTGATGTCAGGGTGTTGTTTAATCAAAGGGTTAGATTAAAAGAACAAATAGTAGGAAGGAAAGAGGGAAGTCCTGGTGAGTGCATCTTTCTATAATGAAGGGGTCAGATTTATAGTTTTTTTTTTTATACAAATGGGGAGGAGTGTAGTGTGGATAACCAGGTTATGAATTTTTGGCCCAAAACCCCCTTTTGCAAGAGCATATAAAAGATACTTGACGGTTATGGAGATGCTCAATAATAAAGGATTTATTATGTATTTTTTTTTTTTTTTTTACTTCCATTTCTATCTTTATTTTTATTTTTATTACTATTTTCATTTTTATTTTTTATACTTATATATATATATATATATATATATATATATATATATATATATATATATATATATATATATATGTTATATATATATATATATGTTATATATATTTTTTTCATATATTTTGAATCATACTGCTGTCCCACTCCTTCCTATTGGCTACGTAAGACCCCACAGCAATTTGGGTAATGTAGTCTCTAGCTCCCATGTGAGCAGTATAAATACAACCCCACACCAGCATGGCATATTTACCGTCTGAAGAAGGAGCATGCATGCCTGATCACTCAGAGCATTGGAAACCACCAGAGCTGACGAGCCTCCACCTGTACCCAAACCCACCAGCTACCAGGATCATACAGAGAGGCCTACTTATGTGGCATGCCTTTATACATTTAACTTCTTGTGAGTTGCCATTTTTTAATTGCATTAAATTATGAATTTGACTAATCATACTACACTCAGATGAGCACTGCTGTGTCTCCCTGCTTTCTTGTTCACAGAGCTACTTCCTCCTTGTCAGCTGGCTGCACACCCTGAGGGTAGAATCAGCAAAGACATTTTAACCCTTTACTATATGTAATGATTTTTTCCCTGAATACTTTCTAATTCTTATTGTTTTAGGGTTTACTTTTTTATGTCCATTTTTTCTTATGCATGAATCGTTTATATTTTATGGTCATTGTTTTAAACATCTCTTATATCTGGGGTTCCTTTTTTGCACGTTGCCATTGGCCCCATATTTTAATCTATCTGATCTGTCACTTGTTCAGCTTCTGAGAAATAGTATTGGGGATGTTGAAAATCATATCCATTTGCCTTCTCTGATGTGTGGTCCAATGGCCATCATACTTGGCCCTGGAATTTATATTGTGGGCCAAACAGTCACCTCACAATCTCCCTCTTTCCTTCGACATCAGGAGGTCTAGGCACCTGTACTGTGTTTGAAGTTTATATACATTGAAAGTTCCCTGAAGAAGCAGAGAACATTTTCTGCAAAATACTTTGGACTACAATGTGAAATTAATGTATTTATTGAAACTTTCAATATGCAATAACACACACTGCTGTGCTACTGTTTGTATGTGATTGCATGTTTTTATACTCTATTGTGGTTTTTAAACCATTTTTGTATAATTTTAAAAAATGTTTTACCATAAAGATTGTGTATGTGCTCACCTGAGTGACAACTCCATATCCTTAAAAATCCTGTTTTTTTTCTTAAGGGGTTTCCCCTTCTTGTATTTTCTTTGTTGCGTATTTAGGATCTGGATGTGGAGAGTTGTCCCTAGAACTGGTCAAATATAGATAAATAGTATAGATCAAAATATACTGTAAATTGTAAAATAAAATATACCAATAATCAAGACATGGCTGGTTGCCAGACCAAATGGCCACATCTGAGTGAAGCTCCCAATACAGAGGCACACAGCAACAGAGAGTGGTGGTACTGACCTGCACTTATTTCCCTACACAACAAGAGAGGCACCTCACATTGTGATGGATTTCTTCTGCTCCCAGAGTGTGTCAGCTTCACAAGAAAGAGTGGCTTATGGCCGCTCTCCTCTGTCTTTCACAGGATCCTCTCCAGGGCAACATACACAACACAGGGGAGGAGAGCTTGGGCTGCAGCTACATATACATCTGTTTCTACTATTTCAAGGACATCTGCAGCCAGCAAAAGTTTGAGAGCATATTCTCAATTTTGAAAACATCCTTATTGTCTGAATGGAGAGAGCCAGGATTCAACTAGGAAGTATGTGGAGCCCATTGATAACTTCACAACTACAGGACAACCGGTCCTGAACACCACTCTTGAGGATATCTCTTATGCCACGTACACACGATCGGAATTTCAGCCAGCAAAAGTTTGAGAGCATATTCTCAATTTTTTGGGCGGAAAAAGTTCCGATCGGAAATTCCGATCTGCTGTAGCAATTCCGACGCGCAAAATTCCTATGCATGCTCGGAAACAATTCGACGTTTGCTAGGAAGCATTGAACTTAATTTTCTCGGCTCGTCGTAGTGTTGTACGTCACCGCGTTCTTGGCGGCTGAAAGTTCAGGGAACTTTTGTGTGACCGTGTGTATGCAAGCCAAGCTTGAGCGGAATTCCGTCGGACAAACCATCCAAGATTTTTTCGACGGAAAATCTGCTCGTGTGTATGCGGCATTAGAGGTATGCTTCATAAAGATTGAATGATTTTTATACAGCAAACAAGGCAGATATCACAGTCATAGGTGATTAGGTGGACCACATAGAGACTAAAATGTGTGATTTTGTGTAGCGCTGACATTCTTGTCTATTGATGTGGTTATGCATACTTTAATGTAAGGTTAATGGACATTGCTATGGTTCCGTATCTAGAGCCATCTAGTGACCAATTGTGGGTAACGCACCTGTATATATTTGCCTCTGAACAACCTAAAAGACTTATACAGGAAGTAACTGTTGTTTTGATTCAGAAGGTTGACCTTGTTACCCAGGAGTCTGTGTGACCTACCCATGAACACTCTCTTACGCAGTGCATGCTGGGTAGGAGATAAAAGGAACCCGAGTGGCCATTTTAGGTCTCTTGGGATCGCGTTGCCTGCCTGTGTGGATCTGTGAGGAGGCTTCCCGGAGACAGCGGCCTACAGCCATCACGGAGTGCAAACCTGCTTGTTTGTGAAGAGACTTGATGGAGCCTGAGAGAGGGTGACCGGATCGAGAAGGTCCAGAGACATTCATCGGAGCATCGGAGGACCGGATCCATCCAGTGGAGTGGTACAGAGCGTCTGGCCCAGCTGACAGAGAAGCAAGCTGCAGTCACCGGACCAAGGTCATCACACGGAACTCCGATCCAGTTGGTGAGCGGGTTATGGCCCACCGTTTGTTAACTTTTTTACATGCATTTAGACTCACATACAAGCCTCACTGGAATCTGTAGTTCCACGGAGGAGTAACAGAGCAACTGACACTGAGCAGGCTTGAGGCCTATGTACTCTGGCGCCCCAAGCGTTGTAAATAAGTTATTGGAGTTACACCAGGAGCACCTTAACTCAACCTTCCATATACTTTGGATTACAAATTTCAAAGGAGTTACTTTAGCTAGCGAAGAAAGAAGACCGGGACAAAGTACTTTAAGTGAGATCTCACACATAGCCTTTAAAGTAGTTAAGCCCCATACACACGGTCGGACTTTTTCATGGATTTGGTCCGATCGGACAAGGTTGTTGAAAAATCAGACCGTGTGTATGCACCATCGGACAGTGTTCGTCGGTTTGTCCGTCGGACAAAGTCTTATCTCCTGCTGGAAAGATTTGCCGTCAACCCGGTCCGATCACACCAAATCCGAGCGTGTGTACGCTTGTCCGACGGACAAAGTGCTACGCATGCTCAGAAGAAATTCTGTGACGGAAGCGCTCGGTCAGGTAAAACTACCTTTCCTAATCGACACAGCACATTCGTCACGCTGCAATGTTAAAATGTCTTTAATGCAGCGCATTCTCTTTTTCTTTACAATGCAACAAGAATGACATGTTTTAGCTGCTCCTATTCACCCGCACTTCTCACAAACTTACTTCTTTATTACTTTGCAGCATTTATACACTACATGTTTATTTTTACTCTGAACGGAAAAGAATCTTTGTTATTTTTTTACCATGATTTGTCTTTTTTTTTTTTTTTTTTTTTGGGGAATACATATTTGAATGTTTTTTTTTTTTTTTTTTTTTTGGAGGGGGGTTGTGTGTCTCAAATTACCAAAAACACATTATTTACATTTGTATTTGTTGCTTAAATTTACTAGGAGGTTGTTTGTTGTTGTTGCCCCTTGTTAATTCTACTTTAGGATTAGTGAAATGTACCTGCTTACTCAAAGAAAAACTGTCATTGTAGCAAAGTAAAACACAATAGTCAATGATTATTTCAAATCAAAAAAACCTTTATTTAGGTCACACCAACAAACCAAAGAGGAACGCAGCCATGGTGAAACTTGGGGAATTTGCAAAGTCTTGGCCCCCCACGGCAACCATCATTGTTCAAGCGTAGAAAATTGGGGGCCTGAGGAGTACGTATATTAAGGGGAGTGCAATCTGGTCGTGAAGTCCAAAGTATCCGGAACTGCAGCAGATGCCATCTAGGTCCCCAGGCTCTGGTACTACAAGAGGCTCCATCTTCTCTCACACCAGACTGATTGCAGGTCGTCACTCTCAGGTCTTCCTTCCACGCTTCCTTCCACGCTGTGGCTGTCGTGCTGGTGGGGTGGCAGAAGGAGGAGGAGGAGGAGGAGGAGGCGGAGCATGGTAGCTATGGCAAACATGTGTGACTGGGGTCATCTCCCCAGCCCTACCCTTATTTAGGACATGGAGGATGAGCCCCTCACACATGTTGCGTTGCCCCACCTCCATACCCATCATTTTTGTGACAACCACCGAGCCAAAGGTCTCCTCGTCGGCGGGTGTGGCATGTAGGGAGTCTGAAGCCTCTCTGATCATCCGGAGCGCTGACTGTGCCGCATAACCCCCCCTTCTCGCCCTTTTGTACGGAGGGCGGAGGGGAGGGGTTTGGGTGTCAGTCAGGCTCCGAGGCCTAGCCCCCTCTTGGCTGCCACTACCCAGCTGGTGGCTGCCACTAACCCCTGCCTCCTCCTGACTGCCACCTTCCACAGCCACCTCCTGGCTGAGGTCTTCCTGTGTATGAAAAAGGGACATAGTTTCAGTTATTTGTTCATCAAACACACACAATTCTCATCTAGTGACTGGTGCAAAATGTTTACAAATAGAAAACCATACAATTCTCAGCCCTGCAGTTTAGATTCTGGCCCCAAATGTCTCCCACACCACTGTCTGTTGATATGTCAAACACGTTAGGAACTAAGCAATTGGCGATCCTGAATTAAGTGAACATCATTCATTATTCCCATAAATGGTAACAAAACTACTATACCTGGAACAAGCTGGGCTCCTCCACCTCTTCCAGACTGGAAGGCCCAGGTTGCTCCTCGGAAGCCTCAACAGGGGTGGGCTGCGCGCAAGGAAGCGTGGAAGGAGGAGTCGAGGTTGACTCCGTGACATCAGTCTGGTCCTTCAGAAAATGGAGACTCTGATAGTACCAGAGCTTGGGCACATAGACCTCATCTGCTGAAGTTGCAGTTTCCTCAGACTTCACGACCTTCTTCCGCTCCCTGATATACGCACTCCTCAGGCTGCCAATTTTCTTTCTAATATCATCAACAGTTGCCGTGGGGAACCTTGGCTTGACAAATTCCACAAGTTCCTCCAGGGCTGCGTGCCTCTTTGGTTTGTTGGTGTAATGTGGGTGTATACCCTGCCACAATATGGGAAAATCCCTGTATTTGGCAATGAAGAGGGGGAGAAAACTCATGTCGTTGAATCCCTTCATATCAATCTCTGCAAGACACAACAACACACAAAACCCTATAAATTATGTCAGGCTAAACTCTCCTAATCTTCTCCATAAAGAAGCCTCAAGTTCAAATCAGTCTAGGCTAGTTATGTACCAACGTTAAATTGTACCTTCGTTTGTAGCGATCGTCTCGTGTGAGTTTTCTCTCCCCTCGTCTCCCAGATCGTGGCTACGACACAGGCGTGTGACGTTTTATATACAGTGCGCATGCTTCAAACTCCGCCCGCCCCTGACGATCTTTCTCGTCTATTCCCCACCCCTTCTCTTTACGGCGTAGTGGGGAGAGCACATGGCGGGGACACAGCAGGTGCGCCACAAATATCCCACCAACGAGGAGGAGGACGAGGAAAGTCCGGAGGCAGAAACGTCCCGATCCCGGAGCCTGAAATTCAAGGCCTCCAATATGTCATTTGGAGAAATGTTGGAGATGGTGGACATATTAAAGAGGAGCGACTATGATGGGAAGTATGGGCCTTACCTCAACCCCAATGTCCGCAAGGCCAAGATCATGTCTAAAGTTGTGAGGAGGCTGTACAATCATTTTGGGGTACAACGATCCAAGGAGCAACTGAGGAAACGCTGGTCAGACCTGAAACTGAGGGAGGCCGATCAGTACAGAAAGATCAAGCGAATTCTTCTAAAAAGTAAGTAGTTGTGTTTTGTGTTTGATTTCTTGCTTGCATACTGCTCCATTGTGGTTTGATTTTTACAAAGTTGTACATTCCAAAATGGCCACTTTCAGGTTCGTCTGTGCATTCGATCGTACTCAGCCTCGATCTTTCTGCCACTGTCATGATCGTGTGTGTGCATTCGATCGTACGCAACCTCGATCGTTCGGCCACTTATAATACGATGTTTGGTGAAGTTTTTATTGAAAGGAAGTTTGTTCTCACTAGAGATGTCAGCAAGAGCGTAAACCAAATTTTGTCAATGTAAAGGAGAGGTCACTCAGTAGCTGTTTACCCATCTGGACTCTAGAGCACTAGTGCTGGGACACCCAAACCCCCTTTTTATTATGCTTTTCCACACATGTGCTCCAGTGGATACTAGAGGGGGGTCTCCATCACACAAACTTCTACCAAAAAGCTAGTCAGTTTAGCACCTTTACAAAGTGACTACATTCATGTAGTTGACATTTGTAACTGGCCAAACTAAAATAGTGTCCGTCACTTTCAAACAATGTTTGTCATTTCCTATTTCTGCCCTCAATAGCTTGTGTTGCTAAATCTTCCTTTTGGACATTCTCATAGGGGAGCGAAAACTTGGGCCGTCTGAGGAAACCCCCAAACCAACACCTCCCAAAAAAGGGGAAAGAGCAGAAGCAGAGGAGGAGGAGGAGGAGGAAGGAGAGATCATCGAACTTGGAGAAATTGTCACCACAACAGGTGAGTGTGGGAGAACACAGCTACTGGTAAGCTAATCCATGTATGGCTGCCTCATTTCCAACACCCCATTTTTGTTTGTTTGTGGTTTTTAGGTGACGTGGATGTTGTGGAAGAAAAAAATCGCACTTTACCACAGAGAGTGCCCACGTACTCATCGGAGAGATAATGGTCTGCAATCGAGATCTAGATTACATAAAGCAAAACATCAATGATGTTCAACAAAAATTGAAGAACATCATTGATGTTTTAGGAAAAATATGAAAACGCACCAAGTAATTAACACACATTTGTGCCAGCTTCTGAACACATTTGCAACTTAAAAACTGTGTGAAATTTGGAACATGCACACATTGTGTCCACATTTGCTAGCTCCCATCATGGTGGATGAATGCCAACGTTTTTTTGGGGGTGCAAACACTTTACGAACTACGAAAGTGGTTGTGGTGAAGGGGTTGCACCCCCAAAAAACGTCCATTCATCCCCATGATGGAAAATGGCACTTTTGAAGCTTCTAGGCATGTGTTTTACCATCTAATGTCCATTTTCAGACCCAAATTGTGTGCATGTTCTAAATTTCCACTTTCCGGGGGTGACCCCCCCATGTGATGAAGGCAAGATCAAACACACTTTGAACATATATAGTCATGTCTGATCTTGTCTTCACTTTACAAAGTTGAACTTTCCGAGTTCATAGGTTCTGTTTTGCTCCATGCCTGGTTTTACCAATTGCGGAATGTTTGTAAACAATGTTGTAAATAAACAAGATGTTGTCAGTTTTGGCGTGAAGATTGTAAACGCACTTGTGAATGTTTTCCTAGTAAACTTTTTTACTTTTCTAAATGTGTGGCTTCCTTATTTAAAAAACACAATGCATTATGTATGTAAAATGTAAAGGATATGGGGGGCAATGGGTGTTATTTACTAAAGGCAAATCCACTTTGCACTCCAATTTTCTTTCCCTGGGAACTTTTTCAATGCACTTGTAGAGCATAGCGGATTTGACTTATGTAAATGACACCCACAGTGCTTTGTACGAAAACACGGAGCACAGCATTTTTGAGAATACACACATGTCAGACCTGGTGCTGAAAAGGAGTATTTTGGGTGTCAGTTATGCAGTACAAACCTTCTCTAGACCAAAGATTAGGAAGCAAACACACAACATGAGAATAATCTTTTTGGGAAGAAGAGACTGTTACCTCCTTTTGCCCAGAAAGTGCATTCCCACTGTCGAAGGCAAAGGGAAAAAATGTCAAAGTAAAATAAGCTAAAAAGAAGACTGAAATGCCAAGAAATCATAGGTTGGTTAAAATATCTGATTTATTAAAAAATGCCTCTCACACATCGTCAGGCAGAGCAATGGCCCCCCTACCCACAAAGTACTCCATATATTGGTCCCGGACCACACGGGCATTTAGAGGGGGCAAGCCTGGACGTGCCACTCGAAGGGCTGTGAGTTCCGCATTTGGAGGGCCCTCCACATCTGGGCCAACGGGCACCACATAGTTCCTGTTATGTCTTTTGAGGAAGTTGTGCAATATGCAACAGGCAAGAACTATGTGGTTCAGTTTGTATTCCGCCAAGTTAAATGCCGTCAGGAACAGGCGGAAGCGGCTGGCCAGGATGCCAAAAGCGTTCTCCACAACTCTTCTGGCTCTGGACAGCCTGTAGTTGAAGACCCTCTGGTCCGGGGTGAGGGTCCTCATCGGGAACGGCCTCATCACATGGGGAGTCAACGCAAACGCTTCATCTGCGACAAAGACGAAGGGGAGTCCTTCGGCATTCTCCTCTGGAGGTGGCAAGCACAGACTGCCACTTTGGAGACGCCAGTAGAACTCCGTGTGCGTAATGGCCCCACCATCCGATATCCGGCCGTTCATCCCCACGTCCACATACATAAACTCGTATGTTGCCGACACCACCGCCAACATCACTACACTATTAAACCCTTTATAATTATAATAGTAGGACCCCGAGTTGGGCGGTGGGACGATGCGGACGTGTTTCCCATCAATTGCCCCTCCGCAGTTAGGAAAGTCCCAACGGCTGGCAAAGTGGGAGGCCACAGTCTGCCATTCCTGTGGCGTGGAAGGGAACTGTGGAGTGAAACAAGAAAAAAAAATTAGTCACTTTGCACCTAAACATTGCAAGCAGATTAGACAATCAACATCTTGGAACAAGAGCATTGTATAAAATTGGAGGCTGGAAAGTATTTGCACAGAAAAGTAGAGGCTCCCCTTCACAGATTACTCACCCCCCCATCAATCCCCCCACTTCTGATGGGACATTGGCAATAACTAGGGTTTTGGGGGGGGGGGGGGGGTGGTGGACAGCTAACCCTCTGCACTTCATTGATTGGCAAATGGCTCAATAATGTGGGCTAGTTTGGCCAGACCCTCTGTACTTAACACTATTGGCAGGCCACAGGAAAGATCAAATAACATTTCAACCCCCCCCCCCCCCCCCCAAAAAAAAAGGCAGGCACAGTGTGACATTATTAAATTACCAAGCAAGCTAATAGGAGGGAAAGAAGACAAAAAAATAGGAAATGGAATGTATGGAGGCAGCCCCTTGCACTACATGCTTTGCTGAATTCATCCCTAAAGATGCGCACTATAAAGAGGTAGGTATATAGTGTGTAGGGACCTTGGGAAAGCCAGCAGATAAAGGATTGGTACCATCTGACAGAGCAGTTGGGGGAGGGGGTTCCTAATGAGTTTGCCCCCCCCCCCCCCCCAAAAAGAAAAAAAAAAGGGGGCTCTACATGAAGTAAACCACACAGCAAACATTTGTGCATATTTTAGGGGGTGTTTGGGGGCAAACAATACTATGCAGCAGACAAAAGACATTGCTTAAGTGACTAGGCCATAGGTGTCTATTGGGGCAGAAGAGCATGCTGGGGAGGTAAGTGAAGGGAAAAATGCATGAAGGAGAAAAGGGGCACAGCATATTAGAACATATTGCAATCATGGTAATTAGGGAAGGAGGTCAAAAATACAAGTCATTAGCAAACAGAGCATACATAGAAGGGAATAGTAAAGTAGAAATGTTACCTTAATATAGTCCTCCTGCAGGACCTGAATGATGGCAGAACAGGTCTCTGGAATAATGATTCCCAGGGCCTGGGGAGAGATACCTGAAGAGAACTTCAAATCCTGAAGACTTCTCCCTGTCGCCAAGTACCTCAACGTGGCAACAAGCCTCTGCTCCGGAGTAATGGCTTGTCTCATGCAGGTATCCTGCCGGCTGATAAAGGGGGTCAGCAAAGCCAAAAGACGGTGAAAATCGGGGTCCGTCATCCTGAGAAAGTTCCTGAAATCATCAGGATTATTCTCCCGGATCTCACGAAGCAAAGGCATGTGCGAGAACTGGTCACGCTGAAGCAACCAATTCTTGGTCCACATACTCCTCGTCACTCTGTTCATGGACGGGTCTTGGCTCAAAGCTAAAAGCCCGACACCAATTCCGCGTACAGCACGAACTCGGCGACGAGTACGCACGGGAAACATCGCTCACAAGGTCACAAAAGGTCAGCTGGTCAGAACGGACAAACAGAAAGCACCGATAAACAGCAAGGCCTGAAAGAACGAAGTGAATACCAGCAACGAGCAGACAATAAGCAGTGCAAATCAAAGCGTCCTATATCAAGATATAGGCCGCAATGACCAACAAATGCGAACTGACTACACGCACTAATAAACAGATACGCACGACAAGCACAAACTGAAGAGCAGTAACGATCTGAGTCAGAAAACTGAGAAGCGCGAATCTTAAGTCACCAAACTTCCACTAACTCTCGATAAACACGGGATCAGCAGAAGGAGCCCAACGGGTGCCTGACGTGGTGCTGAACTTCCCTTTTGTAATCTCGTGGACGACGACTTACGTCACAACGTTCTTCCGGACCGGATATTCCGACAACGTAGTCCGACCGTGTGTACGCAACACCAACATCGGACAAAGTACGTCGGACAAAGTACGTCGGACAAAGTCCGACCGACCTGGTCCGCGGATTGTCCGAGCGTGTGTATGGGGCATTCATGTAGTGAAGCTACTGAGAAACCATAAATTGCTGTATAGGTGGGAGTATGGTATCAAACTCATCATTAGTAGAGATGGAGTGACCTATCTGATATCCTCAGTAGAAGATAGATTAGGCATTCGAGAAAGGTTGGGAGGTACTGCCTACTACAGGAGAAGATACATCTGCAAAAACTTCACAAGGCAGAAAAACAAATAAGGCCAGGGTAAGAGGGACTGTCCTGGGAAAAATCTGCCTAAAAGGAATGCATTGTTTTTGTGAGTTTTATCCAAAGAATTAAAATTGTACCATCATTTTCTTTGAAGCTCTGGAGATTTAGTACTTTAGTTCTACAATGTTGAGATTGAGCCTTTGAAATCTTGTTCCCCTTCATGTTTAAGACAGTGCTATGCTACACAAAGGAGCTGCTTTTAAGCTTTTTTTATTTCTGACTCTATATTACAACTTACAGGGGGTTATTTGTTTTATTTTTGTTTGTTTGTTTGCTTGTTTTTTCCTAGTCCTCATCTATTTTATACAGAAAACACTACATAGGAACTCTTGTGATAATCAAGACATTGCCTCAACCTTTCTACTGTTTGGATCAATCTATGCCTCAGCACAATCTAATAGACTGTTTGAATATAAAAAAGAAACAATTGAGGTAAAAGTAAACATACAATGACTGTTGGCCCTTAGGTTAATGTCATTGAATGCTAAGGCAGGCCATAGATGGTGAAAATTTCTTTCAATTTCTTTGTACGATTCCCCTATCAACACAGACAGCGTTGGCAAGGGAATCCCTCCTTCTGAGCAATTGTCTTGAGGGGGAGACAGGAGTGGGTGAGAGAAGTCATCCCGCTGGGAAAAAAACAGTGTTTATCGCTAGCAGCTATAGTAGCCACTAGCGATAATTGCAAGGGAGTCCAGCAGACTGGTTGTACCCAAGTTAATCGATCAATCAACTTGGTACATTCAGCTTGGCCATTAATGGTTAAAATCTTGGCCGGTTCCTGCTGAATCTGCCAAGATTCAAACCGTGTATGGCTGGCCTTAGGGTTTCAATAGCCTTTATAAAAGATCGGCCCTATATAGATAAACACATTATCTAAAAAGTAACATTGTATGTCTACAGGAAACATATTTTCTTGCTTCCGAACAACGAAAGATTCCCTCATATTTGTTTGCTTCATATTTTCATACCACCCAATATCCCTGCTACAATATTGTTAAAATTTGGGCACAGTATAATTCATGCCGTAAACTTCCTTTGTCTATAGCTATAGATTCAATCTTACAAATATGATTTGGATGCCAGAAAAGTATTTTGTAATTCACCACTGTGGATCATAAAGAAAACTTTTTGAATAATTAGTTGAATCTTTAGAAATGTTATATCCAGAAAAAAAAAAAATGATTGAATATGGAAATGGTAAAGCATCCTGCTGATGAGGGTGTAGCTACCCCCAATCCATGTATAGTATATAATATAAAGCTATACAGGTACAACATTTAGCCGATTGGGTTAAAGGGATTCATTCCTTATATCAGTTGGTAAGTACAGTTAATACACATGCACAAACAGGGACTGCCCTAAACAGTAATATGTAGGCAGTCAAGTGTTACAGCACTTCAAAGTCTATACTGTAACATGCATGAATGTGACATGTCAGTAAGCAGTGAAAGTTTCCAAGTTATTTTGGCCCTTTATCAAGCCAATAAGAACTGAAACTTAAAACTGAAAATCCTGTGGGTTCCAAGACTGGATACAATGCAACCTAGTAGACTCAATGTACATGATCATCTTTCTTTGCTTTTATTAATCTCATTTAATTTTTTCTATGATGTTATTTCTTACATTTGTATTATGATCTCTGTATTTACAACCATAATTGCCTTTGTTTCCCTGTAATAGATTATTGTGTATTACATGTGGTTCAAATGGCTACTATGGTTATCTATGTAATTTTCAGTCTCTCGACATGTTTATTTTCATTGTTGCTACTTTACATCTAAATATGTTCTCAGTACATGAAGAGCTGATATAAGCTTGCAACCATTGCCATTTTGTGGCAATATGAGGGATAAGGTAAGTAAAACTGCAATTGTGCTCACCCGCTCCCACTCACCTGCCACATTAGAACAAACAGTCGTGTCTGCAGGCATTGTGGACTGCCAATGGACTGCCTGCACTCAGTGCCTGTAGGACAGAGATGGCAGAAAAAATGGCCTAATTACTGTATATGGGCCTCAATGCCCATATGAACAAGGCCCACCTAATACAAAAACATGGATTTAATTGTAAACCTGGTCACCTGTGAAAACTAGAGTTGAGTTTTCAAAACCCAAGGCACTTCATATAAAAAAAGGGGCTATTGAGGCACATGCGCGGCAGCTCCCAAGATGGCCACCGGCGTCTAGAGCTCTGGTTCACCACGGCCCCTTTAAAGCCATCGGAGCTCACAGAGCGCTCCCCCACACCTCTCACTGGGATTTACAAGCGGGGGAAACCCCCAGGAACCCTCAAATGACCGTGCCGCAAGCCAGGAGGAACCTATCACGCCAGATGTCAGCAGCGGCCGGACCGATCAGCTAGGCCAAGATGGCGGCGGCACCACGAGGCCCACACATTACAGACCAGGAATCCCTCTGCCATCCCTAGGTACTGTCCATCCTCCCCTGCCCCTGGCCACATCTCCCACTTCCACTGAGTCCTTGCTGGGCAGAATGAGCTCTGATCTCCCACTACCCCCATGCTGGACCCTCACACAGGCCTGCTTCTGGCTGTAAGAAAGCGAACGAAGCAACTCTTACCCCCACTGACTTCCCCTCCATGATGGAGGGGAAAAAGCTTAGCTTTGAATGCAGCACAGATCACCTCTTCCATACATGCTGATTTGCAGGAAATAGGGATGAGAATGGACACAATAGAGAAAAAAGCTGATCAATCTGTGGCACGGATTAACCAGAATTCCGCCAGGCTACAAGATGTGCAGGATAAACTAGAAACAGCTTTTGCAAAGATCGACGACCTCGAGAACAGATCGAGACGCTATAATTTTAGGATTAGGGGGCTCCCTGAATCTGAGAAAGAGGTGCAAGCGGCTGTAAAATCTCTCCTAAAAGGCCTTATTCCAGATATTGCTGAACACCACCTTGAGCTGGATAGAGCTCCTTTCAACCCCCCCAGAGACACCCTTGTGAAACCCCACTTTTATTTAGTAAAGGAGGAGGTGATGAAGTCCAGGATCTCTGACAATCTCACATTGAATGGGCACAAAATTCAGATTTTCGCTGACCTATCCCCATATACAGTTCAGAAAAGACGATCGCTCAAACCGTTACTTCAGCTATTGATTGAAAGGGAAATCACGTATAGATGGTCATTCCCCCTCCACCTGAACTTTTTCTACAGAAACAAAAGTTTCAGCTTCTCCTCTTTTGCAGAAGGGGAACGCCTTCTGCTAGAACTTGGTCTGATCGCACAGGAACTACCCTCCACCCAGGTCGTCAGGGGAACCCCTTCCTCTACAAAGAGACCCCCACCAGCTAGCCAGCTGCAACCCACCTGGCTAAATCAAAATTCCAATCGATCCAAAGAAAATCTCCCGCCATGATGATCAGACCCCCTTTAATGGATCAGGGCCCTGATCCGTGACATTACCACTTTGCACACGTTTTTGGGGATCCCCCTGTCCTCCCTACATTGAAAACCCAAACTGGAGCTGACCCCACACCTGCATTGACTCAGCTGAGGCACAACTTCACTTTATTGCTGGACTGGCTTACGCCGAGCAACTGGGGCCCCTAACATGGACATGGGGAAGGGTGGGAGTAATTACACCTTTAACTCCTCCGGGAGCTTGCACAGAAGGCAGACCGCCTGTTATAGGCATCCTTCCAATTTTGTTATAAGACCCTCGTTGGGGACTATAGTTCTCATCCCATGATGGATGATAAATGGTTATTAATGTTGTAATGGTTCTTTTTCATGTTATCCTCTAACTTCCTCTGCACAGTCAGTATACTATAGTTAACAACTCCTGTTGAGCAGAGGAATACTCTACATAGCTCGGGAAGTAATTTTCCTTCCTAAGCTAACGTCTCTAGATCACACCCCAAACAGGGTGTGCTTGCCCCCCTGATTCTCCAGCCCGTTAGGCTGGGACTCCGGGGTGGCAGCAGGGCATGGAGAGGGTACTCGGTGACATAGTTTGCATTGGTTGGTGCCCCCTGGGTTCTTAACCGGAATCCCTGCAATAAGGGAATTCCAGACCTCACAGGTTAAGGGGTAGGATATGGCAAGTCCATTCCACCCCAGGGGTGGGAGGGGGTCAGGGGTTCAGAGTTATTGTTTTTTCTTTATGAATATAAGATTTTTACCTTAGGTTTAAGATAATGTAACCCCCTTCTCTTTTTTCTTCTTTTTTTTTTTCACCCCTTTTCTTCTTCTCCTTGCTAATGCTCGTTTGAGTGTTCTCAGGTTCCACGGCTGTCTCTGGCCTCCTGTCCAAGGTCCCAGATCATTGAAATCTCCACTCTCTGGGCTTCTTAGGGAGCACCTCTCTCAAAGAAAAGGTAAGCTATGGATCTCCCGAATAGTTTCATCCCCTCTGATCCATGACTAATGCAAATCACTCCACACCCACCCTCAAAATTATCTCACACAACACTCAGGGTATTAACTCCCCCATCAAACGTAGGAAACTCTTTCAACTTTACCACTCCATGCATGCAGATATTCTCTTGCCACAAGAGGCCCACTTCCCATCCACATTTAAACCCACATTCCTCCATCAGTGTTAACCCCAATTTTTCATAGCGTCGGCAGATAACAAAACAAAAGGGGTGGCCATCTATTTTGCTAAACACATTAATCTCTCTCTACCGGAGACTATAGTTGACCCCCTGGAATGCTACATTCTGGTTTCTGGCCACATTGATGGGGAATTATACACCTTTGTTCCTTACTATACCTCAAATAAGGGTCAGAGAATTTTTTTTGACTCCCTGCTACACAAACTGCAAGCTAAAGGGGACGGTCATCAGGGGGAAAAATCATACAAATGACATCAAAACTTAAGGCTGAACACAGAGCAGACACACTAAAGCTTACGGAGGACTTTCGTTCTTCAGCAAAAGCACACAAGCAACACCCCACGCTCAAGTCTCTAGCAAACCTAGACAAAGCCCGGGCTCTCCTTAACTTGACTTTGACGACAGCTGCTGAAAAGCACCTCAGGTGGACCGGGGCTAAATTCTACTCCCAAAAGGATAGGATTGGTTCAAGACTAGCTGTAAAGCTTAGTCCTAAACACCATTCCCTAGAATTCCCTAAAATTCGGACAGCCTCGGGGGACTTGACGAAGAACCCAACCAAGATTATGGAAGAATACAAACAGAACCTACCCCTCCCCCGACCGCTACAGAATAAATCTTTAGATACTCTCCCTTTGCCCACACTGACTAAAGACCATAAAGACCTCCTTGAAAGTCCATTCACCCAAGAAGAGGTACTGGACACCATTAATTCCCTTAAACTAGGATCCTCACCAGGACCAGATGGTTTCTCCACTGGTTATTACAAAGAATGTGGCCCCTGCCTGGTCCCGCACTTAGCTTGGATGTTCAACTCTCTCAGGGATGGAGCCCCCCTGGGTTGCAGATCTAAACTCTGCATATATCTCAGTAATACCCAAACCGGGCAAGTATACGAGCGAGGTAGGTAATTATTGTCTGATCTCGCTGATTAATAATAATATTAAATAGAGTAGTGCGTTTTATCCCTTCATACATCCATAGAGACCAGGTGGGGTTCATTCCTGGGAGACAGGGCCTGGACCAGATTCAAAGGACCATTGATCTCACTTCTCAAATCACAGTGGGACGGGTGACCGCCTCAAAAGGTTTTCTACTCTTGATAGACCTCCACAAGACCTTTGACTCAGTAGATTGTCTCCTGAGGAGGATGGGGCTTTGGCCCGTACTTCCTAAACCTAATCCAATCACTTTATTTAACCCCAATGGCGCAGGTACGCCTGATTGGTAGATACTCGGACTCCTTCTCCATAGGCAAGGGTACCAGACAGGGATGCCCGCTCTCTCCCCTCCTCTTTGCAAAGGCCAGCGAAACGTTGGCCATAGCAATTAGATTGAATCCTGACATTAAGGGGGTGATTTGTGGGGTCAGGAGCATTAATGTGCCTTATATGCTGATTACCTCCTCCTCTTTATCACCTCTCCTCTAACATCCACTCCTATGGTATATAAGGTATTGCGGGTATTCAGCGAGGTTTCTGGTCTGCGGGTCAATATAAACAAATCGACAGCATTAAACCTAACAGTCCCTCCAGATCTGCTTAAACAGCTTTCAAGTAACTTTGCCTTTTCTTGGGCTTCCGCCGCAATTCCATACCTAGGAATCAAACTAGTGCCAGATATCAATAACCTCTTTAAAGCAAACTACCCCCCTATGGTTCACAAATGTAGAGGCGACATGGAAAGGTGGTCGAAATGTGGTCTATCCTGGCTGGGCAGAGTTCATGCAGTTTAGATGACCCTTCTCCCCCATCTTTTATACTTATTTTGCTCTTTCCCAATCCCAATTAAGAAACAATTCCTCAGTAAATTCCAGTCGGAAATAGTTCGCTTTGTTTGGAGTAACAAAGGGTATAGGTGCCCCTCAGGAATCCTTTTCCGCCTGAAATCCCAGGGCGGTCTGGGTCTGCCAAACCTCTGGGGGTACTTCCAGGCAGCACAACTCACACAAATTTCAATGGTTTTCTCTAAGGGCCCGAAGCCTGATTGGCTCTCCATGGAAAGACAAGCTATCCCCTTGAATACCATTGATTATCTTCATTGGTGCGACCCAAAAATTAGGCCAGCTATAATGTCCCCCACCCTCTCTCACTCCATTGCCCTATGATCCAAGCTTTACGCACATCGCACCCTGATATCCCCCTTGAAGCCCCATAGCGCATTTGTTTCATAATGCTAACTTCTCACCGGGGTTTAACATTAAAGCGTTCCGATGGTGGACGGATAAGGGCCTCTACCGAATTGGTCAACTCCTATCTCCGGCGCTTACTTTGTCTCACTGCAGGAAGAAACTAGAAATGCCAGACTCTGAACTATTTATATTCTTCCAATTCTCTAATTTCCTACACTCCATTTGGACCAACAAAACGGAACCCCCCACAATAACCCCTTATGAGCATTGGTGCTCAAACACTGCAGATCAGAGGGGAGGTATCTCATTGATCTATACAGCACTGGCAACAAATTTGGACAAGCCGACCTATGCTCGAACCTGGGAGGAGGACACAGGCAGCAAGTGGACTACCTCAGATTGGTTCTGCGCATCAAAGCGAGGTTACAAAGGTATTTTCAATATATCCCTCATTGAAGCTAGTCTAAAAGTATTGACTAGGTGGTATTATGCCCCCTCCAGGCTGACAATGATTTACCCAGGGACCTCGCCACTATGCTTTAGGGGAATGCGAGCTCCAGGGCACAATGCTCCACATATGGTGGACCTGTCCTCGCATTGGATCCTTCTGGCAGAAAGTCTTCTGTAACATTAGCTCCTTGACAGATGAAACGTGACACCTTACCCCAGCATAGCACTGCTAAATCACAATATGCCGGATCTAACTAAGCACTTACAGGCACTGTCCTTTTTATTTTATTAGGAGCTAAAGTAACAATAGCTAAGGCCTGGAAGAGACCCACTGTTTTGTTCCAGGGGTTCAGGAGAAAGTGTCTTGGATAATTGCTCAAGAACAAATAGTAGCGAAATTTATTGACAAAATTTAAAGGTTTAATGCCACTTAGGAACCTTGGGCCACGTCCTGCAAAATACCTTTCCTTCCTGGAATGCTGCCTGGAACCACGAATGCTCCTATCCCTCTTTGAAACTCTCTCTTCACACTTCTCTTTTTCTCTCAGACGTTTCTTCTCTTTCCTTTTGGGGACAATCTGGTCCCTTATTCCCTTCACATTAAGCAAAACATAACGCTACCCCTGAATGGCATTTTTTTGGTCAGACTGTCAGGGTTTGGTTGCTCTTAATATTGTGCAGCTGACAAACAACCACTCCTACACTGATCATTGATCTGGTGGGCTCCGCTTTTATAGCCTTTACCAAAGGACCAGTGGCAAGAACGGGGGGGGGGGGGGGGTTGGTTGTCAGCCCCAGGGGGGCACCGTACATATCCACATCGAGTTCCCAAAGGGGTGGTGTGTGTGGAGCCTCCCGGGTGGACCGGCGGTCACCCTCAGGTAAATTTTTATATTTTACTCTGTCAGTTATCCTGATACAGTGAGGCAGGCTTTGGAGCCAGCCCCTTTAAGACCCCTGAAATGTCGCCTGGTTTTAGAGCTCCTGGGCAGTTCTAACCCTACCTCTTGAGTAAACCAATAACTATTTTATGTTCTGAAGTTGCTCATATGCTTTTCTTATTTTATCTGCATTATTAGTGAAATACTGGAACTTTTAGCTACTTGACAAAACTTACACTGTTATGCACAATTATCTCTGTTATGTCTGAATTTTTTCCAATAAGAAATATTTTAAATAAAAAAAAAAAAGATAAGGATAAGATAAGGTGAAACAGTTGCAAAAGGTTCCAGGCTTTACCAGTTATAATCCTATTCGGCATAATCACACTTATCCCAAGTTGCCAAGCTACAACATGCAGCTAGTTGGCAAGAGTTTGGTGTGACGCATCTTAAACACATATTTGATCATGGAAAGTTACTCACTTTTGCCCAACTCCAGTCTAGATATGGCATCTCACCTAAAATGCATTTTTACTAATATATCCTAAACATTGTATGCTGGGTTTTCTTGAGGAAGTGATATTAGATATGTACCTTAGAGAGGCAACCTCTAGAGCTTTGTTACAGGCTTGTAGATAACTATTGCTACATTGGACTTCCCAAACTCCCCCTACACCACAGATGTGGCTCGAGCCTATGGGTACAACACTACGTTATGAAAAACTGATATACCAACACAGAAGTAACTCATCTAAGTTCGAGAAAGTAGGGGGAGGCTGGCTATTACGGATCTAGCCCTGGTTGACTTGGTGTTGGATAGACTATTGCTCTGAAGTATTGTATCCCAGGTAACTGTAGATATGTATCAGGTTTACCAGTGTGGGGTAAGGGGCTGCCCCTCCTATTCGCTGTTTATTTCATTCTGACAACAATGTGAGCTTGGCATGTTACTTCCATTCCTTCCTATTTCATGTATACATATTATATTATGAGTGTGTATTTGAGCCAGAGATTTGCTAAAATTGTCCACTTGTAAATGTGGACGCTCTGGAACTGAACTGTTTTTGAATTGTATGATTTTTTGATATTTAATTAAAGACCTTCTCTGATTTAAAAGAAAAAAAAAAGGACTATTATATGAATTCACCAACGAAAACAATATCATTTTCTGGCATTAAGATCTTCACTAAGATCTCTAAGAAATTAAAAATACATTGGAATCGGAATTGATAAATTAGGATATACTCTTATTGTGCTGTGAGCAGGCTCTGTTTAACTCAAGACAACAGGTTTTTGCATCTCCCATAGAGGGTTTTCCCAGGCCAAGGCTCTCTCAGAAAGCAAAGATATCACGAAACCTACTTTGCTTCTTTTTGTGGGAAACGCTTGGGGCAGCATCTCAAAGTATATCTCAACCTGGTTGAGAAACCCTCTGCATTGAACTGGATCGCCCCCAAATCGCTGGGGTAGTGGAGCAGAACCAGAAATACCTCTTATAAAGGTGATGCTGGAGACAGGTGCCTGCACAGTGACTGGTGCAGCAGCAGGGATGGCCTGTAAATCAGGTTGTACCGGAGCAGCCACAGTGTGAGATTCCAGGTGAGCTGTGCGAATCAGGAGCGTTTGTAACGCCATGGCAAACTGATCCATGCGGTGATCTTGCTCATCCAATCTGGAAAAAATATTACAACAAGTAGATTGACTGTATCTTCTGAATTCATGGCTTTCGTCTACTGTCAGAAACCATGAAATCAGACTGAGACAGAAGTATAGTTAAATCACACTTGTTTAATAATAAAAGTAAATAGAACAAATGTAGTCAAAACATAGCCAGAGTTCAGGAACTGGAACGGATCGTCAGACAAGCCAAATGTCAGGGGGCCGGAGATGAGCATAGTAAAACAGCAAGCAGGATCTGGAGCCAGAAGGGATGTCAGCCAAGCAAGTCTTTTAACAGGCTTTCAGGAGAGCGTCTCTGTGATGTTGACTAAGGCGAAGGCAGAGCTCCTCTGGACTGGACAGCTTAAGTCACTGTGGAGGGATAGGAGCTGGCAATTAGCCAACAGCTGAGTGGCCAGCTCAGAGAAGGAAGGATTGAGCCACTTGTCCCAGGCATAAATGTTCCAAATTTTAGAAATGTTCTTATTCAAGTAGTGAGAGGCCAATGATCTCTAAAATAAAAAGGCAGAAACGTGACCTTTGATAGTGCTGAGAACCAAACATTAGTCGTCATTTTCTCATCTACCAACAGTATCTTTGTGGTTTTATGTTGGGTTATTTATTTGGAAAATATTTCAGCATTAGCATTTGTGCATCACTCAAAATATTTATCATGAAAAAATGTTTGGGTTGTTTTTAAGGCCAACCCTGCACTGGTCAAACAAAGACAGCAGGCAGGGAGGACAAGGCTGTAAATAGACTTCTTATAAGTAATAAGTAATCACAATAATGAACTACTTGGTGTCAAGTCTGGATTACTGTCTGGAGGTGGCCCAAGATACATTTGAGGTACTAGCTTACTCTGCTGTGGAATCCTGGAGTAGTCCAGTAAGAAAAACGGAGAGCACCTATTTACAGTCCTCATTTGGGAATTCAGAGGTTCAGAGAATTTTTGGTGAGTAATATCCTCCAAACCCTGATATAGAGAATATGGATACAGTATAGAATATAGAATATAGATAGATATAGGGAATATAGATATAGAGAATATCGGACAATTTTCCATACTAATGAAAATTTTAACTGCAGTATACCATACTTGTTGATGGTCTAAAATAGCATAAATTGTGCAAAGTAAGTCTGCCCTTAAAATATGACAACCCTCCCTGCCAACCCAGTGTAACTAACACTGCCTATAGACCTCTCTAAAATGTCAAAGTTTGATCATAAAGACCACGAAAATATAAAGACCATTCAGAGAAAATTGGGGGGGGGGGGGGCTACTAACACTGCAGCATATTTCATATTTGGTGGAGCGGAATATAAGCAAACCCCCAGATCCTTACATAGTCTAAAACTGCTAAATATTTTCTTTAAAAGAATAATACTGCTGACCATGGAAAATAGTTTATATTAATTATTAATTAAATTTAATTAATTACATTTAATTAAATTATATTTATTATATTTATTTATATTGTATTTGTGTCCTCATACTCTGGTCTCCGGCATCTTGTTTATATTAGGACCAATTCCAGATATCACATGTGACACATGGCTAAGCACTAAGCTTTTGTTAGAATTAGCACATTTCATGACCATGCTTGAGCTCTGTGAGGCTATAAAAGATCTCCTATTGATAATTCAATCAATGATAATTTACAGGGTGATGAATCCTAAAAGCAGCAATACCAATTACTCCATAAAAAAAGATATTTCCTGACAAAAATGTATAGAGCCACCCATTGTTATTTATGCTAAACACACTGTAAACACAGTACAATGACAAAGATGAAAATATGGAATACATGTCTTTAAAAAAAATGAGGCAATCAGTTGACACCGATCATTTGACTCTCTGCTACGCTTAACATACAACAGACTGTAACAAAAAAGAAGCAGCTGGAATTACAATTTAAACACAATTGTGTTTTTTTCTTTTTTGTTGAAGCAACTACAGATTTTTAATGGCCTTAACAACTTACATCAGCAGATTTAAGCAATGTGTAAAGAAAAAGAAATAGTGTGAAAATTGCCATTTTTCGCAGCTCTGAAATGTTGGCTCTGTTGTCTGGCATAATTAAGTCAACAGTCTGCTGGTCTGTTTCCAGGCACTCTGACAACTGTTAGCTCATTGCCATCAGTAAATTAACAGGAATTTTCTTGCCCAAGGCTTTTAAGGCAGGAAGTGGCATTTCATGTGATTAGGTCCACTTTCAGTAAGTGTTGATAGACAAGTATTGAGAAAACCTTAAACATACTAAATATTTTCACCATTTTAGGATTGATTTTCCATGAATGAAAGACCGTGATTAACCACTTGCTTACCACTATCTGTCTGTTAAAATTAAATTAAGTTTTGATGTAAGATACATCACAGACGGCACCCAATACCCAAATAACACCATGTAACATAACATACTATAAAAAAATGAATGGAGACCTGAACCTTATTAGTGAATAAATATAGACTTGTAAGATATGAAACTAGTCCACACACTAATGCCGCGTACACACGGTCGGAATTTCCGATGGGAGCTTTTCATCTGATTTTCCGACCGTGTGTATGCCCATCGGTCTTTTTCTGTCGGAATTTCCGACGGACTTTGGATTGAGAACCTGTTCTTAATTTTTTTTAACCGTGTGTACGCGGCATAAGTAGTACTATTACCATCCTTCTTATCTAAATTTTTAGACAAATCTATTATTATTATGACTTCCGACAATCAATTGGAAATTCATATCAGACATACTTAACAAATACGAGTTATGCCATATGCTATTGGATATCTGAGAGAAACTACCCAAAATGTGTAACACGACAAAGTAAAACTGTATCTCTTACTATGTTATGTCTATAATTATGTATTCATGTATGACAATTTTCTAACATTAAATGTACTAATGTACTGTATATGTCATTACCCCTTTTATTTTTATTTTTATTTTATGATTACTATTTTGCTTTTTTTGCCTTTTATGTTGATTCATAACATACTATACCCTGTATGTTTTATTCTATTCTTCAATAAACATTTATTAAAGCAAAAAATGATTACACAAAATGCTATTTTCCTGACAGACTCCATGGCAGCCTACATGTGGGTTAATCCCACCCCCTCATACCTCATGGGACCATTCTCCCATAAATCTTTGTTCCGGGCCAGAGGCCTTGTTGCTTTTTTGTCCTCCTCCTAAGACCGAGATTAAGTCTTACCTTTTCATGAAGTCTTCTGTAATCCAGGCCTGGCAATGTGCAAGGTGATAGGTTGGTGGTTAGCGGTGATCCTCTCTGAAGTCCAGCAATCCTAGCTATTAGCAGGTGGACATGAGCGATATGGTGCAATGCCATTAAGAGCTTACTGGCATAGCCATTGGCAAGCAAGTGGCAATATGGGCAAACATTCCAGCTATTAATGGGAGGCCTTGTAAACACCCTGGTTGTGCCGTGGGTCGAGCGGCAGCTCCCCAGTCCCAGGTCTGGTCCAGATTGTGCCATGGTGGTGGTAATGAACAAGGTTATTCATTTTAAATATAAGCCGTATCTCTGTGTCTGCGTGTCTCCCGATTATTAGTATGCTCCAGTGCTTGTGGCCATGGCAGCTAGAATGCAGCTGCGTTCCAGTTGGCAATTTCAGGAAGTAGCCGGGACTTGTCTGTGCATCTGCAAGCTGTGAATGAAACTGAGGCTTGGTTCGCGCAGGCGCGGTTCTGCCAAGATGGCAGTGATGTTTTTCGGCGCAGGCACGCTGCAGGGACTTCATCAACAGCGGCAGATTTAAATGTGTTGGGATGATTTGCGGGCTTATGCACCATTTTCCCCAGGCACTGGTCTTTGGTTTACAAGGTAAATTACTTACTGCAGGCTCCCCGGTTCCTTTCTGCTGGCTAAGTTTATATGCTCTCTCATGCCTGTGTCACTCCTGTTTCTCATAGTTTTTAATGATTCTTTTTCAGTTCAAGCTGCCTTGCCATCGATCTGTCACCGCCCCCCTGTGGCCAACCCTTGCACTGCAGGTAGGATTGAATTATTTTCTCCCTGTGATGCTTGGGTTCACTCTTTCAGGAGCTCTTAACCCTTTCTTTTCCACTCAGCCCTTCTAGGTCTGAACACCAAACTATGGCACGCAAAGATAAAGACCGTTTTAGGTCTCAACGTCACCACTTCTCTTCAAGTTCCAGACATCATAGATCACCCTGCAGATCTAGGCACCACAGAAAGGAGTCTAAAACCACCTCTGGGCATCACGCTCACTGCCTCTCCAGCTGCTCTGAGAGGAAAGCCTGCTGGGGATGTGGGGCCCAGGTCACCAAAGCAAGTCGCTCTGCGAGCGATGTTTTTCTAAAGCCACAAGAGAAAGAGAGGGTGGAGACCAACAAGTGGAAGCACTGGTCAGAAAGGGGGTCCGTGAGTCCCTGAGTAAAGTGGATTTGGATCATACCCACAACCCTGCTGGCGACACCATGTCAGACCCTATTAGGGATGATCTCAAGGCTCCAGGCTCTTCACAGCCGAGCCATTCCTCAATTGAAGCCTCAGACAGTGAGGCGGAGGTAGATGACCCTGGTGCAGGTTTTGAATTTGCCCTAGTACTACAGCTGGTCAAAGCTGTCAAGGAAGCTTTGAGATGGAAAGAGCCAGTGGAGGCACCCACCAAACAGTGGAAGTATTTTAAACACCTCAAAAAAGAATGCCCTAATTTCCCCTTTCTGAGTAAACTTGGCGAAATAATTACAGATGAATGGGGTGGTGATAAAAGGAAGAATTCCCTGTTAATGGAGGTATCAAAGATGTAGCCATTTAAAAGCAAGGATGTGAAACATCTGGAGTCGGCTTCTCTCATTGATGCAGCCCTAATGAGGTTGGTGAGGCATGTAACACTCCCACTGGAGGATAGTTACATAGTTACATAGTTAGTTAGGTTGAAAAAAGACACAAGTCCATCCAGTTCAACCACAAATAAAAAATAAATAAATATATCATACAATCCCATATACCCCATTCTATACCCACAGTTGATCCAGAGGAAGGCAAAAAAAAAAAAAAACAGCAGAGCATGCTCCAATTTGCTAAAGCAGGGGAAACAATTCCTTGCTGATCCCCCGAGAGGCAATCGGATTTTCCCTGGATCAACTTTACCTATAAATGTTAGTACCCAGTTATATTATGTACATTTAGGAAAGTATCCAGGCCTTTCTTAAAGCAATCTACTGAGCTGGCCAGAACCACCGCTGCAGGGAGTCTATTCCACATTTTCACAGCTCTTACTGTGAAGAAACCTTTTCCGTATTTGGAGATGAAATCTCTTTTCCTTGAGACGTAAAGAGTGCCCCCTTGTCCTCTTTGTTGACTGTAAAGTGAATAACTCAACACCAAGTTCACTATATGGACCCCTTATATATTTATACATGTTGATCATATCCCCCTTAATCTCCTCTTACCAAGGGTGAATAAATTCAGTTCCTCTAATCTTTCCTCATAGCTGAGCTCCTCCATGCCTCTTATCAGTTTGGTTGCCCTTCTCTGCACTTTCTCCAGTTCCCCAATATCCTTTTTGAGAACTGGTGCCCAAAACTGAACTGCATATTTCAGATGAGGTCTTACTAATGATTTGAATAGGGGCAAAATGATATCTCTCTCTCTGGAGTCCATACCTCTCTTAATACAAGAAAGGACTTTGCTCGCTTTGGAAACCGCAGCTTGGCATTGCATGCTATTATTGAGCTTATGATCTACCAAAACCCCCAGATCCTTCTCCACTACGGATCCCCCAGTTGTACTCCCCCTAGCATGTATGATGCATGCATATTCTTAGCCCCCAAGTGCATAAATTTACATTTATCAACATTAAACCTCATCTGCCACATAGTCACCCAATTAGACAGAGCATTGAGGTCGGCTTGTAAATTGGAGACCTCCTGTAAGGACGTTATTCCACTGCATAGCTTGGTGTCATCTGCAAAGACAGAAATGTTACTTTTGATCCCAGACCCAATATCATTTATAAAGATATTAAAAAGTAAGGGTCCCAGCACTGAATCTTGGGGTACACCACTGATAACCTTAGACCATTCAGAGTAAGAATCATTAACCACTACTCTCTGAATTCTGTCTTTTAGCCAGTTTTCTATCCATTTACAAACCGATATTTCCAAACCTGTAGACCTTACCTTACACATGAGCCGTGTGTTGGGAACTGTATCGAACGCTTTTGCAAAATCCAAGTATACCATGTCCACCGCCACCCCTCTGTCCAAGGTTTTACTTACCACCTCATAAAAAGAAATCAGGTTTGTCTGACAACTTCTGTCTTTCATGAATCCATGCTGTCTGTTGCTTAAAATATTTTCCTCCTGCAAGAACTCGTCTATGTGGTCTTTTATTAATCTCTCCAGTATCTTCCCAACTATAGAAGTTAAACTAACAGGTCTATAGTTACTTGGTAAAGACTTTGTTGACTTTTTAAATATAGGCACCAGGTTCGCCCTGCGCCAATCCAGTGGTACTATTCCTGTCATTAATGAGTCCCTAAAAATTAGATACAATGGCTTTGAAATTACAGAGCTCAATTCTTTTAGGATCCGTGGGTGGATGCCATCAGGTCCAGGTGCTTTATCCACCTTTATTCTGTCTAAATATTTCTGGACCATATCACTTTTGAGCCATTGTGGATTTGGGGCTACCACCCCCATTATGGACATGAGCTCCCCCATGCTCCTTTGTATACACAGAGCTGAAGAAAGAATTTAATAAATTAGCCTTCTCTTTGTCCCCAGGCACCCACTCTAGATTATTTTGTAAAGGGCCTACATGCTCAGACTTGACCTTTCTACTATTAATATATTTGAAGAATTTTTGGGGGTTTGCCCTACTATCTTTTGCACTCTGTCTTTCGTTTTGAATTTTTGCATCCTTGATTTCCTTTTTACATATTCTGTTATATTCTTTGTAACATTTAAATGACACTAGTGTTCCTTCACTTTTATATTTTTTAAAAGCGCTTTTCTTATAGTTTATAGCTTTTTTTTTTTCATTTAAAGGTTTATTAAGGATTAAACAGAATACAAATGATTCAACAGAAGTACATTATTAAGAAAAATATGAACAATGCAGCAGTGTGATTGGTTGATTACATCAATTGGTCACTTTAAAACATTCTGCAGGTTTAAACTTTAACATCCGGCCATAGCTGACTAAATGAGGCTCGGCTTGTGTTGCTTAGGAGCTGAAGCCGCTTCCCAGAAGTCATTGGGTAAATGTACTTGGGAGTGGAAAGAAAGATTTAAGAATAGTTAGAGTATTAAAGAGGGGAAATAGAGGTAGTAGAAAGAAAGAAGCAGAGGGCTATCCTGTGCCAGCAATTGTATATGAATCTGATATACATATCTAGAGCTAGGTAGTTCCTTCATTAGTATCCAGCAGCATTCAGAAAGTTACAATGGATCGATGTTGTTGTCTATGCGTCAGACAACAGTATTATGGTTATCTGGCCTTACCAAGCTACGTGGTTAGTGCTAAATATTCCTGGGAGAGTCTGTAGTTAAACCAGGGAGACCAGGTCTTGAGATAACGTTCAGCCTTTTCCTCAGCTTGTGCTTTTGTATCCTCCATCTCACAAATGTGAGAAATTTTATGGAGCCATTCCTTCACCGTCGGGACCGAAGTGGATTTCCAACGGAGTGGAATGATTGAGTTAGCTGCTATCAGCAGGTATTTGGATAGACAGTTTTTGTATTTGCTCATGGAGAAATTAGAAATATGTAGAAGGCAGTTTGCTGCGTTCAAAACAAGCCTGGTCTCCGTGATCTGGTGTATTAGATCTATCACTGTATTCCAGAAGGGCATCAGCTTCTCACATTGCCACCAGATATGTATGAGAGTGCCTTTTTCTTTGCCGCACCTCCAACACATATCGCTAGACTGCGGAAACCATTTGTGGATCTTTACCGGAGTTGCATACCAATGAGTGAGAATCTTGTAAGCCGTTTCTTGTGCCCTTGTGCTGATAGAGCCTTTATGAGCCAATATGCAGGCGCTCTCCCATTGCGAGTCCGTGATATCTATGCCCAAGGCGTCCGACCATCTCTCTCTGAACCTGTCATGTGTGGGTGCGTCCTCCTGCTGTAGCCAACCATAAGCCGTTGAAGTAGTTTTGGGTATTTGCTCCCCTTTAAGGTACACCGACTCCATAACCGTGAGGCCTCTGGTGAAGTGTTCCTTCCTAGAGGGTTTGTGTGCATATGTGCGTATCTGAAAGTATGTCCATAGAGGTAAAGAGGGTATATTGTTTTCTGCTTTAAGGTCTGAGAAGTCCATGATATCCCCTCTAGTGAAACATTGTGTAGCGAGGAGTGGCGAGTTTTTGTCAACTCGTTGAAGATATCTATTACTCATACCAGGTGGGAAGTCAGGGTTGTTTAACAGTGGGGTTAGGGGACCCATCGAGTGGAAGGATCTGTTTCGTTTGGCCAGCAGGTGAAAAATGCCTAGCGTGGTTCCTATGAGTGGGTGTTTTTTCAGCTCTATTGGATACTTATTTGGTGTAATCCAGGGCGAGTACTTCAGGGGAATCGGACTTGATTCGTTCTCTAGTGGTACCCAGTCCTTCAGGTCCGCATGACAGTGCCAGTCCAGGATTCTGGCAATATGTGTGGCATGATAGTATGATTTGTAGTTTGGGACGCCCAGGCCTCCCCGTGCTTTGGTTCTAGTGAGTAGTGAGAATTTGATACGAGGTGTTTTGTGGGCCCAAATGAATCTCATTTGTGTAGCCTGGAGTGACCTGAGGAAATTTTGAGGTATTTTAATTGGTAGTGTGCGTAATAGGTATAACACTTTTGGCAGGATAACCATTTTGCAGATGGCTGCCCTGCCAAACCAAGAAAACAGCCTGGTGTGCCAACGGCCAAGATCCTCTCCGATCAATTTGAGGAGTGGTGTAAAGTTGTGTGAAAAAATATCGGTCAGTTTAGGGGTCAGCCAGACTCCCAGATACCTGACTGCCTTAGTAACCCACTTAAAGGGGTTATTGTCCATAGCGGCCCTAAGTGTGGTCCCTGGGAGCGTGACATTAAGGGCTTCCGACTTGGAGTAATTTATCTTAAGGTTGGACACATACCCGTAGGAATTAAACTCTTTCATGAGGGAGGGGATCGAGATGTGGGGATCTGTCAGGAAAAAGGCTAAATCATCTGCGTAAGCAGCTATTTTGTACTCCCTTCCTGCTACCTTGTAACCATGTATAGAACTATTTGCCATGATCTTCCTTATGAATGGTTCTAGTGTGATGATGAAAAGTATAGGAGACAAGGGGCACCCCTGCCTAGTTCCATTTTTTATGTCTACTTTGTTTGAAAGGGTACCATTGATTTTTAGTCTAGCTGAGGGGTTTTGGTATAGGGAGGAGATCCAATTCAGCATCCCTGGGCCTAGACCTATGTGTCTACATGTTGCGAGCATGTAGTCCCAGGCTACTCGATCGAAGGCCTTCTCAGCGTCGGTGGACAGGAGAAGACCCTCGATCTTTCGCTCATGAGCCATGTGGATCAGATTAAGAGCTTTTGTGACATTATCTCTGGCCTCTCTTCCTGGCATGAAGCCTGCCTGGCTTGGTCCAATCAATTTGTGCAATAGAGGTTTCAGTCTTGTAGCTAGAATTTTTGCCATGAGTTTTACGTCTAGGTTTAGTAGCGAAATAGGCCTGTAACTCGAGCATTGTGTCAGGTCTTTGTCGGGTTTTGGGATCACAGCTATGTTGGCCGACAACAAGTCGGGGGATACTGGACGTCCATCCGCAAGGGAGTTCAGGGCTGTTTGCAGATGTGGGGTCAGTATGTCTGCAAAGGTCTTATAGTATATGGCAGTATAGCCGTCCGGTCCAGGGCTCTTACTGGTCTTTAGTTCCTTTATGGCACACTTGATCTCTGATTGGTCTATGGGTTTGTCTAGTTCAGAAGAGTCCTCCATCTGAAGAGACGGTAATTTAGAATCTCTAATGAAGTTCCTGATTATCTGGTGTCTGTGTCCCTTGAGATCAGGGGGTTTATGTGGTGTGGGTAAGTTATACAGGTTATTATAGTAGTCCTGGAAGTGTTGTGCTATTTTGTTCGTTGTCCTATCCAAGTTTCCGTCCTTGTCACGGATGCCTAGAATTGTGTTGTTGGTGGTCAAGTCTTTTAATGCTTTCGCCAACGAGTACTTGTCAGCCTTGTCTCCCTGTTCGTAGTACACCTTTCTCTTAAAGAAAAGGATGCGTTTGGTCCGATTTTCCAGCAATTGTCTGAGCGCTTTCCTAGCTTCAAGGAGTTCTGTGGCCGAGTGTGTAGATAGGGACTGCTTGTGTAGTGCTTCTAGAGCTCTGATTTTTTGTGATAATGCTTGGGTTTCAGCTTCTCTTTCTCTTTTCCTGCGAGCTCCTAAGCTCATCAGAAGTCCCCTAATGTTGCATTTGTGTGCCTCCCAAACAGTCAGTGGAGTCTCATCAGGTGTAACGTTCAGGGCAAAGAAGTCCTTTAGGGCTGTGTGTATTTGTGGGAGTAGAGTTGGGTCAGTCAGCAGGGAGGCGTTCAGTCTCCATTGTGGGGAGCTTCTGTTATTTGTGGTTAGGTCAAAATCCAATGAGATTGGAGCATGATCGGAGATTGATTGAATACCTATGTTGGCCTCTGACACTAAGTGTAGGTCTCTTTGTGTTATAAATAGGTAGTCAATCCTGGAGTGGCGGTCATGCGGCACCAAGAAAAAAGAGAAATCTTTATCATTCGGGTGTAGGTATCGCCAAGTGTCTACTAATTCTAATGTGTGCAGGAGTTTCTTGATCTGCTTTAAGATTTGAAATGTAATGTATTCCCTGTTTTCCCTGAAGATGTATCCAGTAGTGGGTCTAAGGGGATGCTGAAGTCACCGCCCATAATTAAACGTCCTGTGCTGAAGCCCATCAGGGTTTCCACTAGTTGTCTGCAAAATGTTAAGTGACCCGTATTTGGAAAGTACACGTTAGCTAGTGTAGTGGGGATTCCTGCCAGGGTCCCCTTTAGGAAAATGTACCTCCCTCCCGTGTCAATCAACTTGTCAGTGACCTCAAAGGGAGCATCTTTGCTGAGCAAGATGGACGCCCCTTTGGATTTGGAAGTGTCATTTGTAGAGTGGTGTGCCTCAGTGAAGTAGGAGTCGGTGAGCCTGGGAACATGGTGCGTCTTAAAGTGAGTCTCTTGTAAAAAAACGATTTTAGGCTTACCCTTTTTGAGTTCGCGGAGCAAAGTGGAACGTTTCTCGGGAATGTTCAGTCCCTGTACATTGTGAGACACCAGTTTCGGCGTTCTGCCTAGTGCTGAGTAGGCCATTTGACAGGTCCAGAGAGAGATGGTAACGTGCACCTGTAATCACAACTTTAAATATATATTAGAAAACTGAGCCAGATATAAGTCTGGATCTGATATGTCACAATAGGCAGCAACGAGGATAGATTAGTGAAGGTAGGGGAGATTAAGTAGGAAAGTAGAAAAGTATAGGAGAAGGAGATATGGGGTAAGTGGTCCACCTAAACAATCGAGTTGTTCAGATGAGCCTGACAGTGACGTCTCAACGAGGACAGTGGTCCTCTGATGAGTGCGTGACTATTTGTGGGAAAACCTGGGAGACACACAACCAGAGATGGGGCTGTGAGTAGCCAATAATATGAACAATAGGTTCTATAAACTAGTGGAGGGGTCAGACCTGGGCCCTCCAAATCTCAATAAGTAGCATTAAAAGGTTTTTAACTTTTCTGCCTGGCAAACGAGTGCAGTGTCTATGGTTATGTTATTATCAACACATTAAGATAACGGGGGGAGTGAACACGGATACCAAACTATTGGGTAGGTTACACTATACACCGGGGGCACGACAGCAGATTACAGGTATATACGTAACAGATGGAAGACATTGAGTGAGATCATGTAGAAAAAAAAGAAAAATAAAATAAAATAAAAAAATATAAAATATAATAACACTGAGATAAGTAAGTAAGGATGGATTTTTCCCTCTGTTGTTAGTTGTACGTCCAATTCTCTTGTGCCCAGGGCAGACAGGGTCAGGGGGACCCAGCTAGGAGGGCTACACCCTCCAATTGGAGTCTTCATGTGCAGCTCGCCTATGTTGGTGAGGTAGTGAGTCATGTCCCTGGGCTTTGCGGTGGGATCAACTAGAAGCAGTATGGACAATAACATCTGCTCAGTAAGTGTGTCCGGCTTGATGAGAGGTCATCCGCGGCCTGGTGGTTGGGGCATGTTAACTCCATCTGGGCGGAGTAAGTTATTTCCTGGGCTGCTGCCCGTGACAGTGCAAATATGAATCCAGGGGGATGGGAAATAAAAGTAAATAGTACCTGTATTACGTGGGTCATCCGTTTGAGCAAACTGGGATAGAGGCTATGTGCAGAGCATGGGTCATCATCCGACATCTTCCATTCAGTTGTAGCGCAGTCGGTCGGTGCTGGGTGTCCGCGGTGTAAGTTGGGATCTGTTGAGGTTAGTCCTCATAGGGCGCTCTCGAGGAATGGGGTCTGTTGCGGGGTGTACCAGGTCCAATGCCATCTTGGCGGGTCTGGCGTGACTTCTTCGCTAGGTGTTTTTCTGGCGTCGCCAAAGGTGAGTGTGGTGGGCTTCTCTCTCTGGGCTGCAGTGCAAATTCGTGGTACCATTCGGGGAGGTCGATGCGTCCCAGGTGCAGGGCGTCGCAGAATTCTGGTAGGTCATTCGGAGTGCGCAGGATGTGTTGTTTTCCGTTGTGCGTCACGAGGAGGGCAAAGGGGAAGCGCCACGTGTAGCGTAAATCCTTTTCTCTTAATGCATCCAGTAGGGGGCGCAGAGCCCTGCGGTTCCGCAACGTAATCTGCGATAGGTCTTGGAAGAGCTTTATGTTTTCGCCGTTAAAAACGATATGTTCATTCCTCCTCGCCTTAAACATAATTTCCTCCTTCAGTGTGAATTTTTGCAAACAACATATAATGTCCCGTGGAGGTAGTGTGTCAGGTCCCCTTGCTCTGAGTGCTCTGTGCGCACGGACAAATTCGATCTCCGTGTCCTCAGGTCTCTCCAGCAGGCTATTGAATACTCTCTGTAGCACTGGGTTAATCTGTTCAGCTGTTACAGTCTCAGGGATACCCCGCACCCTAATATTACACCTCCTTCCCCTGTTGTCCAAGTCCTCCATGTGCCTATTCATTTCAATAAAGTGCATTGCATGTGAGGCTGCCACCCCTTCCAATCTGTGTATGTCCCTGTCTCTGCTTTTCCCTGTGGCTTCGGCAGAGGCCATCTTTTCTGTAAGGACTAGCATATTAGTCTTCAGGTCGGTAATGGCGGCCGAGAAAGAAGCTTTTATGTCGGCTGCGAAGCCCGACATGTCTGAATAGGTGAGGGGGTGATCCGTACGGGTGTTCCTCCTACCGTTCTCCTCGCTAGCAGGCTGGGAGTCCTCAGACATGTCCTCCTCGTGGTGCACTGGCGCCATTTTCCCTCCCGCCGAGATCCGCTGAATCGCGGCCTGGTTCTTGAAGAGTTCCGTGATATTCCTCCCCGCGGAAGCAGCGGTAGACCTGCGGGATCGTGTGTGCTGAGTAGAAAAGGTGCTTAGGGCCTTAGGTCTGACGGAGCTCCTCTCTTATGCGACCATCTCCGCTGCGCGCCAAGCCACGCCCCCAGTTTATAGCTTTTTTAACTTTGGCCGTAAGCCACATAGGTTTTATTTTTAGCCTTTTAAATTTATTGCCCATGGGAATATACTTTGCAGTGAGTTCACAAACAGTCTTTTTGAAGAATCCCCATTTCTGTTCTGTGCCCATTGTTGCCAATATTCTCTCCCAGTCTAAGTTCTGGAGAGCAGCCCTCATCCTTGGAAAATTTGCTCTCTTGAATTTAAGTGTTTTTATCTTTCCCGTATGTGATTTTTGCTTACAGCTAACATCAAATGAAATCATGTTATGGTCACTGCTACCCAGATGTTCCTTTATCTTAACATTAGTAATATGCTCTGCATGGTTTTAGATTACCAGACCCAGCAGAGCATCATTCCTGGTTGGGGCCTCAATAAACTGGACCATAAAATTCTCCTGTAATAGGTTTATACATTTTTGTCCTTTAAATGTCCCAGCAGTGCCATTATTCCAGTCAATTTCTGGGTAGTTAAAATCCTCCATTATTATCACTGTCCCAGCCCTTGCAGCCCTTTCCATCTGTGCAAGGAGCTGAGTATCCACCTCCTCATTAGGGTCTATAACAAACTCCAATGATTAACTTTGTACTACGCACATCTGTATGCAGTTCACCCATAATGCTTCAGACTCATCACACTCTCCATCCCCCAGGTCCTCTTTCACACTCGCTTTGAGATCACTTTTCACATACAGACAGACCCCTCCACCTTTCCTTTTAACTCTGTCTTTGCGAAAGAGTGCAAAGCCAGGAATATTTATAGCCCAGTCATGTGAGGACTGAAGCCAAGTTTCAGCAATACCGATTACATCATAGCTTTCCTGATGCACCAGAGCTTCCAACTCACCTATTTTGCTTGGCAGACTTCTGGCATTGGTAAACAAACACTTTAATGCATTACTATATTTTGACCGGTCACATACTATCCTCTTGGAATATGTTCCACGCTGACTATTCCTATCTCTGGCCCTCCCCCCCATCGCCTAGTTTAAAAAACACTCTAACTTTTTGGCCATCCTTATTCCCAGCTGATCTGCACCCTCCTCATTTGGAAGGCAGTCCGTCCCTTCTATAGTACCGGTTATCGACTGAGAAGTCGTCCCAGTCCTCCAGGAACCCAAACCCCTCCTTACTACACCAGCTCTTCAGCCACTTGTTTACTTCCCTAATCTCCCTCTGCCTTTCTGGTGTGGCTCGATGTACCGGTAGTATTCCTGAGAATACTACCTTGGAGGTCCTTTTCCTCAATTTAGCTCCCAATTCCCTAAAATCGTTTATTAGGACACTCCATCTGCCTCTGACTTTGTCATTGGTGCCAACGTGCACCATGACAGCTGGGTCTTCCCCAGCCCCTCCCAGTAATCTGTACACCAGATCCGTGATGTGCCGAACCTGAGCGCCCGGTAGACAACATACAGTTCGGCGCTTCAGGTCTTTGTTACAGATTGCCCTCTCTGTCCTTCTAAGAATTGAGTCCCCTATCACCAGAATCTGTCTTTCCTTTCCCTTTGCTCCACCCCCAATCTCACTGGAGGAGTTCTTCCCCTGGCAGCTAGGAGAGTCCCTCAGCTCCAGCAGTGCTGGTCCCTGACTGGTATCACCAATGTCACTCAATGGAGCATACTTATTGGGATGCTCCAGCCCTGGATTGGCACTTCCCCCTCTACCCTTCCTGACTGTCACCCATCTACTATTTTCTAGTGCCTGCACCTCTTTGTCTCCACCCACCTCTGTGCTGGCCCCTGCCGGCACCTGCCATGTACGTTCCTGGCTCTCCTTTAGTATGGAGGGACTTCTCAATGCTGACAGTTGCTTCCCCAGATTCAGAACATGGGCTTCCAGGGAAACAATGTGCTTACATTTTGCACAGCAGTATTCGCCCTCGATCAGATGATCAAGGAACGCATACATGCTGCAAGATGTACACCGAGTTGCCTCTCCACACCCGCCGGGCATCGTGCCTATAAATTTAATGAGGATTAGAGTTTATACCCAGTCCAAATTACCTAACAACTAGTTCCTGACACTAATACTCAACAAGACAATACACAGGTACTAACAATCCACACACACTACTCAGACAACACTCAGGTACTTACACTACACAGGTACTAGGACCCCTGTTACAACCTCCTGTTTTCAACTCCTGGTTTTAACTCACCACTTAGACAAGTTCCACTTGGACAGAGTTCCAACAGACTCAAAGATGAGCAGGCTCACAATGAGTTTGACAAAAGGTTATATAGGCTTCAAGCACCTGTGACCAATTAACCACTCCCCTTAATTAGAGGCTGAAGGAAGCAAGGAAAAAAAACCTGTTTAAAATGCAATCCAGAAATCACCAGCAGTCAAAAGCAAGTCTTGTTCACTCTCCACTCAGGGTCCCCCACAGTTTAGCTTCCAACCAGCAGTTTGGCAATTTCACATGTGCTCTACACCAGGTTATACAGGCTTCAAGCACCTGTGACCAATTAACCACTCACCTTAATTAGAGGCTGAAGGAAGCAAGGAAAAAAAAAACCTGTTTAAAAGGTGTCAGAAAATAGGTGTTAAAAAGCTACAAGGAAAATTCCCCAAAAGAACCTAAAAATGCAATCCAGACATCACCAGCAGTCAAAAGCAAGTCTTGTTAACTCTCCACTCAGGGTCCCCCACAGTTTAGCTTCCAACCAGCAGTTTGGTACTGTATCCTTTAAGGATGGCCCGGAGAGGAAAATTAATACCGACCTCAAGCGGATCTACATTAAAGCAGGTATCACCTGCAATCCCTCTCCAGACTTCGCAGCTCTATCTAATGCGATGGAAGTCTGGATGGACGATGTAGATGTATCTCTGAAAAGCATCTCTAAAGATATGGCCAAAAGATCACCTATTCATGAGCTAAGGTTGGCGACGGATTTTCTGGGGGAGGCTTCCCTGGACATAATTCAGATCTGGTGGCTCGGATCATGCTGTTATCTGTCACGGCTAAGCATGCCGTGTGGCTGTTCCTGTGGGTAGCTGACCCTGCCTCCCCTTTGAGGGTTCGTCCCTCTTTGGGAACAAGTTGGACAGTGCCATCACCAGGGGGCAAGTCGTAATTCCTTCCCCAGGATCTCCATCTGCTAAACCAGAGGAGAACACAGCCCAGGCAATGTTCAGATCGAGCGAGGGATGCTCATTGCTATAGACCTGGCTGTGAGTTCAGGAAGACCTGGAAGAAAAAACAGCCTTCAGGCCAGAAGTTTTCAAAAGGGGCATCTTCCAGTGGATGAGAAGCCCCTAAGTCTTTTTGATATTTTGCCTCCCCAGACAGAGTGAGTCGGAGCTTGCTTACTCTGTTTTCAACACGTCTGGGCAGCCTTGATCAAAAATTTTTGGGTCTTCAAGACAGTCTCCTCAGGCCATGCCTGGATGTCCAGCAACCCACCCATTCTCTGATTCATACCCACAGCCTTGCCTCTCTTGGAAGAAAAAAAGCATATTTTCCTGTCCTATGCAGACTCTCTTGTGGCTCAGGGCGCTGCAATACCAGTTCCAGCCAACAAAAGGTTTCAAGAGGTCTACTCGTACCTCTTCATGGTGTTGAAGAAAAACGGCTCCTGGAGGCCAGTTATAGACCTAACCCACTTTAATTCTTTTATAAAGAAGGAGAAGTTCAAGATGGAGACACTGCTCACAATCCGTCAAGCAATCCAGCCAGGCAATTGTCTCATGTCTATAGACCTGAAGGACGCTTACTTTCATGTCCCGATAGCATCAGAGTTCCAGAAATACCTTTGCTTTGCTGTCGATCAAATCCATCTGCAGTTCACCTGTCTCCCCTTCGGGCTTACAACATCACCTTGTGTGTTTTCAAAACTCTTTCTGGCTATCGTGACACTGATCAGGACCAGAGGTATCTGTCTGTACCATTATCTGGAAGACCAGCTGTTGTTATCTCGGGACAAGGAGCAGTTGCTAATCCACAAATCCAAAGTCATCTCTACTTGAGTTCAGTTGGCTAATGAACCAGGAAAAGAGCCACCTAGATCCTACGCAGTCCCTGGTATTCCTCTGGGGCACAATTTGACACTATCAAGAGCACCATCTCCTTACCCCTGGAAAAAAATCCCAGTGATCCAGGACAGAGTTCAGCTTGCAATGTCCTCCTCTCATCTCCGAGCCTCACAATGCCTAAAAATCATTGGCACCATAGTAGCAGCAACACCCATGGTAAAGTGGGCTCAGTGGAAAATGCAGCTCTTCCAGAATAGCTTTCTCCAGCAGTGGAACCCAGGACTTCTGGATCACTCTATCCGAATAACCTTATCCATGTGGGAGAGCCTTCCTTGGTGGTTATAGCAGAGGAACCTCCTCAATTGTCACTCCATTACACCTGTGTCCTGGATCACCATCACAACTGATGCCAGCAACAGGGGCTGGGGCACCCTCTGCTTGACGGATGTAACCCAAGGCATATGTAGCTTTCCTTCCCACAGGATAGTCTCCAATATTCTGGAACTCCGGGCAGTGTTCTACGCTCTACAAGAATTTCACCACTTAACAGCAGAAGCCTCATTTCTCCTAAGACTGGACAACACAACGGCAGTCTCATACATCAAGAGACTGGGGGGTACTCGCAGTCTCTCCCTGTTGAAGGAAGTAGAGCCCATCATGACCTGGGCTCAGAAGAACCTGGCCAACCTAGCAGCTGTCTATCTCCCTGGAGTCCAGAACGTACAGGCAGAGTTTCTTTAGACAACAAGAGTGGACTCTCCACCCCGAAGTCTTCAAGTGGGTCCTGTCCCTGTAAGTCTTTCTGGAAGTAGACTTGTTTGCCTCCCCATGCCAATTCAGACTAGAGAAATACTACACAAAGTCTCATTGTACCCAGGCTTTCGGGGTAGATGCTCTGACAAACCATTGGCAGTTCCACAGGGCCTATGCCTTTCCCCTGGTTTCAGTCATTCTCCTGGTTCCTGTCAAGGCTCAGGATGGGAGAAGCAGAGATAGTGGCAATAGTCCCGTACTGGCAAAACAGGCCATGGTTCCCTCTGCTGATGCAACTCAGCTTCCTGGACCCAGTGCCTCTGCCGTCCAGACCAGATCTGATATCACAAGGGGCAACTCTATATCCATGCCTGGCCCATCTACATCTGATGGTCTGCTTCTTGAAAGGGGAAGGCTGTCCAAGTAGGGCCATCTCCACATTATTGAATGCCAGAAGAGCAGGCACCAACAGGGTCTACCAGGGTCTACCAGGGTCTACCAGACGATTTGGAAAACATTTACAGACTACACCTCTTCCACTGCAGGGTCTTGCAATAAGCCAAAGATACATGATATCCTGGGCTTCCTACAATCAGCTTGGATCTCTCCCTGTCAGTCAGCTCACTGCGGGTCCAAGCCTCTGCAATTTCTGCCTTTATGGGCATTTTCTGGTCTAGACACCCTCTTACTCAGCACTACTTCAGAGGAGCAGTAAGGCTCAGACCTCAAAAAAAGCCAAGATTCTCTAAATGGGATTTTCCCCTTGTCCTGGATTTGTTCTCAGGAAGAGAGTTGGAACATACAGATCAGTCCTCTATTAAGGAACTTTCCCTTAAAGTTGCCTTCCAGAAGGCTATAACATCAGCCAAGAGGGTCTCCGAAATCAGATCTCTGGGATGCAAGGAGCCATTTCTTTTTTTCTGATCAGGTAGTTTTAATTCCTATGTTGGGTTCAAACCCCAAAGTGTCATCTGTGTTTCACGACAATCAGGAGATTGCTCTTCCAACTTTCAGATCTACCGGAGATTCCAGTGTTCATTCCCTAGATGTCGGGAAAGCTCTAAGTCAGTATTCTAGATCTATCACAGCATGGCTTGTTCAGGCCATTCAGTGGGCCTACAAAGCCAAGGGCTTGGTGCCTCCAGAAGTGGTGACCGCTCACTCACCTAGAAGCATGTCTACATCATGGGCGGCTTCACGTCAGGTGGCTCCAGAAGTTATTTGCAAAGCGGCCTCATGGTCTTCAATTAACACAATCATGGCGCACTAATGCGTAGAGCCAGCCTCGTCGTCTTCTATTAAATTTGGTTTACGTATCTTGTCTGTTGATGGTGCCAATTAAATCTTTTTTTCTTTTGTCCAGCACTTTGCCCCACCCGGGTGTGTATGGCTAGTTATTTCCCACACTTGGAGTCTGTCGGGAAAACAGAAAATTTCTGTCAAATACTTACCATTATTTTTCTTTTTCCTTTTGGAGCAGGAGTTCCCTCCCAATGGCTGGAGTAGGCTAAATTATGGAACACGGCCTCTGGCCCAGAACAAAGATTTATGGGAGAAGGGTGCTATGAGGTATGAGGGGGCGGGATTAACCCACACGTAGGCTGCCATGGAGTTCATCAGGAAAGGAAAATTGTGGTAAGTATTTGATAGAAATTTTAAGTTTTTGTGGTCTCCTTTTTTATGGTACATTAGAAGAGACTCACTAAATCAGAAAAAAACAGCTAACACCACATTTATTTAAAGAAGAATCACGGGTATGGATATTTTTACATAGTTACATTGCTCCTGCTTGGACCAGTGAAACTATGCATAAACCATACCTCTAGAATTTGTAAATCCCTGCATTAGATACCAATACTACAGTTATCTTCACTACTAGCTTCCAGGTCCCATGCCAAGTGACTGCCCTGATGCATTGTGAACACAGGAGGTCAGCCACTTAGCATGGGCACCATTCAGAGATCACTTTGCATTTACCCAATGAATGTAATGCATTCTCTGACTGGGTGAAGCAGAGAGGTGGGCAGTGATGTCATGTCCTCTACCTCATCCAATTAGAGAATACTTTGCATTCAATGAGAACATGTAAAACATTTTCTGAATGGCACCACTGGGTAATTTATGTACATTGCAAGGATTTTAACAAACTTTGTATCAGAGTCCTACTTGTTTCTGTTCTTAAGAAATAGCTGTATGCACAACTATGTCCTTGGAATGCTGATTCCTGAATGGGGGCGTTTGTGTTCAATAGAATAAGCTGACTAATGTAGAAAGTTGCTGCATTTATATAACATTAAATTGAATTGAACCTGATATATTATGTCTAACTAAAAATATAATTCTTATGGCAAAGGATGTCTAAAATGTGTACCTTAGGACAGACATCTTGGAAAATAAGTGAGACAATCACAATCAATGACCTTCCAGGGGAAGTTCTGCATACCAACTGTGTACAGAATGCCTGCAGGTTGCCATATTGCATTACATTTTTCAGAAAAATACAGCAGCTTCAGATTAACCCTGTCCCACTGACCGCACACATATATACAGCCTCACGAAAGTGGGATATTTTTTCAGTGGGGTCACATATATGCGTATCTCCCTTTGTGCTGGAAGTGTGCCGGACAGTGAGCACCCATCACAGAGACTGGGCTCTCACCAAGAGCCCCGGATCTCATACTGATGACTCTTGGTTCCGGGTCACCTGATCGATGTGATAGCCTCTGATTAGTTATCACAGTGATCAGTCACTATGAGCCCACCCCTGTGTTTTCTTCCTCTTCTGAATGGAAAGAAAGGTTCATTGTATCTTCCTCTTCCTGCATGAGAGGAAAATTTAAACAAATCAAAGCATGTAAAAAAAAAAAAAAATCAAATAAAGAGTAAAAAATAAATTAAAAATATAACAAGATCAAGGTTTGGTCAAAGTCAAAGGTCAAGAGTAGCATATTTCAGATAGAATTCAAATTCTTTTTTTTTAATTAGTATTAGTGTCAGTGTGCTTTAGGCAGCATAAAAAAAAATTGCAAAAAAAAAATCAAAATGTCCACCATTGTTTTTGGCCTGTACTATGGGTACAAACAACATTTATTTATTTTAGTTTTTCTTTGGTGGTAAATTATAATAATAGCAAAAAATATAATTTTTTTTTTTACTATTTTGGAACAGTTTTCCTTTGATAATAAAAAGAAACTGAAAAATGTATTCCACCTGGATACACAAAGTAGTTGTGATGATATGTACGGTTTTACTAACACATGTCAAAGTTGCAAAATTGTGCTTAGGATTTAACATCTGTTTTACCCTTAGACGTGAAGGGGTTAAAAAGGAAAAGTCATTTTGAAAACACTTAAATTACAACGTGTCTTGTGTAGCAATTGTATATGCTTTTTTTTTTTTTTATGAAAGAGGAGCTATGCTTTAAAAAATATGCCTTACCAAGGATTACTTTGCTAGAAGAACATATGCACTTTATCATTGTTATCTCCCAAAGAACAAAGGTTAGTTAGGAAGAAATTTACACAAATACTGTATGGTCATTATGCATACATATTTGAACACAATAATGAGTATGCATAGCAATAACCAAAATAAATTGACATATATACAGTACATTTAAAACGATTATAACATTCTGAATCATGAGATATATTTGAGTGTTGAGATATATATATATATTATTTTTTATTTTTTTTTGTTTCATGTTATTCAGATTGAGTAGATTACTATAATCAAAATGCCCTAAATTTTTGGTAGAAATAAGATGGGTACTGTGAGCAAGCACATCAATTTTCTCATCTGTAAATATAACCCTAACTAGTCACTTACAGTCTGGTTTACAGTATATACAATGCTTTTTCTATGAATTTACCTGGCCACCAAAAGACTTTATATATACATTTTACATCATCTATTTAGTGAAATACTACATGTTCAAGTGTTCATTTGTTGGCCAATATTTCCCTTAATTCCTTTGTTCATGTTGCTCTTAAAAAATACATGTATTGCAATGAGTGAAATAATTCACAGACACATGATCAAAGTTATATAGTGCATTCTCTTTGGCATAAAATACAAGTCTAAGGCAAAATGAACACATTGGAGATGAAAGTGCTACTGGAAAAAACCACAGGCATCTAATTTGTATAATGCTTGGCAGTCAAAATGACAGAAAGAAAATACTGAGAGCAGTGTTTTGAAAAATAGTATGATTTCTTTCATGTTTTGAAATATATCCATGGACAGGAGTACTAAGACATCCAACCATGCTGGGTACTACATTGTATATTGGAACTTGAATTAATAATTAGTAATACAGCTTGGCAATGTGATATTGCCCTTATCCAGATTGTGTTGTTCTCTCACACACAAATTCCCTGAAATTACCAGTTCAGTTGTAGAGGGAATAATACTTAACAATAATTTTTGAACATACTGTACACTTCCTGATAACTGGAAGAAATGACTCAGTTAGGATCAGGACATATTACTGGCTGCACTGACTCTGGCAACATTGGCTGTCATGCCTTCAACAAGTGTTTCTAAAAGCCAATACACACGATCAGACTTTTTGACAACAAACATGCAAAGTAGCTGTTTTAAGGCAACATCCGACCGTATGTGTACGCTCCAAAGTTCGCTCTGCAAACAGACAAACCTTTCGGCAACAAAAATCCGATGGAGCAAAGTCCGATCATGTGTACAGAAAACCATCGGACTTAAGTCTAAAGTACAAACACGCATGCTCAGAATCAATGCAAAAGATCATACAACAATACAGAAGTTGACCAAAGGGTGGCTGTAAAGAGCAGAAAAACCATGTGATTTGGTGAAAGTTGGCTGAAAAATTCCTGCCGTGTGTATGCAATACAAGTTCATGGCCAATGCCCTTTGGACAGAAATCCACAGAAAAGTTTGTTTAAAGTCCGATCCTGTGTACGAGGCCTTATGCTCTTTTATTTAATTGTTGAATATGCTACTGGTATTTAAAGTAAATTGTAATATTGCCATCTAGTGGCTCTTTTACATACTTAGTATCTGTAAATAATTTACTGAAAGTAGGTAGAGATTGCCACCGTAGCTTCCCATAATTCCTGTGGACTATACCATGAGGTCTGAGAGACATCCCCTAGTAGCCATCTTCCATCTTCACCCATGCGTCTGCTCCAGAGGACTCCACACCTATTCAGCAGCAATTCTAATGTCAGCCTAACAGAAACATTGATGGTATGTTTATAACCCCTTTCCCTAGTTAGACTAGTGTGTTAGAACTGTATATTTTGTATATTGTGTATACCGATTGTATGTTATTTCCTTTATTTTAGTTTTACTCAAACTTCCCTGCAATAAAAGTTGAAAACAGGACCTTGCGCCTGCCTCAATGAGTTGTTAAGGGAGGAGAGTTAGCTGTCTGTCTCATTATACCTCAGTCACGTACAGTGAGGGCAGAACACTGGCACTGGTATGCTAGCAATCAGGAACACTGTTGCTGGCTGCACTGACTTTGGCAACACTGGCATTGGTATGGCTGATGATCACACTGGCGCTGGCACTTCTCTGACACTGGCACTGTTGTGATGGCAATCACGAATACTTTTGCTAGCTGCACTGGTCTGGCTACACCAATGTGGCTAGCAATCAGAGACACTGTTGCTGGCTTACATTACTCGAGTGAAATTGAGACTGGTGTAGCTATTAGTCAGGAAAACTGTTATTGGCTTATAGTGGTCTGGTGAGACTGGGACTGTTGGAGTCATGATCAGGAATACTGTACTGGATACACTGGTCTGATACTTGGACTGGTGTGACTAATGATCAGGGATACTGTGGTTGGCTAAATTGGCTCTGGCAAAACAGTAAATATGCTGTTTGCAATCACAGGTTAAAACATTGTTTCGTCCCACAGCTGATTGGTGTGATAGCAAAAAGAGAGATTGCTGCAAAATGCACTGTCTCTGGCACTTGTATGGCTAGTGCTCAGGAACAATGGTGTTGGCTGCAGTGGCTTTGGTGACACTAACACTGGTGTAGCTAAAGCCAGACATACATGGATTAGAATTTGGCCAGTTCAGCAGTACAACCAGACAATATAGAGAAAATAAAACCGCGCTATTACCAGAACTAACACCTACGGATAGTAAAAAGGCTGCTTCTCAAAGTGGGATACACACACTGTAAACGATATAGGTAAAAGGGGAGCAGCGCCAAAGGATAAAACTACTATATACCTATCCCAATTATTTCACATGTGCATGAACATTATAAATGAATACATGCATTAACACTACTGTGAGATGGTATACATATGAAAATAAAATGATAATAATAATAATAGTAATAATAATGATAATGTTCAAAGTACATAGGATAATGTTCTTATAGGAAAATCCTATGGTAATAATTGCGAGAGGAGAGTCACAGCAGAGTCATGACACAAAACTGCACGAAATGGGAAGGGACTCTGCATACATCCAGGTGTAACTTGCAATATGCACCACGGTGACTTATATATGCGTTTCGTGAAGAAAAAACCCTGACACCATAGATATCTTATGCGCTTACCGAAAGGTAAAGCAAGTAAAGCTTTAGGATGAAAAAGTAGTACAACCAGCCTGTCAGATTTTTCCCACTCAATTGGCACGGCAGGTTGTAGCCAGCAGTGCTCATCGTTGTATTCTAATGCAGGGTAAGTCTCCCCACTGTAAAAATACAATACCTTAGCAAAGAATATTCCCCCTTCCACATCAAGTGAGTGGATGAGGGAATTTGGTATTTTTTTTTATCATTCAACCCACTAGTTGAACAAAATAATTACTAATGTATGGGTTGCTTTACATTCAGGAACATCGTTGTTGGCTGTACTGGCCTGGTGACACTGGCACTGGTGTAGCGGTGATCAAGAACACTGTTGATGGCTGCACTGAGCTGAAGCAACTGGCAGTGGTGTGGCTAGCAATCAGGAACACTGCTGCTGGCTGCACTGGCTCTGGTGAAGCAAGAAATCAACAACACCGTTGCTGGTTGCACTTGTGTGATGGTAATCATGAACACTGTTGCTGGTGCACTAGTCAGACAAAACTGGCACTGGTGTGGTTAGTGATTACGAACACAGTTTCTGGCTGCACTGGCTCTGACGACACCATAATGGTATGGCAGAAATCAGGAACACTGTTGCTGGTTGCTCTGGTCTGGTGGTGACACTGGCACTTATGTGACAAAAATTAGGAACACTGTTTCTAGCTGCATTGGTCTGCCAATGCTGACACTGATGTGGCTATCAATCAGGAACACTGCAATGACTCTGGTGACACTGATACTGGAGTGGTGGTAATCAGGAACACTGTTGCTGGTTTACATTGGTCTCATGACACTGGGACTGTTGTGGCTTGTAATCAGGAACACCGTTGCTGGCTGCAGTGATCTGGTGACACTGGCAAGTTGGCAATCAGGATTAGTGTGCAAGAGGAAACAGAGCAGTGGCTGCAAATTGAAGCCTTTGTTTACATTTGTGATTATCTCCAGCAATTGCGCAGTACAGTGACAATTACCATTCTAAGATGGCCTCCTACCTTCAGGAAGGAGCCATCTGCCCATTTTAATGCAATGGCTGGATGGCAAGTGGTTAAAAGACTACATTGTATTGTTTTGTAACACCACACCCAGCTTTAAGGCACACCCCAAGTATGTTATTTTAAGAAGATGACAAGTCTGTGTCCGCTCCACTCCGCTATGCGAAGTGGACATGGACACAGCCTGTTGTTCTTTATGGGGCGGTCAGATGAAAATGGGCCGCCTTCCGGGGGTTGGTATTAGGGATGAGCATACGGTTCGGCCGTTCGGCGAACAACGGACATTATGCAGTGTTCGATGCAAATTCTAAAGCCGTAGAACACCGTTAAAGTCTATGGGACACTAACATGAAAAAACAAAAGTGCTAATTTTAAAGGCTTATATGCAAGTTATTGTCATAAAAAGTGTTTGGGGACCTGGGTCCTGCCCCAGGGGACATATATCAATGCAAAAAAAGTTTTAAAAACAGCTGTTTTTTTGGGAGCAGTGATTTTAATAATGCTTAAATGGAAACAATAAAAATGAAATATTCCTTTAAATATCGTGCCTGGGGAGTGTCTATAGTATGCCAGTAAAGTGGCGCAGTTTTCCCGTATTTAGAACAGTACCGCAGTAAAATTACATTTCTAAAGGGAAAAAGTAATTTAAAACTGAACACGGCTGTAATGTATTGTCAGATCCAGGCAATATAGATAAAACACCTTGGAAAATGGCATGGGTTCCTCCCCTCCCAGCCCAATACCAGGCCCTTTGGGTCTGGTATGAATATTAAGGGGAACCCCAACCCCCCAAAAAAATTGCATGGGGGTCCCCCCAAAATCCATACCAGGCCCTTCAGGTCTGGTATGGAAATTAAGGGGAACCCTGCTCCAAATGTAAAAAAAAATGGCGTAGGCGCCCCCCCAAAATCCATACCAGACCCTTATCCAAGCACGCAACCTGGCAGGCCGCATGAAAAGAAGGGGGGACGAGAGAGCAACCCCCTCCTGAACGTTACCAGGCCACATTCCTTCAACATGGGGAGGGTGCTTTGGGGTCTGACCCCAACGCACCCTGTCCCCATGTTGATGGGGCCAAGGGCCTCATCCCCACAACCCTTGCCCGGTGGTTGTGGGGGTATGCAGGTGGGGGCTTATCGGAATCTGGAAGCCCCCTTTAACAAGGGGACCCCCAGATCCTGGCCCTCCATGTGAATTGGTAACAGGGTACATTGTACCCCTACCATTTCACAAAAAAAGTGTCAAAATGGTAAAAACAAGTCCTTTATTAAAAGATAAAAAAAATAAAAATGTCCTGCGATGTAAATCCACGCTACCCGACGGACCGAAGAAAAATAGCCACAATAGTTACGCCTCCATGGGAGGCTCCCACCGATTGACACTTCTTCTTGGTGACAGCTGTTATATAGCTGAGAGTGGGACCACCCGGTGATGTAAACAAGTGACACCGCCCCCCTCTGGTGCCACGCTCTCTCATCTCCCCCTCTTTTCCTGTGGCCTGCCAGGATGCGTGCTCGGATAAGGGGCTGGTATGGGTTTTGGGGGGACTCCATGCCTTTTTTTTTACATTTTTGGCGCAGGGTTCCCCTCAAAATCCATGCCAGACTTGAAGGGTCTGGTATGGATTTTGGGGGACACCCACGCAACTTTATTTTACCTTTTTGGTTTGGGGTTCCCCTTAATATTCATACCAGAACCAAAGGGCCTGGTAATGTACTGGGGGAACCCATGCTGTTTTTTTTTCAATGAGTTTTATCCATATTGCCGAGACCCGACAGTTCATTACAGTCGCAAATTTAATCTTTAGAAAACTCATCTTGCTGTGGTACTGTTCTAAACACAGGAAAATGTGCCACTTTACAGGCATACTATAGACACCCCAGGCATGATATTTAAAGGAATATTTCATTTTTATTGTTTCACTTTCAAAAATCACTGCTCCCGAAAAAACAAAAGTTTAAAAAAAAAAAAAATTTGCATGGATACATGTCACCTGGGGCAGGACCCGGGTCCCCAAACACTTTTTATGGCAGAAACTTGCATATAAGCCTTTAAAATTAGCACTTCTGATTTTTCATGTTCATGTCCCATAGACTTTAATGGTGTTCGTTTGTTCGTCAAAATCAATTTCCTAGATTTAGACATCAAGATAACCGATAATAAGTTTGTCATCTCAACCTTTTTTAAGGTAACAGATCTTAACTCGTATATCCCCCTTGACAGCTGCCACTATGACCCATGGTTGAAAGGAGACGAAACTGCACCGAGGTGGAAACTTTTGACATGCAGGCAACCCTTTTGTCCAATAGATTTCGGGAAAAAGAGTATGATGGTGATCTCCTACAGAGAGCGATCAAAACAGCTAGAGATAAGGATAGAGCATCCTTACTAGCAGTTCGAGACCCAGCTGAGGGGGGACCCCAATTCAATCTACTGTTTATAACAACATTTTCGGTACAACATCGGGAGGTAGAAAACTTGATTCAGAGGCACTGGCATCTGTTAACCAGTGATCAGGTCTTGGGTACAACCCTGCCAGATAGACCAAGGGTCGTTTTCAAAGGTGAGCGGCAGGATAGCCCCTACTGTTCAGGATCCCCCTGCAACGAATAGAGTGTTTTTCCAAAACCTTAAGGGGTACTATAGATGCAAAAATTGTCAAGAATGCACTCTAAACAAATGTAAAGATAACAAAATATGCATCTACAAGTACATCTAGGGTGTATGAAGTTGAACCCTTTATCACCTGTGCCTCCGAAAGGGTGGTATACCTCTTACAGTGCCCGTGCGGCCTACAATATATTGGGAGGACCAAAAGGGCACTGCGTGTCCGTTTAAATGAACATATAGGCAATATTAGAAGAGGGTTCGACAAGCATCCAGTCTCTAGGCACTACGACCAGATGCACAATAGGGACCCCTCTAACACTCTTTTTGTGGGGATTGAAAAATACAGACCACATTGGAGAGGGGGCTCTCTTGTCAGGGAGATTTCCAAGCAGGAAATGGCTTGGATTTATAAGCTTAAGACTTACACCCCACACGGCCTCAACGTGGACACAGATGTAAATGCCTTCATCAATAACTCGTGATGCATAACTCTGTGCCCACGGAGGGGGGCGTGTACGCCTATTCCTGTCTTTCGAATAAATGACGATATGATATTTGTATATTATTATGGTTTAGTTATGGAAGAACATATACATATGGTACTGCCATATTTTGAGATTATGACCCTTATGCCACGTACACACGATCGGACTTTGTCCGCCGAACCTAGTCTGGCAGACAAACCACCGGACTTTCCAGCTGGGCTTCGCCGGACTTGAAAGCGAACAGACTTGACCACACACGATCAGGCTAAATGTCCGGCGGTTCACGCGATGACGTACAGCACGTACGACGGGACTAGAACACTAGACTAGAGTCCGTGACATACTTGCTACTGAGCATGCGTCCTTTTTTGGTCCGTCGGACCATACTACAGACGGCCGTATTGTCCGCCGGACTGCCAAGTTCAGCGGACAATTTTAAAACAAAACTTAAAACCTAGTCCGCCGGACTTTTGTGAAAAAAAGTCCATCGAAGGCCCACACACGATCGGACTGTCCGGCAGACTCTAGTCCAACGGACAATCCCGCGGGAAAGTCCGATCGTGTGTACGCGGCATTACTGTTCACTAGTCTGTTGTGCGCATATTATGCATAGATGGGGCCTTTTTTGCACCTTTTATAATCTTTGTCCTCAAATGTTATGTATGCTATAATGTTTGCTTTTTGTCATTAACCGAGTTGATCATCTAGTCAATCGCTCTGGGTTCGTGAGGCAAAAGATTTTTAGAAGCGATCCACAATGATGTGTGTTAACACGTAATTAGGGTACATACATGCTTCACCTACCCATTTGGACTCAGTTTTTGACCCTATGAGGGTTGGAATACTGATCTAATGGGGTGGCACATCCAAGATTAGGGAATAGTATTTCGAACCACCTATGACGTGTGTTAACACGGAATTGGGGTACATTCATGTTTTACCTACCCTTTTGGGCCCAGCTTTTGACCCTATAAGGGTTGGAATATTGATCTAAGGGGGTAGTATATCCAAGATTACTGTAATATTTAAACATTATGATCAACTAGCTTAGTTGTAGTATTTATCAAGTCCATAAGGGGCTCCTTTTGAGGTCTTGGGAAATGGTGGTCCCGAGTTGCTCTTTTGTTAGTGCTCCCCGGGAGTGTATTATGCCCGCGGTGTAGAGCTGGACTACACTCAGATTTTTGGGGAAATGCCGCTCATTTGTGTCCTTGCTGTCTTGTTGTTTGGGAGTCCTCTGTCCTCTCATAGACCGCTTTGGACTCATTATGATCGGCTCGTTTCATTCGTTATAACAATAAAAGATTTTTTTAAATAAAATTTTTTTAATTTTTATCATTTTTATTTTATTTTTAACTTTGTATTTGAACGTATCTTGAATAGAGCAGTTATGCACATTAGCTTATGTGCATAGCATATATGGCTCGTTATTCAATGTGCGTTTAATCATGCCATCTCTTACTGAATGTAAGGTGTTGGTTATTTTTAGTAATACACATACATGTCCTGTTGAGTAGGAAACGTTCTCATTGGAGGATGAGTTCTGAAAGGCAGAGGGTCTTAAATGTGACCCGATTCTTTACGGTTAGCCAATGTAGGCTCCTCAGGGAAGGGGAGATGGATTCCCAGGGTTTTTTTCCTGTTATCAGCCTTGCCGCCGTGTTTTGGATAAGTTGTAGGTGCGCAAGTTGATATTGGGGTAATCCTATGTAAAGGGAGTTTGCGTAGTCAAGTTGTGAATTAATGACTGTTCCAACTACCACTGCTTTGTCCTTTGGAATGAAGGGGATGAGTCTGCGTAGCAGGCGGAGCAGATTGTGAGAACCACTGACTACTGCTCCTGTTTGTGCATCCATTGACATTTCTGAGTCAAAAATGACTTATATCAGAGTCTGTGGATTCAGATGTAAATGGGAAACTCTGCATTTTCAGATGTAAAGCGGAAATATGGATTCAGATTAAAGAGGGAACTCTGTTGATGCAGATGCACACAGGAAACTCTGGGTATTCAGATGTAAAGCGGATCTCTGGATTCAAATGTAGAAAAGGGAACTCTGTGGATGCAGATGTAAATGGGAAACTCTGTGTATTCAGATGTAAAGCGGAACTCTGAATTCAGATGTAGAGAGGGAACTCTGTGAATGCAGATGCAAATTGGAATCTCTGTAAATTTAGATGTAAATGGGGAAACTCTGCGTATTCAGATGTAAAGTGGAACTCTGTGGATTCAGATGTAAAGAGGGACTCTGTGGACTCTGATGTAAGAGGAGACTCTTGTGATTAAATATATACAATTACAATTATTTAATCACAAAATACTGAATAAGTAAAGTGAATACTACAAAAAAAGGTTTACTGTGAGCAGCTAAAGTCTTTGGGTTTGGCTTGAAGAAAAGGTCACAACCCTACCCAAGACAGCAGGAATGGGTCCGGCTGCAGGAACACAATTAAGGGCCCCACAATAGGAGCAAAGGACCCTGGGATCAATGGGAAGAGCCCCCAGACCAAAGGTCAGGGGGGCCCTTCATGTTTTTTTCACAGGGGGCCCTGAAGGTTCTAGTAACACCTCTGCCTCAGAGATTGTATTTTATTTTTATTTTGCTTTTGTGAATTAGTACTGCTCAGACCTTGAAGAAGGGGACATACCCCGAAAGCTTGGTCTGAAAAATGATAGGTTAGGGCAAATAAAAAAAAGTATTAGTGAGGTGGGGCGCATTCGCGGCGCGAAACTGACAGGAAGCTAGAAGTCAGAGCTCCGTGGGAAGCAAAGACATTTACTAATTCCCCAGGGTTTAAAAACTCTAGTTTTACAACCTGAATTCCCTAACACCCCTGCGGAACTAAAAGTTCATGTCGACAACCAAAAAAAAAAAAAAAAAAAATCCACGCAACGGTCCCTTACAAACTATCTCCTCTGGGTACAGGAACAGATCACGATGTCCCAAGATGGCGCCCACAAGAAGAGTGTCCCTCCTGATGTCCCTTATCCGGCGGCTTCTCTTACAACCTCTGCCAAGCAAAGTGAGTACACACCGCACCTCAATAAAGCAGACCCTGAGGACACTCTGTCAACTATGTATGACAAACTTGCACACAAGTTCCAGGCAGAACTCCAACTCCAGCAGTCCACCAACACTCTGACTCAAGAGATTACAGCGATAGGAGGGCGGACGGACATATTAGAAATCAAACATGACGAGCTAAACCTGGCATATTCAGACCTCCACAAAGACCATGAGGTGCTCTCTGGTACGGTTCTTCAGCTCCAGAAACATTTAGAGGATTTGGACAACCGTAATTGAAGAAACAACATCAGGCTCCGTGGGATACCAGAGACAGTCACTGACCTACCTGGGGCCATAAAAAAACTGTTCCATTCCCTACCCCCTGACCAACCGGAGGCCTGATTTATATGTGACAGGTTGCATAGAGCCCTCAGACCCAAACCTCCACCTGAGAAACCCCCCAGAGACAGCGTAATGTGCCTGAAGGTTTTCCTAGTGAAGGAGGAGTTCCTGCGTGCATCCCGCAACACCCCCCGCATCCAGCTAGATGGGATCACTGTCCAAATCTACCCAGACATTTCCCCAGCAACTCTGGAAAGAAAGAGACAGATGAAGGAGGTCACCTCTATCCTGCAAACGGCGAAAAATCCATTACAGATGGGGGTTCCCATTCAAGCTCTCTATCCCCCACAACTGCACTACTTACACTGCCACCACGGTCTCGGGGGGTAAAGAAATCCCAGTGAAGCTAGGCCTCATTGATCCCCAGAATTTACCAAGGCTCCCCTTCACTCCTCGCACTACTCCCATTTGGGCCACCCCGTCACCACAACGAGACAGGAGGAACCGCCAACGTTCCAGTGACTTGACAGCCTGATTACAACCATTCACATCGGATCACCATACTCCCACCTTCTACAAGACATGGTTTGAAATCCTGCACTGTTTTATTCCATTATGTTTTTTATACTCACCCACCTTTCTTTTTTTGTCTAAATTATGATCAATTTGGTCTCCCATTCCTTGAATACTGTCTTTTCTCCCCCGCTTGAGCAACCGCCCACCCACAACTGCTCTTTTCCAGATACAGACTTCTCTCCCACCTTTTGTTTAAAGGGAGAGACCTTTGGAATTTTTCCCCCTTTCTTTTTTGCTCTACCCCCTTACCCCCCACCCCCAGGTGGGGAATAGGGCTGTATAGTCTGCTGACATTTGATTTGCAGACCAGGATGATCTTTTCATCCTGGCTCCTTAGATTTTGGTCATACACCAACAGTTTAATTGTTTGCTTGTTATGTTATTTTTATGTTACTGTGCTAACAGAGATGGAAACTGTCACTTGTAAGTGCATCATGCATATGGGTTATAAATTTTACTCTAAAACAGAGCCAGGGTCCTTGAGCTCTTTGCGGGCACCCATGGTGTTGGACTCATTCTCGGTTACCCCTCAGTTCTACCCACATTTAGCTAGCATGTTTCTATATACAAAGCCCCTAGAGTTCTCACTCTCAAGATGGGACTCCATATAATATCTCACAATGTGAGAGGCTTTAATTCACCACAGAAATGCAGAAAGGCCTTTAAATTTTATAAAAACATAGGGGCAGACATCATACTGCTGCAAGAGAGTCACTTCTCCTCTTCTACCCATCCCAAATTCTTTGACAAATCTTTAAAAGCACACTATTTTACAACCTTTGAGTCCAAGACCAGGGGAGTCACAATTTTCATTAAAAATACTATGCCATTTAATGTTAAGCATATTTATAAAGATCAAGGAAGTAGGTTCCTTATCCTGCAGGGCGAATTTCAGGGCAGAGCCCTTACAATAGCTAACATATATGCCCCCAATAACTCACAGAGCACCTTTTTAAGATCCTCCTTTCGCATATACCTCCCCACATATGCTAGTTGGGGGAGACTTTAACCTAGTGGCCCACTCTGTCCTAGACAGGAGTAAGGTGGTGCGCTCTTCTAACGCTTTCCCCAAATCTCTGCAGAGGTCACTGGGCGCACACCAATTGATTGACATATGGAGGGCCCTGAATACCAGAGTGAGGGAATACACACACTACTCCCACCCTCATGATAGCCAGGCTGGACTACATCCTCAGCTCACCCTCAGCTCACCTACTAGCTGACTCATTCTCAGCAGCCATACATACATGTCCCTAGTCAGACCACCACGTGGTTTCATTCCACACTTCTCATATATGACTCTCCCCCATGACGGCCTCCTGGAGACTGAATGACTCCTTGTTAGCCGACCCCGAAATCATATCACAGTTGACGGATCAATTGGCAGAATACTTTAGACTAAATGATGTGTTCGACATATCCCCCTCAATATTGTCGGCAGCTCATAAGGCGGGCCTTATTGAATTAGCCACCATCAGAAAACAAGGATAGCAAAAATTAAATCGCTCTCTTTTGAGCTTGACAAACTCTACCATGTCCATACCCAATCCCACTCCCTGGACACACTGAGACAGATCAACTTGAAAAGGGTAGAATTAGATACGCTCTTGTCAGAACAAACCGAAAAATCATTATGCTGGTCTAAGGCTCGGTTCCTCTTACATTACAGTAACTCGGCCTCTGCCATGTTTACACGCAAACTCCACCAATCCCTACAACCGACGCATATCTACAAATTAAGAAACAAGTCAGGCCAATTACTATCTCACCCAAAAGAGGTCCTTCAAATATTTACATCTTTCTACAAATCCCTATTGTCGCCTCCAGACCACCCATCTCCCAATAACCTAGACTCATAGCTGGGCTCTCTGTCCCTCCCAACATTATCAGAGGAACAACCAAGCACACGTAATGCCCCCTGTACTAAGCAAGAGAGAATCACTGTCATTAAATCATTAAAAACATTGACTGCCCCCGGCCCTGACGACTACACCTCACTGTACTATAAAAAATTTGCAGGCACATTAGCCTCTAAACTCACCAAATGGATTAACCATACCCTACAAGGCAACAAACTCCCAAACAACATGCTCTTCACTAACATGACACTTATCCCCAAACCTAATAAGGATCACTCCCTCCCATAAAACTATAGACCAATTTTGGTCCTCAATAACGACCTCAAAATACTAGGTCGGGTTTTAGCAGATAGATTAGCACCCATCATTTCCTCTCCAATTGATCCAGAACAGACTGGCTTTATCCCAAGAAGACAGATTACAGACAATATCCGCCTGGCAGCTAATATAATCCAAGACACTGACCTTTTCTCTCGCAAAGTCCTAATGCTAGCCTTAGACATATGTAAGGCCCTCGACAGCATCCTCTGGCCATACATAGATGCCATCCTCACCAAATTTCGATTCTCAGGGGAATTTGTAAATGGGTTTAAAGCCCTGTATCACAACCCACACACTCAAATTAAATACCTGGCTACTCCTTGGAATATTTCCCCCTGGGCCGGGGTACTAGGCAGGGATGACCCCTGTCCCCTTTGATATTCACCCTGGCGATAGAACCTTTGGCCAAGGCGATTATCACAAACCCAAATATTAGAGGATACCAGAAGGGAGAGGAAAAACTTCAAATGAGTCTGTATGCAGACGATGTACTCATGTTCCTATCAGACCTGATTGTATCACTTCCTAACTTGCTTTCCACCCTAAATGATTTCTACTCTATCTCTGGCCTAGGAGTTAATCTCGCAAACTGGTCGGGCCTCCCAATCAACATACCACAACACACTTTAAACACCCTCAAGGATTCATTTGGTATAGCCCTCTCAGATAGCACCCTTCAATACCTAGGAATACGCCTTGCCCCCTCCCTTCAGGCTATGTATAATGCCAACTACCCACAAACCTTTTCCAAAGTTAAACAATGGTTACACTTTTGGTCTTCCTTACCTATATCTTTGGGGAGGATTACAGCTATTAAAATGTCTATCCTCCCAAAACTTTTGTACTTTTTTAGAGCCCTACCCATCTATGTATCTCGCCAAACTATTGAGCTGATCCAAGGGGCCATTAATAAAATTATATGGAAAAACAAGCCAAGAGATATGGCAAATTACTCACTCACAGACCACTATCACAAGGAGGGTTGGGCCTACCCAATATATGGCTCTATTATTTAGCAGCTAGGTTGGCCCAAACAGCCCAATGGTATGCCCCCATCGCAGATTCCCTGGCTCTTGTTCGAGACAATCTCTGCTCGCCCATTCTATATTCCACCTAGGTATTTAGGAGGAGAAGGAACTCACCACACTGAAGGCCCTAATACAAAGAACACATTTTTGCACCTTTGCATTCCTTCAGGAACAACATAATATCTTAAGGTCCGAGTTCTATAAATACCTTCAAATAAGGCATTTTTATGAATCCATGTGCTCGTTGAACGCTGACCCCAGACTCTCTCAATATGAAACAGTCTGCCATAACTTATCTAGAGAGAAAGGAGTCATCTCCTTATTGTATGAATATCTCAACGACATGCACTTACCTGAGAAATCTAGAACTATGACCCACTGGGATACAGACCTAGGTCAAGAATTTTCCCCAGAGGATTGGTTAGACATGTTAGAAAACATGCATAAATGCTTGCGCTCTATGTCTATCAAAGAAACAGTAGTGAAACTTCACACTAGGTGGTACCTCCCCCCGGATAAAGTACATAGATTCTACCCTGGGGTCCCCAACACTTGCTTTAGGGGTTGTCAGACCATGGGCACATTGCTCCACATTTTCTGGAGCAGTCCCCAATTTAAAAATGTATGGAGTCTGACAGCCAATACGGTGGCACAGATATCAGGATCCCTGATCACTCTGATGGCACCAATGTGCCTACTCTTTACCCCAATACCAAATATTCCCCCCATGAGCCAAAAATTAATTAATACCCTATTCAATGCTATCTTGTGGGCTATAGCCTTAAACTGGCATTCACACATGGTGCCTTGGGCTCAAGTACTCCAACGCATGGAAACCATTAAACTTATGGAGCAAATTCACCATACAATAATGGACACTATGCAGGTTTTCCATAGGAAATGGTCAGTCTACATATGGCATCTTATAGTAAACTGGGGCCATTTACACAAGTTTTAACCTTTCTTTCCCCCGGCTATATGTGATTACTACTTTGTACATATCAACACGGTTCCATTCTGACTATGTATAATGTCTACCGGTCTGGGTTGCATCTCTCACCTGCTATTTTTGTTTTGTACTGTATTTTCCTACTCTCCAATAAATACTTAGTATGAAAAAAAAAAATAAGAAAGTATTAGTGCAAGTGCAATTAGCAGCTACAATCGCCTCAAGTTAAGGGTTGATTGAATCCTGTTTAAATTTGGCAAGCCTGGTTTGGATCACATTGAAGTTATTGGTGGGCAATCCTGTTATTAATTCTGGACATTTTTATAGCCAATAGGCAAATTTATGTCCATAAAATGCATAGAAAGCTGGGCACTGCTATAGAGGACATTAACCAAATTAAAAAGTAAGAACATATATATGCTGTATGTATAATAATAACATGAACTGGTAAAACAAATATAATGGGAGAGGCTCTTTTCATGTAGCTTCCTGTAGTATCAATTATATGTGATTGCATGTTAATATTTAAGGCTTCAGATTTTTATGACTCCATTATATAAAGCAGGAGAGAAGGGTGTCAAAACCCAAGTCAAGGTCTGGTGAAAAAGCTTCAAAACCCACTTTTTCTCCAGTGCTGCCCCCCCCACCAATGAACCTACTTACTATTCCAGTCTTATTCTGGGATGAATGAGGTACAGAAATGTTTGACCAACTTCCTATGAGCCCAGTGTCCCCTTTCCTTCTCTGTGCTCATGTGTGAGATTTAAGATCCGCCCAATGGACTGGGGCAAAAAGAAGAGGAAGTAGCGATGTAATGTCACAGTCCAGACTGAAAATACTTGAATAAAACTTATGTATAATTGGGGTGAAGCTCAAAACCTACTTTGGGCTTCAATGACATTTTTTGAAGGGAAGTTATGAATGAAAAATGCAGCCAAATAAAAAATATTACACCTATGAGAGTACAATTATAGAGGATAGTAGTAAAGTTGGAAGAAAAATTGCAAAGAATGATTTCTTAGGGAAATCAAGGGGGCAGAAGGAAGGAGAAAGAACAAAAATAAGTTGAAATACTGAGAGGTCCTAAAATAAATGGGATTTATAACATAATGGAATGGAGTAGAATAGGATAACATTTTACAGGAAGCCATTTACCTTCAAAGGCTGTATTGCTACAGAGAAACATTTTTGAACTCCCTAGGTTCTGCAAAGAACAGTGGAAAATAATTTGTTTCCTAGATGCAGTGCTTCATACGGCTTATTATTTCTTCTTGCCATTGTAATAGACAGCATGCATTTTCAAAAGCAATTTTTTAATCTTCATACATTTATTACCTAATTTAAGACATCAAATAATATAATCAAGGAATTTTAAATAATTGATCATGTATAATGTCTTAAAGATGAGCACATGCTCAATTATTTTTAAAATCCTCTTGGTAATTTGGCAGAGGCTAACTACAAAGCAGTATATAAGTAATTTTGAGATTACAGCTCCCAAGGAATACCATGTAAAATGCAAACATCCTTGTAAGCCAGACTAATTAACATTAATGGATATAGCATACCAAAGCCATCCATAGACAATTCTAACCATGTGTGGGCAGGCTGAATGTACCCAAGTTGATTGACCCATGAACCTGTGTACAACCAGCCTGACGGATTTTACATGCAATTATTGCAAGCTGCTGTTATAGCCGCTAGCAATAATCACTGTCTTCTCATGGCGGGATAGCATCCCCACCCCCCTGTAGGGAGAACACAATTGCTCAGCGGGAGGGATTACACTGTCAACACTGTTTGTGTTGATGGAGGAATCGAGTGGTTATAGGAAATATATTTTCACCGTCGGTGGCTGGCTTAAGACACAAATGTGTGTGTGCACTCATTCATCCACTAAACAAACAAATGTAGTACTTCCGTAAGAATGGAAGTGACTGTTATTAAAACAAATATTTAGCATGAAGATATATAGATACTTGCATCACAGTAATTGGGAAACAACTGATATCAAATATCTAGTTCCTAATTTTTGCACTGTGCCTGTTTGTTATCGATAATGTACATAAAATGACCCCAGCCAATTATAGGGTCTTGTAAGCCAATGCCAAATTTGGGCCAGTTTGTTTGGTGATGCAGCCAAACTCGAGTTTCATCCTTGTTCACCACACACGGTGAGCCCTCCTGCCATCAGGTGGGAGGGAAGAACCACTGCATTTGGTGTGGGTACTAGTACTTGACCTACCCAAGCTGGTGGGTGGACATCTGGAAACTATAATTTAGTGGCAAAAGTAATACCTCCACTAAGTGAATTCATTCTGGCTGCAGAAGCCAGAGATTTGGGTTGACAGATGGACTGGCCAAATCTGGCCAATTACTTTACTCATTTAGCAAACTTCAAAGAGCTTGGGTTTGTATTGAACTGATGGATGACCCAAATGCTAAGCTAATCCCTACCTAATTATTAGACATGTGCATTTGTTTTCGTCTAAATGCATTTTCATCCGAATTTCGGATATTTTCGGGAACGTGCAGAATCCGAAAACCAAAAGAACCAAATGCTTTATTTTCATATTGTTGTGACAACAGTTCGATATATATAGGAGATTCGACATGGCGCTGACAATAGCGGTCTGTGTCCATCGAACCTGTGGTCGAATGTGCCTAACCTTAGCTCTATTAATCCAAGATTATTCTACATAGACTGAAAAGATTTGACATAGAGAGAAAAGATTTGACATTATAGAGACAATAGCAAAAAAGGTTGAATGCGCCTAACCTAACTCTATTAGTCCAAGATTATTCGACATAGAGAGAAAAGATTTGACATGAAGATTCGATGAAGCAGTCGCAGCGAGCAAACATTTATGGTCAAATTCTCTGCCCATAGGCTATAGAAGAATTTTAATGTTGGTTGACTAGTAATAATTATTAATAAATATAATTATTACTAGTGTCATACAACATTAGAATTCTACTATAGCTTGTAGGCGGAACATTCGACCGGAAATGTACGCTTGCGGAGACGTACAGTTTAACTGCTCCGTCGAATCTTCTTAGAACATTCGACAGACACCATAAGTCTTCAATGACATATTCAACCTTAATTATTTGGATTTTTTTATTTGTTTTATTGTACATCACATATAAAACACATATGTAGAAACAGTATAACAATATAGAGATAGCAAAGAACTTTCAAGTACATAACAAATTATATACCATTAACAACGCATCAAACAAGGCATACAAAGGCTACCCGTGGAACGTAGTCGGGTTAGCTGCTATGCATATTTGTGTGGACACCTGACATGTTTCAGACTGATTTAAAGTCCTTCTTCAGAGGTTTGGCACATGGATAATACAGATTCTAAAATATAGATGTATCAAATTAGTATAGAATAATATAACATATATGTTTTTTGATAGAAAATTAGTACAGGCAGTTATATCAAAAAGTATTGTTATCAGTACATCACATAGGCTATAGATTGTACTTACAAAATTCAGATAAACATGGTGCACATGGAACTGGGTATGATGTATTGATCTCTGCTGGTGCACCACAAAAGACCCTGGGAAAGATCAGTGGGCGAGTGGAGCAAAGGTAAAACCATCTTGAAAAATGTAACAAAGAAGTGTTAATTAAAAAATATAAGAAATTCTTCACGATAAAAAAGTCTTTCAGGAAGAAAGAGCATATAAATGGCATGGTGGTCAAAATGTCAATAGAAGATGTAATCAATTTGGAGCGCAAGGACATAATGTCAACAACATTGTCAGCAATGTCTAATTATTCATCTATGTCTTCTATTTCTTCTCAGTCAGCACCCCCACAACACAACGAAAGAAGATGTAAAACATTTTGCTGTCATGGCAATGCATCTTATGATTGCATGTCAGATATAGAGGATTCAACTTCTCCCAAAACTAATGGGCATGCTAACACCACACATAACACTGCCAAGCAAGTACCCATCAACAATATCACTACCACTTCAAGGTGGTTTTTTAGATCAAATGTGAGCAAAAACACACAAACACCAAGCCAGCATGAAAACTTATATTCACAAAACACACAAGACACACCCACCCAAACCTCACTAAACATAATTAATTTATCATCTCATCACCTTACACAGAACGAAAAACACAAGTCCTAGCCAAAGGCCTCACTTTCTGTCCTGTTTCTCAGATTAACAAATTTGAGGTTATTAAGGATACACGCCTGTTTATACTGAATTTATTGTTGAAAAATGTGTTTTCTAAAAAAATGGGGAGACACTGGTTCCACATATACTCAGAAAGATCTAGAAGCCATAGATAATTTAACAACACTTCTTGAGGAAAATGAACCAGGGGATCTAATTGACTCTCTGGACCTGGAAGCCATTCTGGCGGAGGTGGATGGGATCATTTCCTCTCCTCCACCTAGCCCTTCTATAACTGATCTTAAAAAGAAGTCTACTCTCTATCCTGCATCTGGCTCCAATTCTAATGCAGCCTTCTTAAAACTTGTTTCTAAAGATATCCAAGACTTAAAAGTATCCCAAATTTTTAAAGGAAATCGGACTTCAAATGAGGCAGTACAATCGCTTACTCAGAATCAATCGATAACAATACAGCCCTCTGATAAAGGTGGTAATATCATTATTCAAGATAATGTTAAATACATTAAAATGTGCCAAATCATTCTAACAAATTCAGATTGGTATCGCCCAATACCCAAATCTCTAATTGAAAAATATACCAAAGAATGTTATATCCTTATTGATTATTGTAACATTGTCTCAAAAAATATCTGGTAATTTATGAGGACGAGCCACCCGAGAGAAGCCACATTCTATGTCCTCCCAAAGGTACATAAAAATTTCATTAGACCCTCCAGGAAGGTCAATAATATCAGGAAATGGTAGCTTAACCAAAAATCTCAGTCACTTTTTGATAACCAGCTTAGACCCTTTGGTGATGTGCTGCCATCACATACCAGAGATACCATTCATCTTCTTCAGATTTTGGTAGGCCTCCACATCAGCAACCAGTTTTTTAGTGGCTGTTGACATGGAGGCACTTTATAGTTCTATTCCCCGTGATAGGGGTTTATCTGCTATTCGACATGTACTTTTTCAAAAAAGCCAATATGAACACAAACTTAATGAGTTTACCCTACTCTCTTTGGAGTTCTTTAGTATGGACCCTACTCTGGCCCCTTTTGTGTCCGAGCATCATCTGATCACCTAAACAAGTTAGTCCACAGTAAATTCCAAAACAATAGGGGAACCAAATGCAAGATATTAGGTACTTACACATGTGGGAACTGTGGCTATTGCCAATTAATGGATACAAGGAAACATATTACCCTACAAAACAGTAAAGATTTCAAACCTAAGCAGTGCAAGAATTGTAAAACGTCCGGCGTGGTGTATCTGCTATCATGTGAATGCCAATGTTACTATGTCGGTAAGACCAAATTAGAAATTTGGAGGAGGATTTACCGACATGTGGTAAGCATCAGCAAAAAAGATCCAAATTTACCCCTTAGACATAGCTCCCTGGTTCACAGGGATGCTACACCAAGGGTTAAATTCTTAGCACTGGATAACATCTCCTTGAATCTAAGAGGAGGTGACTTTAACAAACTTTTTTTACAAAGCGAGCTAAGATGGATTTTCTTGCTTAAAGCAACATCGCCACCAGCCCTAATGAAGCCTTTAACTTTAGCCATATTTGCCAGGCTTCCAGTCTGGGGTATGTGAACTTGATTTTTAACATATTTTCTTCTCCTTCCCCCCCCTCCCCCCTCCTTTTTCTTCCCCTGCCTCCTCGTCCCTAATGTGTACTGGTTTGCGAAGCACATGGCCATGTATTTTGTTGTGTTCTTTTTCCTTTGTCATCGTTTCCATGCATTCATGCACTTTTCTATCTATGGATCTCTGAGATGGAAGCATGCGCCATTTGACCTTGGGGGGGATAAGTGCTGCTCATGGGGATCTATGCTGTGCCACCCAGTGGACTACCAGTGGCCTATAGGCGGACTACCATTAGCCTATAGGCCCCATGTGTCCTTAGCAGGCCACCTCAGGGTCCTCTTCCTGTTTGCGGTGCAGAGGGAGGGCCATCAGCGGTGAGATGACATGGGACGCATTCCCGCCCCATGATGCCGGGGGACCCTGGGCTGATGCTGTGTATCACACAGATATCAGCACACAGACCGCTGGCCAGCTAATTTCAATCTCCGATCAGGTGATTAGTTATCCTACAAACCTGCAAGGTATTTAAGTCCCACTCTATGAGGCCATTCATTGCTGCATGCCATTGGGTACCTGTAACAATAATAACAGGTATTACTGGCATGGCTATATATATATATATATATATATATATATATATATATATATATATATATATATATATTTTTTTTTTTTTTCAATTTGCTCTTACCTTTAAAGGCTCCGCTGGGCAGTACTTTTGGTGGATGATGTGTAATATCTCAAATACCCCCTGTCATGTATGTGGATGTCTGTATTTTTAAATGTATATGCTTAAATGTATATGCTTTCTAATATTCATGCCTATTTTACCCGAACAGATTAACATATTTGAAGCATCCTGAATGATCCTTTGTATCACCAATACCCTCACTGACTGACGGTCATGTGTGTGTAGCTTTACCTTTGCCCACTGATATTTCCCGGGGTCTTTTGTGGTGTGCCACTTTATCCAGCAGAGATCAATACATCATACCCAGTTCCATGTGCACCATGTTTATTTTAATTTTGTAAGTACAATCTATAGCCTATGTGATGTACTGATAAAAATACTTTTTGATATAACTGCCTGTACTAATTTTCTATCAATAAATATATATGTTATGTGATTCTATACTAATTTTATACATCTACATTTTAGAATCTATATTATCCATGTGACAAAACCTCTGATGAAGGACTTGTCAGTTGTCCATGCAACTATGCATAACAGCTAACCCTTACATCGCTCCACGGGTAGCCTTTGTATGCCTTTACTATCCCTATATTGTTATACTGTTTCTACATATGTATTTTATATGTGATGTACAATAAAACAATGTTTGTCTGTAAAGTCCACGAGGGGTATACCATACATTTATGCACCAAGGTGTTTTTCTTTTCTTTCCAATTCAGTGGACATGACAGACCCGTTCCTTACCACTTACCACTACCACTACCTCATAAATAATTTACCTAATTATATAAAACTACTATAAATTTTAGGACTATTAAAAGAATGAACATTTTACCTTTATTTCAGTATGAATATGGTTATCTTGTGAAGACACATCCATATGTGAAGTTTTTCTTTACTTTTTGGACCGTATTACATAATACACGTGACCGTGTAACATACTGCATTACAGAGACATGTGAATGAATAAACAAGTCCTATCTGCAGCTGTAGATCTCAGGTGATGAAGACACTCCTAGTCCATTGACACTTCATCCAGCTCTCTAACTGAAAGCGCATAGCCCAGTATAGACAGGGCGTGAGGTACAGTCTGCATACCCATAGCATTGCACCTGCGATCCACTGATTGTTCTTGGAATGCTTTGCAAACTGATTTGTAAAAAAAAGATATAATTCATATTTTTTTGCTGTAAATATAAGTGTATTTATACGGTATGAAAAATTCCGATCGTCTGTACCAATTCTGACACGCAAAATTTCTACGCAAGCTCGGAAACAATTCGGCACATGCTCGGAAGCATTGAACTTCATTTTCTCGGGTCGTCGTAATGTTGTACGTCACCGAGTACTTGGCGGTCGAAAGTTCAGCAAACTTTTGTGTGACCGTGTGTAAGCAAGCCAAGCTTGAGCGGAATTCCGTCGGAAAAGCCATCCAAGATTTTTCCCACAAATTCCGCTCGTGTGTTACGCGGCATTAGAGCAATGTTCCTTTCAGAATTCATAATGTTAAATAGGGATGAGCTGAACACCCCCCGGTTCGGTTCGCACCAGAGCCTGCGAACAGACCTAAACTTTACGTGAACTTTAGAACCCTATTAAAGTCTATGGGACTCAAACGTTCAAAATCAAAAGTGCTAAAGTGTCCTAAAAAAGTGTTTGGGGACCTGGGTCCTGCCCCAGGGGACATGTATCAATGCAAAAAAAAAACTTTTAAAAATGGACGTTTTTTCAGGAGCAGTGAATTGTTGGCTCCCCGTAATACAGAGAACAGTCATTGAAAGTCATTGATAAAAAAAATTGCGTGGGGTTCCCCCCAAATTCAATTACCAGGCCCTTCAGGTCTGGTATGGATATTAAGGGGAACCCCGGGTCAAAAAAAAAAATGATGTGGGGTTCCCCCCAAATATCCATACCAGACCCTTCAGGTCTGGTATGGATTTTAAGGGGAATGCCACGCCAACATTTTTTTAAAATAATGGCGTGGAGTTCCCCCCAAAAATCCATACCAGACCCTTTATCCGAGCACGCAACCTGGCAGGCTGCAGGAAAAGAGGGGGGGATGAGAGAGCGCCCCCCCTCCTGAACCGTAGCAGGCCACATGCCCTCAACATTGGGAGGATGCTTTATGTGACCCCTCAAAGCACCATGTTCCCATGTTGATGGGGACAATGGCCTCATCCCCACAACCCTGGTCGGTGGTTGTGGAGGTCTGCGGGCGGCGGGCTTATCAGAATCTGGAAGCCCCCTTTAACAAGGGGACCCCCAGATCCCGCCCCCCATTTGAAATGGTAAGGGGGTACAAAAGTACCCCTACCATTTTACAAAGAAAGTGTAAAAAGTTGTTAAAAAACACACAGACACCGTTGGGATAAGTCCTTTATTAAAAAAAAAAAAAGAAAAGATTCCAGCGGTGGTAATCCACTCTTGCTATCCATCGATGGGTGATCTCTTCTCCGGGGTCCAGCGATGGGTGATCTCTCCCGATGACGTCCAGCGCAGTGCATCCTGTCTCCACTGGAGACACCGCGGGAATCCCGGTGATGGCGATTTTTTTTTTTTTTTTATCAATTACCTTAAATGACTGTTCTCTGTATTATGGGGAGCCGACAATTCATTATAGCCGCGAGTGCTTTTAAATTACTTTTTTTCCTGCAGAAATTACACTTTGTGCAAGGACAGTTCTAAGCACGGGAAACATGCGCCCCTTTACAGGCATACTATAGACACCCCCCAGGTACAAAATTTAAAGGAATATTACACTTTTATTGTTTCACTCATGATGCATAAAATCACTGCTCCTGAAAAAACTTCCATTTTTAAAAGTTTTTTTTTTTGCATTGATACATGTCCCCTGGGGCAGGACCCAGGTTCCCAAAACACTTTTTATAACAATAACTTGCATATAAGCCTTTAAAATTAGCACTTTAGATTTCTCCCATAGACTTTTACAGGGTGTTCCGAAATTGTTTGCTGTTTAGTGAACAGGCGAACAGGCAAAGTTTGTGTTGAACATGAGTTCGACTCGAACTCGAAGCTCATCCCTTATGTTAAATAACAAATCATGGATTTTACTTTTCTAACTAAACAACACTAAACAGTCACACACTGCTAAGTGAATATCAGTACTTTTGTTTTCTTTATGGCATTTTCTCCTTGCTAGCATAACAAACAAATGTTCCTTTTCAAAGAAAATTCACTCTGCATAAATCCAAACTAATTACGAATTAACAAAAGATGCTGTATTGTTTTAGCTTCTTATACCAGTTGCCGCAGGTCTCCTGTTGTCTTAGGATAATAGAAATTATTCAAAGCATATTCATTTATCATAAAGTATAATTATATGCTAATTACAATTCACTAATTACTTTTGAATAGGTACCCAAGGATGATTCATGTTTAATAATTTTTCAGGCACCCTCTCAGTGACACAATGTTTCAGTAGTCTTTGTACTTTATATCATTGTCATTGTCACTTTGCATAATTGTCATGAAGCTGAGCTGTTGTAAACCATCATTACATTATAAAATTGGCAGTATCAACTTCAACAAGGAAACCTAGATTCATGCTTTGTCAGGAAGTGCTGCCCCAACTGCTTACAAACACTATATACTGTAAGTACTATATAAACAGTATAACAAAAAAAATGAATAAAAATGGTAATTTATGGTAAAAAACATAGTGATAGTTATAGGTTTTATTAAAGATCAAAATGGTTATTAGCATTGTAAAAGAAAAACTGAATTTTGGAAATTGTGAAAAGGGCATGGCAATTATTTTGCAGATCTCATTTGTTGCCACAAGGTTTTGGAAAATAAAGAAATAAAATAAAAATGTATGTTTTATTTAATTTTTTTAATTTTTCAAAACCTTGTGACAAAAAAAGGAGAGCTGCAAAATATGCACCATTCCAAAATGGGGTCATTTGGGGGTGTCTGAACTGTCCTGGCTTCCAAAACTGTGATAGGTAGTCAGGAAGTGAAATGAGGGAATTACGCTCCTTTGAAAACCTGAAGGTAGTTATTTGTTTTGGGCCCCTGTACGTGACTATGCTCCCAAAAAGTCCCACACATGATGTGGTAGCCCTATACTCGGCAGAAAAAGAAGAATGTGTTTTGGAGTGTAATTCCACATATACCCATGGCATTATGATGCCAATATCTCATTAAAATGACAACTTCATGTAAAAAAGGAAAAGAAATTGTAATTTATCAAAAACTTGTGGCAAATAAATAAAATCTTCAATTAACTCAACATGCCTCGCAGAAAATGCCTTGGCTTGTCTAATTTCCAAAAAAAGGGTAATGTGGGGGGTGTCTGAACTGTCCTGGCATTTTAGGACTTCTAAAAACATTACTTGTATGGCCAGTATTATTATTTCTATCACACTCCTAATATTTGGCCTACATGTAATGTTCTTTTTAAAGAAAGAATCTAACAGATTCCTCCATTTACATCGATCAATGTGGATGAATAATTCTCTGCTCACCATTAGAAGCTTTCCCCACACATCCACCCACTCTTCTAATATTGGACATACACACAAAGTGTGAATGGATTCCTCCATTCACATTGATGGACCTGGATGAGGGCATCTCTGCCAGAAAAAAAGTGAAAAAATGATATGCCAAAGCATAAGAGTGATCCACCGACTGACCACCACAGGCCCCTCATGCTTTGGCATGCACGTTTATTTTTTAACTGCAGATGAGAAATCTTCTCCTGCAGTGCTGCAGACACTGACATATGTATTCTGTCAGAGAAAAACTTTTTCCACCCATGCTCGCGATGTTCCAGCACGCATGCGTGGTGGATTGGCGCTCCGGCGCACACACGTGCACGGGCCGATGGTGTGGTGCGCACGTGTGCACAACAGCGCACATGTGCACCCAGTGGCTCTCGAGTGTGCGCGATAGCGCACGGGTATGCGCCATGGCACACAGGTGTGCGCACGCTATGGCGGGGCTATTTAAAGCGGCTCTGGCATCCAAACGGGTTGCTGGTTTGTCGTCAGCTTCCAGTTTGTCATATTTGACTACCTGCTGTGACCCGGACTGTTCCTGACCACGTTGCTGTTCTCCTAGATCTGACCCTTGGCTTGCTTAACGGACTTCACCTGATCTGCTTACAAGTGTTTGACATTCGGCCTGCCTAACGGACTTGCTTACTTGCTTACACGGATTTGACCCCTGGCCTGTTTCATTGACTTGTCACTTCTCTTGTGCCTGATCCCTTGCTGTGTTCTGGATTGTTTGCTAACTCTGCACCAGACCCTCAGCCAGTTCCTGAAACCTCAGCTAACCCTCTGCTCAGCTCTACAGCCTTCTTCAGGAGCTTACACCTCCTGGTGGCCCATGCCTCTGCGTGACACCTGCTCCCTGTACCACCTCTGGAGGACGGGGTGTGCGTAGTCGCAAGGGCAAGCCACTCTCACATACAGGGCCAATCACAGCCCATCTGTACCATGTGATTAGCTGTGGCCAATCACACACTGAAGGAATCAATTTCATTCAGTACAAATGGTTGCTTTTAACAGTGAAATTCACTGGGAAAAGAAATGATATGCTATACGCTATATGCGTAAAAAAAACACTTTCCCAGCGTAGTACAATGTTACTATGATAACACTGTATTGCTCTGGTCACAGTGTGTTAAAAAAATTGTAAAAAAAATAAAATGTAATTAAAAAAGAAAAAAGTTAAATAAATTGAAAGTAATTATTACATTTTTTTTTATTTTTTACATACAGTCAGTGTCCCTGATCACCGCCACACCAGTTATATGATGACCCTGTATTGCACTGGTGACAGTATGTATGTTTTTTTACTTCTTAATTTTCCAAAAAACTGTGACCAAAAAACGACAACTCACTTTGCCATGAGATATTGCAGTGCTGGTGTCTAAAAGGTCAGAATGTACAATACAGCTGGTGCTTGCCAGTCCACCTAAAGGTAGTGCAGCACTAATATTTGCACTCTGCTGCATATATCTTCTCCATCATCTGAGATACCGGTCAGGGTGCCGTTATTTTCTACAGGTTTGTATTCTGAGGCGGATTCTGTCAAAGAGGAACCCCCATTGCTCTCATCTCACATGCTCAGAATCCCGTAGGCCTCTTCACTAGTGTACCTTTTTTGGGACATTGTGGACACCATATATACAGGCACCTAGTGTGACTATGGAAAAAGATCTCCTGGCTGTCAGGGACTGCTTGCATGCTAGAAACAAAATTGACCTGCTAGCGCGAGCAGAGATCAGACCTGATCTTGCTAACACTGCAGTTTTGAGTATAATGTAGGAGAGGTGGCAGTGATCAGAAACTATATTGACCCTGTAATTGTTGAGGGGGGGGGCAATATACTGCAGTAAAACTGCCCTGACACTCTACACTAGACAGAACACTACAAAATACCTTGGACTATCTACTTTCCAAAAAGGGGTCATTTTTGTTATATTTGTACTGCCCTGACATTTTTGGACCTCAAGAAATGAGATTGTCATCAGGATTGATCTTTTTCCAGACCATATACCATAGTTTGTGGACTCTATAACCTTCCTACAGACTAAATAATATACACTGATTTGGGTTATTTTCACCAAAGAAATGTAGCAGAATACTTTTTGCCCTAAATTTATGAAAAGAGAAAGATTATTTATTTGCAAAATTTTATAACAGAAGTAAAGAAAAACGTGTTTCTTTAAAAATTTTATTTTTTTTCGTTTATTTAGCAAAAAATAAAAAGCCAGTGGTGATTAAATACCACCAAAAGAAAGTTCTAGTTGTGTTAACAAATGATAAAAAATGTAGTTTGGGTACAGTGTTACATGTGTGACAGCACTGAAAGCTGAAAATTGGCAGGAAGAGGGTAAAAGTATTGGGTAAAAGTGGTTGAAAAGCAAAAATGTTGTATGTATGATTTTAGGACAGGAAAGGATATTGTGACAAATATGGCATCCATCACCAGAAGACTGCTGTTGAAAAAAGAATACAACTTAAAGCGGAGTTCCACCCTAAAGTGGAACTTCCACTTATCGGATTCCTGTATAATACAGGTATCTGCACCCACTTCCGGGACGCATTATCCGAGATGCCCCGCCTCTCTCCGAGAATGCCCCGTTGTGTCACACAGTTCCCAGGACACAGCGGGGACCAATAGAGGCACGCAGCGTGACTCGCGCATGCGCAGTAGGGAACCGGGCAGTGAAGACGTTGCATCTTCACTTCCTGATTCCCTGACAGAGGATGGCGGCGGGGCAGCGAGAGACGAGCGATCGCTCGTCATCTTCTGCTGACACCGCTGGAACCTGGAACAGGTAAGTGTCCATTTATTAAAAGTCAGCAGCTGCAGTATTTGTAGCTGCTGACTTTAAAAAAAAAAATTTAGGTGGCGCTCCGCTTTAAAGCTGTTTTTTAATTCTCCTGCTAAATACCTTAAGCCACATCACTGATCTGCAGTCACGTGACTGCACGTCGCTCTTATTCTCCGGACTACAGAGGAAAGGGCTGATATCCCCCTCTGACATCTCCCGGGGCGGTCACATGACCGCACATCAGTGAGGTGGAATAAGGTATTTAGCAGAAGAATTTAAAAGACACTGCGTAGTACATTTTGTATACCAGAGGGGCTGGCAGTAATTGTGAGCAGTAAATTTACTGCCACTTGGAACAGTGGTAAGAGCGGAGGGGGGGGGGGGGAGGGCTCACACACAGGAGCTGACAGGTAGGGGGGAGGGGGAGAGGGGGAGAGTGGAGAGCAGCAGAATGACGGAGTCACATAACCTGACCACGGTAATCATGGATCAGAAATCATGATTATCGTGGTCAGTACACACAGCATAGAAAAGAAAAAATGAAACCACATAAGCACTATGCGATTTAACATGCTTTAACCACTTGCTTACTGGGCACTTAAACACCCTTCCTGCCCAGACCAATTTTCAGCTTTCAGTGCTCTCACACTTTGAATGACAATTACTCAGTCATGCAACACTGTACCCAAATGCATTTTTTTTCCTTTTTTTCATACAAATAGAGCTTTCTTTTGGTGGTATTTGATCACCTCCGGGTTTTTTATATTTTGCGCTATAAATAAAAAAAGACGGAAAATTTTGAAAAAAAAACTAATTTTTTTTTTAGTTTATGTGATAAAATTTAGCAAATTATAAATTTTTCTTCATAAATTTTGGCCACAATTTATATTGCTACATATCTTTGGTAAAAAATAACCCAAATTAGTGGATATTATTTGGTCTTTGTTAAAGTTATAGAGTCTACAAGCGGTGGTGCGAATCATAAAAAATTTAGCACACCTGATGTACTGGTGGCCTATCTCATTTCTTGCGACCCAAACAAGCCAGGAAAGTACAAATACCCCCCAAATGACCCCTTTTTTGAAAGTAGACATTCCAAGATATTTAGTAAGAGGCATGGTGAGGTTTTTGATGTTGTCATTTTTTTCCCACAATTCTTTGCAAAATGAAGATTTTTTTTTTTTTTTTTCACAAAATGTTCATTGTAATAGGTTCTAGGTTCTCTCACATGGCATGTGTATACCACAAATGACACCCCAAAATACATTCTGCTACTCCTCCTGAGTATTACGATACCACATGTGTGGGACTTTTCCACAGCCTGGCCACTTACAGAGGCCCAATATTGAAATAGCACCATCAGGCGTTCTACAAGCATAAATGACACATCTCATTTCTCAACCACCTATTACACTTTTAAAGGCCCTGGAGCACCAGGACAATGGAAACGCCCACAAAGTGACCCCATTTTGGAACGCTAATACCCCAACGTATAATCTATGAGGCATAATGAGTCTTTTGAACGGTTCATTTTTTTCCAGAAGTTTTGGGAAAATGTGGAAAAAAAAAATGAAAACACATTTTTTTTTTACGCTAAGTTGTTCATTTATAAGATATTTCCAAACACATAGCATGTACATAGCAAAAATTACACCCCAAAATACATTCTGCTACTCCTCCTGAGTATGGCAATACCAAATGTGTGAGACTTTTACACAGCTTGGCCACATACAGAGGCCCAACATGCAAGGAACACCATCAGGTGTTCCAGGGACACATAGCATGCACATACCAAGAATTACACCCCAAAATACATTCTGCTGAGTAAACAAAAGATTACCTGTGGTTTTAGTAGCGCAGTTGTCTACAGGAGGATAGCACTGGTCCAGGCAGCAGTCAGGGACTTGGTCAGCAAAAGCAAACACAATTTTCCAGGCAACAGGCCGGAATACTGTCCATAGTCAATACAGGCAGCAGGCAGGGATACTGTCCATATACAGTCCAGGGTCAGTGCAGGCAGAGATTGTCAGCAGTGCCAAAATATTGGTCCTGGTAGAAGGCAGGAACATGGTCCATCCACGTGGTGTGGTCAGTTCATGCGACAAGCAGAGGCATGATGGCATAGGTTCAACAGGCAGCAGGCAGAAGTAGCGCCTCGTTCAGGACACAATGGGGACAGGGGTAGAAGCTTCTCCCACCCAAATCTCTTTGAAGCCTCCGAGCCTCCAGACCCTAATCTAGGAATGAGAAAACAAATGAAAGTTTTCTTCATCCAGAAAAACAATTCTGGAGCCCCTCACATATGTGAGACCCCTGTGTTATGAATCCCACTAGTCCACTGGCAGTGTACAAGATCAGTCTAAGAGGCAGGCAAGAGGCATGGTCAAACAGTCCAGGGTCAGTTCCAGATCAGGCAGAGGTATGTACAGAATCAGTAGACAGAAGCATAATCGAATAACAGTCCAGGGTCAGTTCCAGATCAGGCAGAGGTATAAACAGAATCAGTAGGCAGAAGCATGGTCGAATAACAGTCCAGGGTCAGTTCCAGATCAGGCAGAGGTATAAACAGAATCAGTAGGCAGAAGCATGGTCGAATAACAGTCCAGGGCCAGTTCCAGATCAGGCAGAGGTATAAACAGAACCAGTAGGCAGAAGCATGGTCGTATAACAAGCCAGGGTCAGTTACAGAGCAAGCAGAGGCATAAGGGGTGTGAAGGTAAATGGCAGGAAGTGAGGGTTATGTTTACCATACTTCACTAATAATGTAGTGAAGTACGGTAACGACGGAAACAGTCAACTACGCAGAGGCCTGCTTGGGAAAGACATTGGGCACAATGATAAGTGGTGTCTCTTCTCAATCCTCGTTTGGAGCACACCCGGCATTTTTTCTGACATTTTTGGCCTGTTGGTCTGGGAGGGATTTTATCTGGAAAGTGGCGTTCAGAGAGTCTGCTTATGACATTGGATCGAATGTTTTGTGGTGGGCCGTTCGGGTATATAAGGGCAGTGGTGATTTCCTCCTGGTAGGCAAGGAAGGGTTTGGGTCTTTCAGTGGAGTTGCGGTAGATTATATAGGTGTTGTATGTGGCCAAATTAAAGAAATAAATTGAAACTTTTTTATACCACTGGTATGTTCTTCTTGTGGCAAGGTAAGGTTCGAGCATCTGGTCGTTGAAGTTGACACCCCCCCATGAACATGTTGTATTCGTGGATACATAGTGGATTTTGTATTGGGCCAGTCCTCCTGGTGATCTCAACGAATGTGTTGTTGTGGATCGAAGAAAGCATGTACACATCCCTTCTGTCCCTCCACTTCACAGCCAGAATTTCCTCATTATGTAAGCTCGCCGTCTCCCCTCTTCTCAGCTTCTTGTTGATGAGGCTTTGAGGAAAGCCATTCCGGTTCGTCCTTATGGTGCCGCATGCTGGCGTTTTCTTCCTGTAAAGGTTTCAGAACAGGGGCAAACTTGTGTAAAAGTTATCCACATAGAGATGGTAACTTTTCTCCACGAGTGGGTTTATCAGTTCCCAAACGACTTTCCCACTCGATCCAATATATTCTGGGCAATTAGGGGGATGTAGCTGGGGGTCCTTCCCTTCGTATACCATGAAGGAATATGTATACCCTGTGGCTCGGTCGCACAACTTATACATTTTCACCCCATAGCGGGCCCTTTTGGTGGGAATAAATTGTTTTAAGCCCAGCCTGCCAGAAAGTTTGATTAGGGACTCATCCACACATACGTGTTGGTCTGGGGTAAACAACTGGGGGAAGATCTCAGAAAAATAATTTCTTAGCGGCCAAATTTTATAGAGCTTATCAAAATTTGGGTCATTTCGGGGAGGGCACTGGGTGTTATTGTTGAAGTGTAGGAATCTCAAAATCATGAGATATCTGGTCCTGGGCATTACTGAAGAAAAGATGGGCATGTGGTAGATGGGGAGGGTTGACCAATATGCACGTATTTCATTTTTATTGTTTAGTCCCATACAGAACGTGAGTCTCAAAAAAATTCTAAACTCCTCCACTGTTAGGGCTCTCCACTCGTAGGGACGGGCATAAGAGGACGTTGGGTTACTTGCGATAAATTGTTGTGCGTACAGGTTGCACTGGGCCACAATCGATGCAAGCATGTCCTCAGTAAAAATTAAATTGAAGAAATCTATCAGTGAAAAATTTTCTGTGTCCACCTGGACTCCTGGGTGGGCAGTAAAAGGGGGAACGTTAGATTCTCCTGAATTAGGAGGAAGCCACAAGGGGTTTTGAAGGGAATAGGGAAGGCTAGCATGGGACCTAATCCTTTGGGGCTGAGGTGACACCCCACTGGAACTTGGCCTTTGCCGAGGTACTGCGGTGCTGGTGGATGGCACTGCGGTACTGGTGGATGGCACTGCGGTACTGGTGGATGGCACTGCCTCACCAGTACGCCTTCGTCTGGCGGGCGGACTCTCATCTTCCTCCTCTGAGGCTGTCATTGTACCACTACTTAGGACAGGCGCGTAGTCCATGTCAGACTCAGAACTTGAATAGGAGGAGGAATCCGAAGCGGAGAGCTCCCCGTTGCTCTCGTCGGCCGCAAGAATGTCGTAAGCCTCCTCGGCTGAAAATAATCTTTGTGACATGCTGATCACAAATGGGACTGATATGTGACACTGATGTGGCAGGTGACACTGATGTGGCAGGTGACACTGACAGGTGACACTAACAGGTGACACTGATGTGGCAGGTGGCACTGATGTGGCAGGTGGCACTGATGTGGCAGGTGGCACTGATGTGGCAGGTGGCACTGACAGATGGGACTGATACGTGGCACTGACGACAGGTGGCACTGACAGATGGCACTGATACGTGGCACTGGTGACAGGTGGCACTGACAGATTGCACTGATACGTGGCACTGGTGACAGGTGGCACTGACAGATTGCACTGATACGTGGCAGTGATGACACGTGACACTGGCAGATGGCACTGGCAGATGGCACTGGCAGATGGTACTGGCAGATGGCACTGGCAGATTGCTCTGGCAGATGGGCTGGCAGATGGGGCTGGCAGATGGCACTGTATGTGTACTGATGGCACTGTAAAATGTATTTTACAATTGGTAACACTCACTGACACAGATCGCTCTCTCTCTCCTCACACGCTGTCTCTGTGTGAGGAGAGATAAAGCCGGCAATGAGAGATGATCTCATATGTTTACATTTGAGATCATCTCTCATTGGCTGCTGAGATCACGCTGTAATTGGCCGCTGTGATTGGCCGTTTACAGTGATCTGTGATTGGCCGTGTCCGACGGACACGGCCAACACAGATTTTCCCCGCTGCACGCCCTTGAGGGCGCGCGAGGAGGATGTAAACAGGAGGACGTCCAGGGACGTCCGGTGAGTCCGGTTGCGGGTCCCGTGGGAAGGCTGAACGGGGAGATGTGGAAGTAAACAGCATCTCCCTGTTCTACCTAGCAACTAGTGACACTGATCTCTGCTCCCTGTGATTGGAGCAGAGATCAGTGTTCACTAAAACACAGCCACGCCCCTCACAGTTAGTAACACGCCCCTAGGAACACTAAACCCCTACACTGCCACCCCCTGGTTAACCCCTTCACTGCCAGTGTCATTTACACAGGAATCAGTGCATTTAAATAGCACTGATTGCTGTATAAATGACAATGGTCCCAAAAATGTGTCAAAAATGTCCGATGTGTCCGCCATAATGTCGCAGTCACAATAAAAATCGCTGATCGCCACCATTACTAGTAAAAAAAAAAAAAACTTTTGCGCAAACCAATCAATAATCGCTTATTGCGATTTTTTTTACCAAAAATATGTAGAGCAATACGTATCGGTCTAAACTGAGGAAAAAAAATATTTTTTATATATTTTTGAGGGATATTTATTATAGCAAAAAGTAAAAAATAATGAATTTTTTTCAAAATTGTCGCTCTTTTTTTTGTTTATAGCGCAAAAAATAAAAACCGCAGGGGTGATCAAATACCACCAAAAGAAAGCTCTATTTATGGGGAAAAAAGGACGTAAATTTTGTTTAAAATTTTGGTTAAAGCGACACAGTGCTGAATCGCAAATAGTGGTCTGGTCTTAATCCAGCAAAATGGTCCGGTCTGAAAGTGTTTTTTAAAGGAACAGGATCTTTTTTTTTTTTTTTTTTCAGGTTTACAACCTCTTTAATTTTAATTTTAAATTAAAAGATGCAGTTTTGAGAGATAACAAATATCAGAGTACTGTTTTCGGAGAGGTATATTGTATATGACAATTCTACTTTACTTTAACAAGTAGAATGCAGTTGCTTATAGATATGTTACGAAAATGTGATAAAACTATTTCACAAAAATAAAGGAAACCCCCCCCACCACAACAATACAACTATACACAAATCTCCTACCATGTTGGATATACCAACTAAGGGTTGCAGGAATCCGCAAAAGGCCGCCCCTACCCAGAACCTCCCCTGTCTGTACTGCAGTATATTGAACTGTGTTAGTACACATTTACTGCATATATTGAGGTGCATTAGTGCATGTTTACTGCAGTAAATTGAACACGTTTACTGTACACTTTTACTGCAGTATATTGAAGTGCATTAGTGCACATTTTTGCCTATTCTTCTTTGCCAGATAGCTCAAGCTCTGTCAGAATGAATGGAGAGGGAGGATGAGGTGAGGATGGAGGAGATTATTGTAACAGCAAAAATGGCATAGTACTAAGAAACCTTGGCAAACATTACTCAATACTGGTAATTACCCCCGCTAACGGTGGTAGAGTAAACCTTATAGACACGTAAGATTTAAGAGGGGGTAGGATGGGAGAAAGAGAGAGAGAGAAGGGGGAGGATAAGAGGGGGGGGGGGGGGGAGAGAGAGAGAGGGGGGGTCCGACCGACCCCAGACACAGCCTCATCTTTAATACATAAAGCTAAGGGTTGAGATACAAATATCATTAATCTTGTTTGGACCAAGAGGTCCAGATATCCCAGTGTTTGTTGAATGTTTTGGTGCTACCTGACCTGGCTGCTATTAAGGCTTCATAAGCATAATGAGTTCTGACGTTGGCTATGACCTCTGAAACATTCGGAGCATTGTTGTCTTTCCAGTGTCTGGCTAATAGATTTCTGGCAACTAGGAGAATATGGGTGATTACAGTTCTAAATTCAATGGGAAAGTTATCTATTCCTAGATTTAACACCGCCAGACTAGGGCTGGGTTTGGTGAGACAGCCAGTAATACTTGAAATTGTGCGAAAAATAGAGTTCCAGTAGCTAGTCAAGTGCTTGCACGTCCAAAACATATGGAGCAGATTGCCTACTGCTCCACATCCTCTCCAACATAGCTGAGAGTCCGACGCCCCAAATTTGTATAACCTGTAAGGCGTGAGATACCATCTAAGAGCTATTTTCTGAGACAGCTCCCAGTGGTTTACACATTTAGAGGCTTTATATACCGAGCTCAAGGAGTGTTGCCATTGCTTGTTAGTGAAGGAAGTACCTAGTTCGGTTTCCCATTTTTGGTATGGGGGTGATTTTATAAAAAAGCATTTTATTCTGGAAGATATTGTAAAACAGGGAGATGCCTTTGGGTGGAGTCGGTATAGCAGTAAAATATCGCCATATAGCCCTGGGTATGACAACGTGGCGAGATTTGATTGATCTAAAGAAGTGCGCTATTTGAATATGTTTATATTGGTCAGTAGTTGGTAGATTGAACTTGAGCCTGAGTGAGGCAAAGGGTATTAGCTCCTCATTCTCAAAGAGGTCGTCAACTGTCGCAATCCCTCTGTCGCACCAATCCGCAGTATTCAGATTGGGAACCACATGGGATAATGTGTGGAGTGGGAAAACAAGGGGCACATTGTCAGACGCGTGGGATGAAGTCTTCCCCAATTCCCTCCAGGCCAACAAGGTCGCCTGAATGGAAAGGGGAAGACCCTTTAACGAGAGCTGCCTCCAGGAGACCACCAGAAGCATCTCTTTTAAGTTGTTTATAGGGTGTAAGGACTGTTCAATACAGCACCAGAGATGGTCAGGAGAGGGATTAAACCATTTAGATAGTTGCGTTAGGGAAGCCGCCCTGAAATAATCCTCAATGTCGACCAATCCCATTCCACCCGCCAGTCTGTGTTTAGTTAGTTGAACCTTCGAGCATCTAGGTCTCTTGCCTTTCCATATGTAGGAAGTCATTATAGAGTTAAGGGCTTTGAAATGCGATTTATGTACTGGGACTGCTAGCGTCCTAATTATGTATAGAATCTGGGGTAAAAGTAGCATCTTGAACGAAGCTAGGCGCCCGGTCCAAGTTAATTCAGTGCTGGACATTCTTTTAGTCTCTTTAGAGAGCTTGTCTATTAGTGGTAGGTAGTTAGCTGCTGCAAGGTCCTGCAGATTTTTTGTCAATTTTATACCTAAGTAGGTAATATTGTTGTTGCTCCAAACTTAGGGAAAGGACTGTTGAAGTTGGGATCTGACTAAGTGGGGTACACCTAGATCGAGGATGGTTGATTTTGTACAATTAACTTTGTAGAAGGAGATCTTACTAAAGTCTACAAGAGTGTCTTGGGCATGTTGTAGGGAGTATTCAGGTGAGGTCAAAAAAAGAATTGTATCGTCCGCAAACAAACTGATGTTATGAGACCGACCTTGGATATACAGTGGTGTGAAAAAGTGTTTGCCCCCTTCCTCATTTCCTGTTCCTTTGCATGTTTGTCACACTTAAGTGTTTCGGAACATCAAACCAATTTAAACAATAGTCAAGGACAACACAAGTAAACACAAAATGCAATTAGTAAATGAAGGTGTTTATTATTAAAGGTGAAAAAAAATCCAAACCATCATGGCCCTGTGTGAAAAAGTGATTGCCCCCCTTGTTAAAACATACTATAACTGTGGTTGTCCACACCTGAGTTCAATTTCTCTAGCCACACCCAGGCCTGATTATTGCCACACCTGTTCACAATCAAGGCATCACTTAAATAGGAGCTGCTTGACACAGTAAGGTCCACCAGAAGATCCTTAAAAGCTACACATCATGCCGAGACCCAAAGAAATTCAGGAACAATTGAGAAAGAAAGTAATTGAGATCTATCAGTTTGGAAAGGGTTATAAAGCCATTTCCAAAGCTTTGGGAATCCAGTGAACCACAGTGAGAGCCATTATCCACAAATGGCGAAGACATGGAACAGTGGTGAACCTTCCCAGGAGTGGCCGGCCGCCCAAAATTACCCCAAGAGCGCAGCGACGACTCATCCAAGAGGTCACAAAAGACCCCACAACAACGTCCAAGGAACTGCAGGCCTCACTTGCCTCAGTTAAGGTCAGCGTTCATGCCTCCACCATCAGGAAAAGACTGGGCAAAAATGGCCTGCATGGCAGAGTTCCAAGGAGAAAACCACTGCTGAGCAAAAAGAACATCAAAGCTCGTCTCAATTTCTCCACAACACATCTTGATGATCCCCAAGACTTTTGGGACAACATTCTGTGGACCGATGAGACAAAAGTGGAACTCTTTGGAAGGTGTGTGTCCAAGTATATCTGGCGTAGAAGGAACACTGCATTTCAGAAAAAGAACATTATACCAACAGTAAAATATGGTGGTGGTAGTGTGATGGTCTGGGGCTGTTTTGCTGCTTCAGGACCTGGAAGACTTGCCGTGATAAAAGGAACTATGAATTCTGCTGTCTACCAAGAGATCCTGAAGGAGAATGTCCGACCATCTGTTCGTGTACTCAAGCTGAAACGAACTTGGGTTCTGCAGCAGGACAATGATCCTAAACACACCAGCAAGTCCACCACCGAATGGCTGAAGAAAAACAAAATGAAGACTTTGGAGTGGCCTAGCCAAAGTCCTGACCTGAATCCTATTGAGATGTTGTGGTATGACCTTAAAAAGGCCGTTCATGCTCGAAAACCCTCTAATGTAACTGAATTAGGACAATTCTGCAAAGATGAGTGGGCCAAAATTCCTCCAGGACGCTGTAAAAGCCTCATTGCACGTTATCGCAAACGCTTGGTTGCAGTTGTTGCTGCTAAGGGTGGCCCAACCAGTTATTAGGTTTAGGGGGCAATCACTTTTTCACACAGGGCCATAATGGTTTGGATTTTTTTTCACCTTTAATAATAAACACCTTCATTTACAAATTGCATTTTGTGTTTACTTGTGTTGTCCTTGACTATTGTTTAAATTGGTTTGATGTTCCGAAACACTTAAGTGTGACAAACATGCAAAGGAACAGGAAATGAGGAAGGGGGCAAACACTTTTTCACACCACTGTATGGAGAGTATAGGGCCTGCAAAACCAAACTTCAACAATGTGTGTTTCATATAGCCCCAATGCACCCTGTCGAACGCCTTCTCCGCGTCCAAGGAGAGGAGCAGAGAAGACGTCCGACAGGATTGTGCATATTGCATAATATTCAGAACCCTCCTAGTGGCATCGAAGGCCTGCCTGCCCGGTGTAAAGCCGGACTGGTCAGGCCCAATGAGAGTAGGCAATACCTGAAGCAGTCTATGTGCTATTATTTTTGCATATAGTTTAACATATGTGTTGAGCAAGGATATCGGTCTGAAGTTAGAGGGAGTCATGGGTTCCTTGCCCGGTTTGGGGATGGTCACCACAAATGCCTTTAACATCTCTTGGGGAAAAGAGGCAGAGGACATTGCACCTGTAAATATTTGTTGTAATGGTCGAAGCAGGTTAGATTGAAGTGCCTTATAATAACCATTAGGTAGCCCATCAGGGCCTGGGGACTTGCCCAGTGGGAGGTCTTGGATGGCCTTTCTGATCTCAGCTTCTGTAATTGGAGTGTTGAGGGCCTCAAGTTGCACTGGGTTTAGAGATGGGAGATTTATAGACTCTAGGAAGGTTTGTATGTTCTGATCAGTTGGCTGGGGAGTGCTTTCATCCTCCGCTAAGTTATAAAGCGATGAATAGTAGTTGGCAAAGGAGTTGGCTATATCCTTAGGGTTAAACAATTTAGCCTTACTTGTGGGGTGTAAAATATAAGCGATTTTGGCTCTGGATCTAGCTGATTTGAGTCTTTGTGCTAAATGTTTGCCTGCTCGGTTACCCGAGGAGTAGTGGGATAGTTTTAGAAAGTGCATGTGTTTATCGAATTGTTGGACAAGGAGAAGCCTGAGATCAGAACGAAGCCTCGAGAGTTTTTGGGCCAGTTGTGGACTGGCATTTGTTTTGTTATAAGTGTCTAAAGTGTTAATTTCTTTAATAAGGAGATCAACTTTCTGGGTCCTCTGCCTTTTCTCCCTTGCATATATCTGTAGGATCAAACCTCTAATAAACGCCTTATGGGCACACCATACTATATTGGGATCAGACACAGAGGTATTATTGACATCAAAAAAATCTGAGAGTTTTTTTTCCAAGTATTTAACGTGTGAGGGATTATGAAAAACTCTGGAGTTTGCTCTCCAAATGTAGGCAGGGCTCGGTGTGTAACCCTCCACCACCCTGATCGAAACAGGTGCATGGTCTGAGAAGGTAATGTCATGAATGGTGGAGGATGACACAGCCTGCAGGAGTGATTTGTCCACTAAAATCAGGTCGATCCTGGAGTAGGAATTATGTCTAGCCGAATGGTAGGAGTAATCCCTTTCTTCAGCGTGTTGGCACCTCCAGACGTCATATATGTCCTCAGTGTTCAATAAAGGTTGGAGTAAGGGAGGTGTTTTTTTGGGAGAGGAGGTTGTATCCATGGAATAATCAGGAGAAACATTGTGGTCTCCACAAATAATCAAAGAGCCCTTCTTGGCCTGGGAGACTCTGCCATAGAGTCTGCGGAGAAACCTTAGAGAGTTAGGGGCGTAGAGGTTCACAATTGTGAAGGGCTTGTTGTTCAACTCACCAATGATTATCAGGAACCTGCCCTCTGGGTCAGATATTGAGTCCTGCAGAGTAAAGGACACAGAGTCCCTGATTGCAATGAGAACCCCCTTTTGTTTGGATGATGCCGATGCTGAAAAAACATGGGGAAAGTTTCTATGACAGAATCTCGGGGAGTCTTTATGTAGGAAATGGGTCTCTTGGAGGCATAACACATCCGCCTGCAGTTTAAGGTCCTCTTTCCAGACCGCAGATCTCTTGGCAGGATGATTAAGACCGTTCACATTGAACGAAACTATTTTAACTGCCATTGGAAGTCAGTAATAAAAGATGAGAGGCATACCTTTGCTTGATTAGAGGTGACCAGGGTGGCCATCGACTATGGCTGTAGGCATATCTGTGGTGTTTTCCAGATTCCATTGGAAGAAGGATGGCTGCATCATGTTGTCGGTCGGACCAGAGGGGTGAGGAGAAAAGAGGGGTGGAAAAGAGGATTAGGGTAAGTCTGTAAAAAAACAAACAACGTAATGTGAGATCACACACGCATTTGAACTTGAGGGCAGAGCTGCTGCCCATAACTCGAAGGGGTGAAAGAAAAAAAAGATTCACAACTGATAACTCCAGGGTTCAGGAACCTTAATCAGGTAAATTTGAATTCTGGCTTTTGCTTGGAAGCTTTAGCGTCATGCTGTTTTTTGTTCTTTTTCTTAGACACCGTCTGCCACTCAAAGCGGGCATCTGAGCGTGGAGGATGGGAGGGTGCCTCAGGAGGGTGCTCGGGAATGATGTCCCATGACTTGAGTAGTGCGAACCCTTTGTCCACGTCAGAGACAGTAGTGGTGTTGCCTTCATGAGTAATTGTTAATTTCACCGGATAGCCCCACCTGTAGGGTATGTTGTGGTTGCGCAGCGCTTTCGTTATCGGCAGAAGTGACTTACGCTTTTGCATTGTATACTGGGACAGGTCAGCGAACAGTTGAATGCGCGCGTATCTGTCAGGAGGTTGCTGGTTTTTACGAAAGGCTGCCATAAGCTGTTCCTTTGTTTGATAAAAATGTACCCGCATCAGTACATCGCGAGGTATGTTGTCAGGCAGATGGGACGGTTTTGGCAACCTGTGGATACGGTCCACATGAAGGTCTGCGTCAGGTATGGTTGGAAGAAATGTTCTGATCAGGTCTTGTGCAAACTGGTGCAGTTGGGTCGGGGGGATCGTCTCAGGGAGTCCCCTAATTTTTATATTGTTGCGTCTCGACCTGTCTTCAAGGTCAGCGACCTTTGACCTCAGCCACTCCAACTCCTCATCATGGTCATTATGGGCGTCTATGAGAGTGTTATGAGACTCAGCAAGTTCCCCCATCTTCCCCTCAATCTGCGAGACTCTGTCCCCCACCGCACCCAGCTCTGTTTTAAAACTAATGACACACTGCATAATGTCTGTATGCATGGAGCTGCGGAGGGAGACCAACATATCTTTCAATGTAGTATCAGAGACAGGCTTACCCGAGGTAGGGAAGGCCGTGAAGGGGTCCACCAGTTCCCTGGTCTCCTCCATACTGTCTTGAAGCATGCGGTCTGTCTGTTGATCTGTCTCAAGCTGTGGTTTTGATTTAGCAGGGCTGCGGGAGACAGGGGTTGAGGCACCCGGTGTGCTATGATCCGGGCTCTGCTGTGACTGAGGGATAGAAGCTGCTGAGCGTGGGCTGCCCACGGAGGAAGGAGAGCTGTTCCCGGAGCCAGCGCCATCTTGGGCCTGGTCCTGGCCTTTCGGCTGGAAGAAGTTTTGCAGTTTATTCAACTGCGTTGCTCCTTTTCGTTTACGGGCCATCCTGGTGTCTCCCTAGTACCTCCGGACTCGATTGCGGGGTGTTTTAGGTGGCGGTGTTGCTTCTAAAGCCTCCGGTTCCCGAAGCTGGAGCGGAGCTGGGAAGTCAGGCGTCCATTCAGTTGCGCGGTAGCCACGCTCCCACGGATTCCGAGAATCTCAAGAGGTCTCTCAGAATGGACATCTCCCTTAACGCTGCCATCCCTGATCGATATGAGATAGAATGAATGTAATGGGTAAACTGGCCCTGGAGACATCGCCTTTGGCCCCATTGGGAGGATATCCATGGTTCTCCCCAGGGGAATAACTTTGAAATTTGAGAATAGGGGGTACAGATGGGAATACGACATGTGCGGCGTTCGCCCCTAGGGGAGAATTGTCCCCTTTATTGGAGCTGACATCATCTCTTGGGAACATAACCCTGGCCACATGGAGATATCGCCAGATGACAGATTTTTTTGAGAAATTGAGACCTAGAGTAAGACCCTTGAGCTCGTTAATGGCATTTGAGGTGGCATGTGTTCATATCTCATAAAGTGGACATTTATTAGTTCAAATGTATAGGTGGACAATACACCTTAGCTCCATATTTTATTAGAGAATGGAAGAGAGAGTTGGGGTGTAACCTTACTCCTCTACAAGTCAAGAGATTGATTAAGGGGACCCACTCTTCCTCCATAAATTCCCAAAAGCAGGAGGCGTCATATAAGGATCAAAAGGATAAGTTTAAAGAAATATGGGCAGGCTGGATGTATTACTCAGGAGAATTATTAACTTATTAGGGCTACTAGGGATTCCCCTATACTGGTTAATGTATATATGGTAGTGGATTTCCCCCTTGGATGCACCGTTTATTAGTAAGTTAAGTTATTTTCAGCTTGAGGATCCCCATATGGGAAGGATTTCCTTCCAGCCAATTGATGAAATAGAGACAAGAGGGGAGGGAGAGTAAAAGATAGTTGGTGGGAGGATACATAGGGATTACTAAGGGGTTATAAGTAATGAAATATGCACTAAATATTGATCACTTGAATGTTTTTTTTTTTACAACTGATATTGTTAATGTTTTTTGAAGGTTTATATTATGTTTGATATGAACAAAGTGTAGTGAATTTATACGCACATTTGAGGAATAATAGATGAACATTGTTCATCTCTAATTACACAATTTTTTTTTCTCCATTATACAGGAAGAACCTAATGCCGCATACACACGAGTGGACTTTTCGATGGACTAGGTCCAACAGTCTTCCCAGCGGACTTTCAGCGGAGTTCCGATGGACTTTCTATAGGATCTTTTTATAAAGGGGTCTATGAGCATGAGCAATGAGCCATGATTGGGCACATTCATCATTACTTTCTCCAATGATGGCTTTGACAGTGTGTTGTGCCCCGATTGGGCAAATCCTTTATTGCTTCAGCCAATCAGGGCTTCTGATGCACTGTATGCCGCACAGTGCATTGTGGGGTGCTCGGTGGGCCAAACAAATGTTCAAACGGCTGACAGTTCAGGTGTTCGTCAAATGGGTGAACAGACAAAATTCATGCTCTGGCCAAACCGTTCACCCAACATTACTCTCCATATCAGTCATGGTTGCTGACATCAAGGCTATCCAGCATTATGCCCTGTACACACGATAGGGCATTCCGACAACAAAATCCCATGTTTTTTTCCCGACGAATGATGGCTCAAACTTGTCTTGCATACACACGGTCACACAAAGTTGGTTGGAAATTCTGAACGTCAAGAACGCGGTAACGTACAACACGTACGACGAGCCGAGATAAATGAAGTTTAATAGCCAGTGCTGCTCTTCTGCTTGATTCCGAGCATGCATGGCACTTTGTGCATAGGAATTGTGTACACACGATCGGAATTTGCACAAACGGATTTTCTTGTCGGAAAATTTGAGAACCAGATCTCAAATTTTGTGCGCCGAAAATTTTGATGGAAACTGTCCGATGGAGCCTCCACACGGTCGTAATTTCCGACAACAGGCTCCAATCACACATTTTCCGTCAGAAAGTCTGATCGTGTGTACGGGCATAACTCTGATTGTTCTGAGCCAAGGAATATGGTCCATGTACTGGGATCTTTCTGGCATTTTTTTTGTTAGTACAATATTGCTTATGTTGAATTTTTACGCACTATATGTCATGTAGTCATACCTTTGAAATCTTCCACATTTTGTCATGTTACAACCAAAAAACGTAAATGTATGTTATTGGGAATTTATGTGATAGACAAACACAAAGTGGCACACAATTGTGAAGTGGAAAGAAAATGATACATGGTTTTCCAAATTTTTTACAAATAAATCTCTGAAAAGTGTGGCGTGCATTTGTATTCAGCCCCATAATATCTAATCTAATACCCCTAACTAAAATTTAGTGGAACCAATTGCCTTCAGAAGTCACCTAATTAGTAAATAAAGTTTGCCTGTGTGTAATTTAATCTCAGTATAAATACAGCTGCTCTGTGAAGCCTTCAGAGGTTTTGTTAAGTATACGGCTTATGCCGCGTACACACAATCGTAATTCTCATCGGAAAAGCCTTGAATGGAATTCCGCTCAAGCTTGTTTTGCCTACACACGGTCACACCAAATTCTGACCATCAAAGAACGCAGTGACGTACAACACTACGACAAGCGGTGAAAATGAAGTTTAATGCTTCCGAGCATGCGTCTAAAGCCCCATACACACGGTCGGACTTTTTCATCAATTTGGTCCGATCGGACAAGGTTGTTGAAAAATCAGACTGTGTGTATGCACCATCGGACAGTGTTCGTCGGTTTGTCCGTCGGACAAAGTCTTATCTCCTGCTGGAAAGATTTGCCGTCAACCCGGTCCGATCACACCAAATCCGATCGTGTGTACGGTTGTCCGACCGGACAAAGTGCTACGCATGCTCAGATCACATTACAAGACCAAAGCTATTGGCTACTAGCCTCTACGTAGTCCCGTCGTAGGCAACAAACGTCACCACGTTCAGAATGATCGGATTTTCCGACAACTTTGTCCGACCGTGTGTACGCAAAACCAACATCGGACAAAGTATGACGGACATGGTCCGACGGACCTGGTCCGCGGATTGTCCGACCGTGTGTATGGGGCTTAATTGTTTCCAAGCATCAGAATTTTGCGCGTTGGAATTGCCACAGACGATCGGAATTTCTAAAAGAAATTTTTCCGTCTGAAAAATCGAGAACATGCTCTCAATCTTTTGCTGGCCGAAATTCCACCAGCAAAATTCTACACACAGTCACATTTTCCAATGAAAAGCTCTCATTGGTCTTTTGCTGGCCGAATTTCCGATCGTGTGTACGCGACATTCGATTTTCGGATAACCAAACGTCCGATTTTTGTCAAAAACGCGTGTCCGTGATTTTGGAGATGATATTGGCAATCCGAAAATTTTAATTCGACAAAGGCTAACGTAGCTACGTACTACGAGAGTATAAAGAGGAAGTTTGTTTTTCTGCGTGACCCCTCTGGTCCCCTAACGCTAATTCAATTAGCAGGCTTTCCATGACCAAGCTTTCGCCATAATCTGTTTTTTTGTGCGAGGACAAATAATTATGGCAGATAATAGGGCTCTTGCTATTGTAGGAATAGGAGTCATTCATCTGACCCTAGTCCTTTGCAAAAAAAAAAAAAAGAGGACATCCTGGACCAAAAATTGGTTGCTCAACCGTGAGCAATTTTGCCACTTTCCCTTGCTGCGGGAGCTTCAGGAGAATAATCCTGATGATTTCAAGAATTATCTCCGGATGACGGGTCCCTGTTTTTACCGCCTGTTAGCCTTGGTGTCCCCCTTTATGCAGAAGCAGGACACATGTATGCAGATTTGCATTAATCCTGAACAGAGGCTAATAGCAACCTTGCATTATCTAGCCACAGGGAGAATTCTCCAGGATCTTAAATTTACCACAGGGACCTCCCCCCAAGCTCTGGAAGGGATCATTCCAGAGACATGTTCAGCTATTATATAAGTGCTGCAGAAGGACTATATCAAGTTAGGTTTTATCTTTATACAACTTTCATTCCATGTCTTTGTGCTTGCAAATGTTTTTCTGTCAATTTTTTTGATTACATAATTCTCAATATTGGAATATGTTGTGATTGTCCTCTTTGGAATCATGCATACTGTAATGTTTTCCTGCTCCTTTTTTGGGCTACAGCCATATTTCCCTACAGTAACCTCCTTGGCATGTTATCCTGTGTCCATAAATACCTAGTCTGTTAACTTTACAGTGTTTTTTCCCAGTTACATTTAGTGGTTTAACCAAAAATCCACTAAATGTGGCTTTAAAGAGGATTTTTTAAGATGAAAAATGCATGTGGTCTGAATATTATGTAAAAGCAGTTTGCCTCTTTGCACCAGACACAAATGCTAAGTCAGCGGATCCAAATACTGTAGCTGCTGACTTTAAACATTTTGACACTTATTACCTGTCCACTGGACTGGCAATAGAGGAACGAGGAGGGGGCCAATCTACCAAGGAATCTTGCTACATCAAGCTCTTATGGAAGTGGGGAGGGGTACCTGTCCAAAACAGGTACCCATTACCCCCTCCCCCCTAAAAGGTGTCAAATGTGGCACCAGAGGGGGTGAGGAAGCAGATAAGTGTAGCTTCCACTTTTGTCTGGAAGTCCTCTTTAAAGTAGAATAAAAGGTCAAACTTTTGTGTGCAGTTTTGGACAGAGTGGACAGGGATTTGAGCCCCTGTCAGGTTTTTTTTGCAGTTTGTGCCACCCTTTCTATTTGTCCTGTTCCCCATTATCATTGAAAGTTAAAGTTAACATAAAGACCCACATTTGGGTTTTTGCCCAGAAAAGTACTAGCTGGGAAATTTACAAATGGGGACAGTAGTTCTGATGATTTTGGTGTCCCCAAGAAATTTCTTTAAATTGTTGAGATTTTCTTTCACTTCCTGTTTGCCTATGGGGCCGGAAGTGAAGAGAAATTTCTGCAATGGGACAGAAATGGGGCCTAAAAATTAGGACAGTGGTTAGAACCCTCCCTTGCTCTTTCCAAATTAAAAAAAACAAGTTTGGCCCCTAGTTCTACTTTAAGTGTATCTTTATGTTGGCTAAGCATTTTTGTGTAAAATATGTTTGCAATGTTATGTGCTGAAGTAGTAATATTCTCCACAGTTCCCATCCAACCCAGAGCAGTGGCAGAAAGTAGCAGGCTGGTTTCTGGACCAATGGGATTTTCCAAACTGTGGGGGTGCTATCGATAGCAAGCATGTCTGTATTGTCCCACCACACAACTCGGGCTTATATTATTTCAACTATGAGGGGTCTTGTAGTATAGTAATGTTTGCTGTTGTCAATGCAAATTTTCCAGTTCCTTTATCTGGACATTTCCAAGAATGAGCGGCACTCAAATGGAGGAGTCTTTATGCAAACCGAGTTTTATCGCGGGGTCCAGAATGATTAGTTAAACTTGCCATCCTGAGCTCAAAATGTTGATGGTATCAATTTAGTTTTTTTGGTAGATGAGGCATTTCCTCCTCGGGAACACCTTCTCAAGCCCTTTTCTCAACGCAACCTCACCCCAGAGCAAAGAATTTTCAATTATCTGCTATCCCGTGCCGAAGGGTGGTGGAGAATGCTTTTGGGATCTTGGCAAACCGGTTTCGGCTATTTCTGACACCTATAAATATGGCATTATATAAGATAAACCATATTGTCCTGTGCTGCTGTATCCCGCATAGCTATTTAAGGAAATTTGCAGACCGGTATATCAGCTCCCTGCCAACTGCCAGGGACCCTGCAATGCCAGGGCCTAGTGTAGAGGCCGAAGGAAATCAGGCTGTTGAGGGGATGACAGCCATTAAAATTGCCTGTGCTGGCTTGCCCACAAGAAGTGCCCATGAACTGTTTGATTTTACATCATGTGTTAAACATGTCCTTTTGTTATGCTTTTCGGATAAATTCAGAATTTGGTTTATCTACTGTTGTCTCTCTCTCTCTATGTGTAAGATATGTTCCAAAATGTGAGTTTGGTTTGACACTTGCTCCAATAGTGAAATTGTACCTTAATTTAACCATGAGGTCACAATATCCTCTTCAACTAAGTGTTTGGGGGTGCTGGGGGCTGTTACACACACACACACAATGTTTTATTCCTTAATGCATTAAGCTCCAAAACATTATGCCTTTACAACTCAAATTAGTGGGAGATCCCAACATGTACTAAGAGCACCTTGTAAAATTGAATACGCCAACTTTGTAAGATTACAGGTATAGAGCAAGGAAATAAGAAGCCACACATTGTTGGGTACAAACATTTTTACTACAAGAACATTCACAGGTGCTTTGTAAGGTGCTTTGTAAGGTGCTTTAACAAACAAACATCTTTGGGGAGAACATGTAGATTCTTCCACATTTATCCATGCAAGGCCGGTACAAGGCAGGGGCGGGAGGGACCACTGCCCTGGGCGGAGTTTGGGATGGGGCGCAAAACACTAGAGCATCATGCTTTGTCTCAGCCTCTGTATTGCTAATTCTGTCCAAAAGCACAGCTGAGAATGGGCCCTTACCTGCTGCAGGCTTCCCCAGAAAAAACACTCTCCTGGGCACATGTTTTCCTGACAGGCTGGGTGGTTGGATCGGGACAGTGAGAGCTCCAGTACAGGTGGGCGGAGCAGGCAGACAGCAGTAAACTGCAGCCCCAATCACTGCTTTCTGCCCAGCAGACATCAGAGCTTTCCTCTCTCGTGGCACAGACTGAAGATAAGAGGTGACAGATAACAGACTGCTTTTTTCCTCCTGTGAGTCCCGACCTGTTCTGCTATCCACACTGTGCAATGCTGTGCTATAAACCTATTTGACCCTTGCAGTGCAGGTTTGCTAAAGTGAAAGTAAAATGTTTATGAATAGGTTAGAAATATACTGGGACTTTTCAGGCTCTACATAGATTTATTGCACACACACACTGTATCTTAATGAAAATCATGCATTTTAATAAAATATAGTGTGTATGTGGAATACATCTATGTAGCAACTGAAAAAATCCAGTATATTCCTTTCCTATTTAAAGACCACAAGCAGCAGGTGATGGGATGCAGCCCAACTCCAGCAAAGTAAAAAAGACCACCCTGCAGTGCTGCAGGAAAGCTTGCACTTGCTCCAGCCAGCTGCAGTGCTCTCCCCTCCACCCAAAGCCTCAGCATCATCATACTATGCAGGAACATTAACCCTGTATGGTATGATGAGGCTGGAGTGTGACCACAGCCACTTACAATTCACCCAGGAGCTCCACAGGACCAGTCACAGCACTGGGAGAGCCTACTGAAGCAAGGAATAAGATAAAGCTGGGTACGCACGGATCAAAATTTGTTTGGTACAGCAGGGACCAGCTGAATTTTGATCTATGTGTGGCCTTGCCTGTTAGAAGCCGCCCCATCAGATCAGTTTCTGTAGAATGGGACTGCTGGAAAACATTGTTCAACCAGCGGCTTGCAGCCAACCAGCTGCAGAGCCAACCAGCTGCAGTGCTGATCAGTGAATTCTGACAAAGAAGAGTCCCCACTGTCAGAATACGTCTTGGTAAAGGGGATACATGCATTCACCTCTGTTGTGTGGATGGATGAATCTGTTAGGCTGGGTTCACACTGCTGTGCGGAGCGGCTCACAGCAGGGGTCCGGTGCGTCCCTGTTCTCCGTTTCAGGTCTGATTTCAGTTTGAATTTTTGGCTGAATTCGGACCTGGAATGCACCATAAAACGCATGGACCTCTGTCCAATTCTCTCCACAGCCGTCCCGGAGCTGTGTGAACCAGCTCCATAGAGAGCCGGCCACAATCTCCTGACATGTGACTTGGTTGTGGGGAAACCCACATACAATTTGCACTAGTGTGAACCCAGCCTTAGTGTTTGGCTGAATGAAATATAACCTATGCTGTGTGCCAGTTTAGGTGGTTTTACCTTAATCCTCTGCTCCTAGAATAAAAGGCCCATACACACACTGGGAATATTAGACAATTTTTTTTCCATGCTGGTCTCATATGGAAAACAAATAAGTTACTAAAGTTACAAAAATTCTTATTAGAAACAAAATATATTTTTTTATTTCTGAAAATTTTTTATTTTAAATACATTCTAATTACATTAAAATCGTTCGTTCTGTTATCTTACAAGAATTTTTTTGTGCTTATTTTGTGATGTTTTCACATGAACTGTCATAAACAGCTCTTGAAAGCTGTATCCTAATTATCAGATTATCAGACAATCGCTCCAAATGCACTTGTTTTCATCCAATGTTCTCATCATGTTTACTAGACATTAATGAGCATTTAACCCATGCACAACTGGGGGGGGGGGGCGCAGTTTGGCATGTTCGCCCTGGGCACTGGGTGACCTTGTCTCGGCACTGCTGGTCGCTAATGTATCAGAAACCAGTGGCAATACATTAACATAGGTTACAACATTAAGCAGACAAAGTTGGTATTGTAAGATGTCAGCACTAAGCTAGATGGGAAAACAGAACAGAAACTATTTTAGAAAAGTATATTGAACCCCACCAAAGCATGACTAGTCATAACTTAACTTGCGCTTTTGTCAAACATTGACATTAGTTAGAACAGTGTTTCTCAACTCCAGTTCTCAAGGTGCAACATGGCATGTTTTCTTCAGTTCCATTATTTTGCACAGGTGATTTGATCAATTTCACTGCCTTAGTAATTACCACAGCCATTTCAAATGTGGGAAATACAGAAAACATGACCTGTTGCTAATGGAGGAGTAGGGATGGGCCCGGTGCTCGATGCGAACCCATGTTCGCATCGAGCACCGGGTGTTCGCTCGCTCGGCGAGCCCAGAACTATTTTGGCCGCTCGCATCACGTTCGTGTGATGCGAGCGGCCCCGCAATGCATTGCGGCCGGCGCAGTGCATTGCTGGCTAATGATTGGCCAAGCATGCACTGTGACCCCGCATGCTTGGCCAATCACAGCCCCGGAAACTCGAAGAGCCATAATTGGCTACAGGCAGGACGCCTGTAGCCAATTACAGCTCAGGGGCTTTAGTACACGCCCCCCCCCCCCCCTATAAAAGGCCGCCATGTCGTCTGCGCCGGTCACATGCTGTTCCGGCGTAGATAGAGCAGGATAGATCTGTGACACTCTGCTGGATTTAGTTAGTTAGAGAGATTTACTTAGAGAGATTGAGTTAGATAGATTCATTTACAAAGATTGATTTAGAAAGAGGGGCTTGTAGTGTGTTCGTGGCAGGCAGGCAGAGCTCCTATATTTTGTTCCCAGAAGCACCTATAGGACTTGTAGTGTGTTCGTGGCAGGCAGGCAGAGCTCCTATATTTTGTTCCCAGAAGCACCTATAGGACTTGTAGTGTGTTCGTGGCAGGCAGGCAGAGCTCCTATATTTTGTTCCCAGAAGCACCTATAGGACTTGTAGTGTGTTCGTGGCAGGCAGGCAGAGCTCCTATATTTTGTTCCCAGAAGCACCTATAGGACTTGTAGTGTGTTCCTGGCAGGCAGGCAGAGCTCCTATATTTTGTTCTCAGAAGCACCTATAGGACTTGTAGTGTGTTCCTGGCAGGCAGGCAGAGCTCCTATATTTTGTTCCCAGAAGCACCTATAGGACTTGTAGTGTGTTCCTGGCAGGCAGGCAGAGCTCCTATATTTTGTTCCCAGAAGCACCTATAGGACTTGAAGTGTGTTCGTGGCAGGCAGGCAGAGCTCCTATATTTTCTTCCCAGAAGCACCTATAGGACTTGAAGTGTGTTAGTCCCATCACACAGAGATCATATATTTTGTTCCCAGAAGCACCTATAGGACTTGAAGTGTGTTAGTCCCATCACACAGACCTATATTTTCTTCCCAGAAGCACCTATAGGACTTGAAGTGTGTTAGTCCCATCACACAGAGATCATATATTTTGTTCCCAGAAGCACCTATAGGACTTGAAGTGTGTTAGTCCCATCACACAGACCTATATTTTCTTCCCAGAAGCACCTATAGGACTTGAAGTGTGTTAGTCCCATCACACAGAGATCATATATTTTGTTCCCAGAAGCACCTATAGGACTTGAAGTGTGTTAGTCCCATCACACAGAGATCATATATTTTCTTCCCAGAAGCACCTATAGGACTTGAAGTGTGTTAGTCCCATCACACAGAGATCATATATTTTCTTCCCAGAAGCACCTATAGGACTTGAAGTGTGTTAGTCCCATCACACAGAGATCATATATTTTCTTCCCAGAAGCACCTATAGGACTTGAAGTGTGTTAGTCCCATCACACAGAGATCATATATTTTGTTCCCAGAAGCACCTATAGGACTTGAAGTGTGTTAGTCCCATCACACAGACCTATATTTTCTTCCCAGAAGCACCTATAGGACTTGAAGTGTGTTAGTCCCATCACACAGAGATCATATATTTTCTTCCCAGAAGCACCTATAGGACTTGAAGTGTGTTAGTCCCATCACACAGAGATCATATATTTTGTTCCCAGAAGCACCTATAGGACTTGAAGTGTGTTAGTCCCATCACACAGAGATCCTATATTTTGTTCCCAGAAGCACCTATAGGACTTGAAGTGTGTTAGTCCCATCACACAGAGACCTATATTTTCTTCCCAGAAGCACCCATAGGACTTGAAGTGTGTTAGTCCCATCACACAGAGATCCTATATTTTGTTCCCAGAAGCACCTATAGGACTTGAAGTGTGTTAGTCCCATCACACAGACCTATATTTTCTTCCCAGAAGCACCCATAGGACTTGAAGTGTGTTAGTCCCATCACACAGAGATCCTATATTTTGTTCCCAGAAGCACCTATAGGACTTGAAGTGTGTTAGTCCCATCACACAGACCTATATTTTCTTCCCAGAAGCACCCATAGGACTTGAAGTGTGTTAGTCCCATCACACAGAGATCATATATTTTGTTCCCAGAAGCACCCATAGGACTTGAAGTGTGTTAGTCCCATCACACAGAGATCATATATTTTGTTCCCAGAAGCACCTATAGGACTTGAAGTGTGTTAGTCCCATCACACAGACCTATATTTTCTTCCCAGAAGCACCTATAGGACTTGAAGTGTGTTAGTCCCATCACACAGAGATCATATATTTTGTTCCCAGAAGCACCTATAGGACTTGAAGTGTGTTAGTCCCATCACACAGAGATCATATATTTTGTTCCCAGAAGCACCTATAGGACTTGAAGTGTGTTAGTCCCATCACACAGAGATCCTATATTTTGTTCCCAGAAGCACCTATAGGACTTGTAGTGTGTTCGTGGCAGGCAGGCAGAGCTCCTATATTTTGTTCCCAGAAGCACCTATAGGACTTGTAGTGTGTTCCTGGCAGGCAGGCAGAGCTCCTATATTTTGTTCTCAGAAGCACCTATAGGACTTGTAGTGTGTTCCTGGCAGGCAGGCAGAGCTCCTATATTTTGTTCCCAGAAGCACCTATAGGACTTGTAGTGTGTTCCTGGCAGGCAGGCAGAGCTCCTATATTTTGTTCCCAGAAGCACCTATAGGACTTGAAGTGTGTTCGTGGCAGGCAGGCAGAGCTCCTATATTTTCTTCCCAGAAGCACCTATAGGACTTGAAGTGTGTTAGTCCCATCACACAGAGATCATATATTTTGTTCCCAGAAGCACCTATAGGACTTGAAGTGTGTTAGTCCCATCACACAGACCTATATTTTCTTCCCAGAAGCACCTATAGGACTTGAAGTGTGTTAGTCCCATCACACAGAGATCATATATTTTGTTCCCAGAAGCACCTATAGGACTTGAAGTGTGTTAGTCCCATCACACAGACCTATATTTTCTTCCCAGAAGCACCTATAGGACTTGAAGTGTGTTAGTCCCATCACACAGAGATCATATATTTTGTTCCCAGAAGCACCTATAGGACTTGAAGTGTGTTAGTCCCATCACACAGAGATCATATATTTTCTTCCCAGAAGCACCTATAGGACTTGAAGTGTGTTAGTCCCATCACACAGAGATCATATATTTTCTTCCCAGAAGCACCTATAGGACTTGAAGTGTGTTAGTCCCATCACACAGAGATCATATATTTTCTTCCCAGAAGCACCTATAGGACTTGAAGTGTGTTAGTCCCATCACACAGAGATCATATATTTTGTTCCCAGAAGCACCTATAGGACTTGAAGTGTGTTAGTCCCATCACACAGACCTATATTTTCTTCCCAGAAGCACCTATAGGACTTGAAGTGTGTTAGTCCCATCACACAGAGATCATATATTTTCTTCCCAGAAGCACCTATAGGACTTGAAGTGTGTTAGTCCCATCACACAGAGATCATATATTTTGTTCCCAGAAGCACCTATAGGACTTGAAGTGTGTTAGTCCCATCACACAGAGATCCTATATTTTGTTCCCAGAAGCACCTATAGGACTTGAAGTGTGTTAGTCCCATCACACAGACCTATATTTTCTTCCCAGAAGCACCCATAGGACTTGAAGTGTGTTAGTCCCATCACACAGAGATCCTATATTTTGTTCCCAGAAGCACCTATAGGACTTGAAGTGTGTTAGTCCCATCACACAGACCTATATTTTCTTCCCAGAAGCACCCATAGGACTTGAAGTGTGTTAGTCCCATCACACAGAGATCCTATATTTTGTTCCCAGAAGCACCTATAGGACTTGAAGTGTGTTAGTCCCATCACACAGACCTATATTTTCTTCCCAGAAGCACCCATAGGACTTGAAGTGTGTTAGTCCCATCACACAGAGATCATATATTTTGTTCCCAGAAGCACCCATAGGACTTGAAGTGTGTTAGTCCCATCACACAGAGATCATATATTTTGTTCCCAGAAGCACCTATAGGACTTGAAGTGTGTTAGTCCCATCACACAGACCTATATTTTCTTCCCAGAAGCACCTATAGGACTTGAAGTGTGTTAGTCCCATCACACAGAGATCATATATTTTGTTCCCAGAAGCACCTATAGGACTTGAAGTGTGTTAGTCCCATCACACAGAGATCATATATTTTGTTCCCAGAAGCACCTATAGGACTTGAAGTGTGTTAGTCCCATCACACAGAGATCCTATATTTTGTTCCCAGAAGCACCTATAGGACTTGAAGTGTGTTAGTCCCATCACACAGACCTATATTTTCTTCCCAGAAGCACCCATAGGACTTGAAGTGTGTTAGTCCCATCACACAGAGATCCTATATTTTGTTCCCAGAAGCACCTATAGGACTTGAAGTGTGTTAGTCCCATCACACAGACCTATATTTTCTTCCCAGAAGCACCCATAGGACTTGAAGTGTGTTAGTCCCATCACACAGAGATCCTATATTTTGTTCCCAGAAGCACCTATAGGACTTGAAGTGTGTTAGTCCCATCACACAGACCTATATTTTCTTCCCAGAAGCACCCATAGGACTTGAAGTGTGTTAGTCCCATCACACAGAGATCCTATATTTTGTTCCCAGAAGCACCTATAGGACTTGAAGTGTGTTAGTCCCATCACACAGACCTATATTTTCTTCCCAGAAGCACCTATAGGACTTCTAGTGTGTTAGTGGCATCACACAGAGCTCCTCTATTTTCTTCTCAGCAGCACCCACAGGACTTCTAGTGTGTTAGTGGCATCACACAGAGCTCCTCTATTTTCTTTGCAGAAGCACCCATATGACTTCTAGTGTGTTAGTGGCATCACACAGAGCTCCTATATTTTCTTCTCAGCAGCACCCACAGGACTTCTAGTGTGTTAGTGGCATCACACAGAGCTCCTCTATTTTCTTTGCAGAAGCACCCACAGGACTTCTAGTGTGTTAGTGGCATCACACAGAGCTCCTCTATTTTCTTTGCAGAAGCACCCATAGGACTTCTAGTGTGTTAGTGGCATCACACAGAGCTCCTATATTTTCTTCTCAGCAGCACCCACAGGACTTCTAGTGTGTTAGTGGCATCACACAGAGCTCCTCTATTTTCTTTGCAGAAGCACCCATAGGACTTCTAGTGTGTTAGTGGCATCACACAGAGCTCCTATATATTCTTCTCAGCAGCACCCACAGGACTACCGACTACAATGGCTGGAAGACCGCCAAGGGGAGGCAGAGCGTGCAGAGCCAAGAACACAGGGCAGGCAGGCTCTGTTTCTAGTGGACGTGGCCGTGGCCGTGGACGTGGTCGTGCATCGTCATCAGCACGTGGCCATGGGACACGCGCGTCTTTGTTTTCGGCAGCTGGACATGTGGAGCCGCATCATGCTGAAGGCTTGGTAGAATGGATGACCAAGCCCTCCTCATCCTCCTCATCCTCTCTCACCCAGGCTCAGGGTACTGGCAGAGCATCATCAGCCACCCCTTCCCTAGACCCACCATGTCCTCCTGAGGAGTCCCCCGAACTCTTTGAGCACAGTGTTGGGTACATGCTCCAGGAGGATGCCCAACGATTCGAAGGCTCGGATGATGATACCCAGCTTGAGGAATCTGGCAGTACTGTTCCACCAGCTGCAGCTTACTGCCAGGTTTGCTCTAGTGGTGAAGAGGGAGGGGATGATGAGGTCACTGACTCCACGTGGGTGCCTGAAGGGAGAGAGGATGAGGAGGAGGACGAGGAGGAGGAGGATGCGGCGTCACATGTCCAACGAGGCAGGATGCCCCCTGGAGGCCAGGTAGAGGCCAGCACAGCAACTGTACAACACCGCAGAGCTCCGCCTGTGCAGGGCGCTGCCTCTGCACGTTATCAGAAAAGTTCTTTGGTGTGGGCCTTTTTTGAGACGAGTGCATCAGATCGCACCACTGCTATTTGCAATATTTGTCTCAAGCGTATCTCGCGTGGCCAAAACATCAGCCGCTTGGGCACCACAAGCATGACCAGACATATGGCGACCTGCCATGCAGCTCGTTGGCAGGCACACATAAAAGACCCACACCAAAGAACTAAGCGGACCTCTCCTTGCTCCTCCTCAGCTGGGATCTCCATCCCCACTACACCTTCAGTCCTCTCTGAAAGCTGCTCTGAGAGGACTGAAGGTGTAGAATTAGGTGTGTCACAACCAAGTACTTGCAGTACACCGACGTCCGATTGCAGCAGGCAAATTTCCCTGCCCCAGCTGCTGGACCGTAGAAAGAAGTACACTCCCAGCCATCCACATGCCCAGCGGTTGAATGCTAGCCTGGCTAAATTGCTAGCACTTCAACTGCTGCCTTTTCAGTTGGTAGACTCGGCCCCCTTCCGTGAGTTTGTTCAATGTGCGGTTCCTCAGTGGCAGGTTCCCAAACGCCACTTTTTCTCACGGAAGGCGATTCCGTCTCTCTACCGGCATGTGGAGGGCAATGTCCATGCCTCGCTGGACAGGGCAGTCAGCGGTAAGGTGCATATTACCGCTGACTCATGGTCCAGCAGGCATGGACAGGGACGGTACCTTTCTTTCACGGCCCATTGGGTCACTCTATTGGCAGCTGGGAGGGATGCAGGACAAGGTGCAGTAGTGTTGGAGGTTGTTCCGCCACCACGCCTCCAAAACGCTACTACTGCTACTGGTTGTGACACACCTCTCTCCTCCACCCCCTCCTCTTCTTCTTCCTCCAGTGCTCTGTCCTTGGAACCAGCGGTGCTCCGTAGGCGTACAAGGGGCTACGCAAGTACGCAGGCAAAAAGATGCCATGCCGTGCTTGCGCTGGTGTGTTTGGGGGACAGGAGCCACACTGGGCCAGAGGTTCTGGCAGCTCTGCAGGGGCAGGCCGAGAGGTGGTTGACGCCACGTCAGCTTAAGCCAGGAATGGTCGTTTCTGACAATGGCACCAACCTCCTCTCCGCCCTGCGACAGGGGCAGCTCACCCATGTGCCCTGCATGGCTCACGTCCTCAACCTGGTGGTGCAGCGGTTCTTGGGCAGGTTCCCAGGCTTACAGGATGTCCTGAGGCAGGCCAGGAAAGTCTGTGTGCATTTCCGCCGATCTTATAATGCCAGTGCTCGGCTGACTGAGCTGCAAAAGGAGCTGAACCTGCCCAAGAACCGCCTAATATGTGACATGCCCACCAGGTGGAACTCAACGTTGGCCATGCTGCAGCGACTGCACACGCAGCAGAGGGCCATCAATGAGTACCTTTGCGACTATGGCACCAGGACAGGGTCAGGGGAGCTTGGTTTTTTTTCCCCACGTCAGTGGAGCATGATCAGGGATGCATGCACTGTCCTCTCACCATTTGAGGAGGCCACGAGGATGGTGAGCAGTGACAGTGCATGCATCAGTGACACTGTCCCTCTTGTCCACCTGTTGGAGCATACGCTGCGTGGGATAATGGACAGGGCACTTGAGGCAGAACAGAGGCAGGAAGAGGAGGACTTCCTTGCCTCTCAAGGCCCCCTTTATCCGGACAGTGTTCCTTCTGTCCCACCCATCACACAGGAAGAGGATGAGGAGGAGGAGGAGGAGGAGGAGGAGGATTGTGTGAGCATGGAGGTGGAGCCTGGCACTCAGCATCAGCAGCAGCAGTCTTTTAGGGATGATGTACAGTCCCAACAAACCAGTGGACTTGTACGTGGCTGGGAGGAGGTGGCTGGCGATCATGTCATCCTCAGTGACCCAGAAGACTCCGGACCGAATGCCTCAGCTAACCTACGCTGCATGGCCTCCCTGATCCTGCAAAGCCTGCGGAAGGATCCTCGTGTTCTTCGGATCAAGGAGAGGGACCATTACTGGTTGGCCACTCTCCTTGATCCGCGGTACAAGGGTAAGGTTGCGGACCTTATCTTGCCGTCGCAGAGGGAGCAGAGGATGAGACATCTCAGGGAGGCCTTGCAGAAAGGTCTGTGCAACGCGTTCCCAGAAACTGGGAGGCTACAAACTCCTGGTCCTGGGCGACGAGTTGCTGAGGCTTCGGTCAGTAGCAGAAGGACCGGTGGGGAAGGTGGACGTCTGACCGATGCGTTCAGACAATTTTTTAGTCCGCAGCCCCAAGGTATGATCGGTTCCAGCAACCATCGCCAGCGTCTGATATACATGGTGCAGGAATACCTTGGGGCAAGGTCAGACTTGGACACCTTTCCCACCGAAAATCCTCTGGCTTACTGGGTCCTGAGGATGGATCACTGGCCAGAGCTTGCACAGTATGCAATTGAGCTACTGGCCTGTCCTGCCTCCAGCGTTCTTTCCGAACGCACATTCAGTGCTGCTGGAGGATTTGTCACCGATCATAGGGTGCGCCTGTCCACCGCCTCGGTTGATCGACTGACCTTCATCAAAATGAATCAGTCTTGGATCACCACCAGCTACCAGGCACCTGAGGCGGATATAACCGAATAATTTTTAATATCACATCCCTTCAAGACTGCCTATGCTGATGCTGAGTGACTGTCCTCTTATGTTCACTGACTATCCTCTTCCTCCTCCTCAATGATCCATGCCACCACACCAGTGCCTAAGGCACAATTTTTCAGCCCCTGTTTAACAGGGGCGTGTACATACAATTTTTATAAAAAAATGCTTCGCAACACGTGTGACTGCTGTGCTCCAAGTACAGTATCTGTGAGGGGTTGCAGTGTTGTGGCACCAGCACCAGTGCCTAAGGCAAATTTTTCAGCCCCTGTTTAACAGGGGCGTGTACTTACAATTTTTTTAAAAAATGCTTCGCAACACGTGTGACTGCTGTGCTCCAAGTACAGTATCTGTGAGGGGTTGCAGTGTTGTGGCACCAGCACCAGTGCCTAAGGCACAATTTTTCAGCCCCTGTTTAACAGGGGCGGGTAATTACAATTTTTTAAAAAAATGCTTCGCAACAGGTGTGACTGCTGTGCTCCAAGTACAGTATCTGTGAGGGGTTGCAGTGTTGTGGCACCAGCACCAGTGCCTAATAGACATGTGCATTTTGTTATGTTCCGAATCGAAATTCGGACGAATTTTTCATTATTCGGACATTCGGATGCATCCGAATTACCGAATTACAATACTAACGAATTTAACCGAATCCGAATTTTTTTCGAATCGAAAAATCGCGGACGAAATTCGAAATATCTCAGGGTCACTTAGCGATAGAAACCCCAAATTTGGATATGTTGTAGTGCTAGTTCTTCTGTGTTTGCATACCAAATTTGGGTATAAGTGGCCCCGAGATATGTGGCCCCAAAGTCGGGTCGAAAAATGTCATTCTCTGCTGCAGAAAAGTGCTTGACATTTTGTGACCCGACTTTGGGGCCACGTATCTCGGGGCCACTTATAGCTAGAAACCCCAAATTTGGTATGCAAACACAGTAGAACTAGCACTACAACCTCTCCAAATTTGGGGTTTCTATCACCAAGTAACCCCGAGATACGTGGACCCAAAGTCGGGTCGCAAAATATTTTCGAATTCGGTTGAAAAAATTTCAAATGCAGTTGAAAACATTTCAAATGCAGTTGAAAACATTTCAAATGCAGTTGAAAACATTTCAAATCATGTTGATAATATTTCAAGTGGATTTGAAAATATTTTGGGACCCGACTTTGAAAAAAAAAACTGAAATTGATTCTAACAGTCTGCAGAAGATCTGCAAAAAAAAAAAAAAGTGAAATGGCTGTTAATAGTCTACAGGAGATCTGCTATTAAATTATATATTTTTTTCTATTCTGTTCTAATCTTTTCTATTTGAATTATACATTTTGGAAGATGGTTATTTACTTATATACATCTGTCACATAAAAAAAAAGATGTGAAATGGCTGTCACGGATGTCGATCGCAAGGCAAGTACATATGCTGTATGTCATTGTCCACTTGCCACAACACCTGCCACAAGTGCCAAGACACCTGCCACGATTGCCACATGACCGGCCACAAGTGCCACGTGACCGACCACAAGTGCCACGTGACCAAGTTGTGGATTGTCCACTTGCCATGTCACCTTCCACAAGTTATGGGGTTCCTAGCACCAAGTGACCCCCAGATATGGGGGATATGTCAAGTACTTTTCTACAGCAGAGAATTACATTTTGTGACCCTACTTTGGGGCCACGTATCTCGGGGCCACTTATAGCTAATTTGGTATGCAAACACAGTAGAACTAGCACTACAACCTCTCCAAATTTGGGGTTTCTATCACCAAGTAACCCTGAGATACGTGGACCCAAATTTGGGTCGCAAAATATTTTCGAATTCGGTTGAAATAATTTCAAATGCAGTTGAAAACATTTCAAGCAGATTCGAAAATATTTTGCGACCCGACTTTGAAAAAAAAAATGAAATTGATTCTAACAGTCTGCAGAAGATCTGCAAAAAAAAAAAGAAGTGAAATGGCTGTTAATAGTCTACAGGAGATCTGCTATTAAATTATATATTTTTTTTTCTATTCTGTTCTAATCTTTTCTATTTGAATTATACATTTTGGAAGATGGTTATTTACTTATATACATCTGTCACATAAAAAAAAAGATGTGAAATGGCTGTCACGGATGTCGATCGCAAGGCAAGTACATATGCTGTTTGTCATTGTCCACTTGCCACAACACCTGCCACAAGTGCCAAGACACCTGCCATGAGTGCCACGTGACTGACCACAAGTGCCACGTGACCTGCCACGTGACCAAGTTGTGGATTGTCCACTTGCCATGTCACCTGCCACAAGTTATGGGGTTCCTAGCACCAAGTGACCCCCAGATATGGGGGATATGTCAAGTACTTTTCTACAGCAGAGAATTACATTTTGTGACCCTACTTTGGGGCCACGTATGTGACAGATGTATATAAGTAAATAACCATCTTCCAAAATGTATAATTCAAATAGAAAAGTATAGAACAGAATAAAAAAAATATATATTTTAATAGCAGATCTCCTGTAGACTATTAACAGCCATTTCACTTCTTTTTTTGCAGATCTTCTGCAGACTGTTAGAATCAATTTCATATTTTTTTTTCAAAGGCGGGTTGCAAAATATTTTCAAATCCGCTTGAAATAGTATCAACATGATTTGAAATGATTTGAACTGCATTTGAAATTTTTTCAACTGCATTTGAAATTTTTTCAACTGCATTTGAAATTATTTCAACCGAATTCGAAAATATTTTGCGACCCGACTTTGGGTCCACGTATCTCGGGGTTACTTGGTGATAGAAACCAAATTTGGAGAGATTGTAGTGCTAGTTCTACTGTGTTTGCATATTAAATTTGGGGTTTCTAGCTATAAGTGGCCCCGAGATACGTGGCCCCAAAGTTGGGTCACAAAATGTAATTCTTTGCTGTAGAAAAGTACTTGACATATCCCCCATATCTGGGGGTCACTTGGTGCTAGGAACCCCATAACTTGTGGCAGGTGACATGGCAAGTGGACAATCCACAACTTGGTCACGTGGCACTTGTGGTCGGTCACGTGGCACTCATGGCAGGTGTCTTGGCGCTTGTGGCAGGTGTTGTGCCAAGTGGACAATGACATACAGCATATGTACTTGCCTTGCGATCGACATCCGTGACAGCCATTTCACATCCTTTTTTTTATGTGACAGATGTATATAAGTAAATAACCATCTTCCAAAATGTATAATTCAAATAGAAAAGATTAGAACAGAATAAAAAAAATATATAATTTAATAGCAGATCTCCTGTAGACTATTAACAGCCATTTCACGTTTTTTTGCAGATCTTCTGCAGACTGTTAGAATCAATTTCATTTTTTTTTTTCAAAGTCGGGTCGCAAAATATTTTCGAATCCGCTTGAAATATTATCAACATGATTTGAAATGATTTCAACTGCATTTGAAATGATTTCAACCGAATTCGAAAATATTTTGTGACCCGATTTTGGGTCCACGTATCTCGGGGCTACTTGGTGATAGAAACACCAAATTTGGAGAGTTTGTAGTGCTAGTTCTACTGTGTTTGCATACCAAATTTGGGGTTTCTAGCTATAAGTGGCCCCGAGATACGTGGCCCCAAAGTCGGGTCGCAAAATGTCAAGCACTTTTCTGCAGCAGAGAATGACATTTTTCGACCCGACTTTGGGGCCACATATCTCGGGGCCACTTATAGCTAGAAACCCCCAATTTGGTATGCAAACACAGTAGAACTACAACATATCCAAATTTGGTGTTTCTATCACCAAGTAACCCCGAGATACGTGGACCCAAAGTCGGGTCGAAAAATATTTTCGAATTCGAAAATCGGTCGAAAACTAAACGAAATCCGAAAACGAATTTAACAAATTTAACGAATCTAACTAAACGAAATTAATTAATTAACGAATTAAAACGAAACGAAACGAATTTTTTCCTTTTGCACATGTCTAGTGCCTAAGGCACAATTTTTCAGCCCCTGTTTAACAGGGGCGTGTACTTACAATTTTTTAAAAAAATGCTTCGCAACACGTGTGACTGCTGTGCTCCAAGTACAGTATCTGTGAGGGGTTGCAGTGTTGTGGCACCAGCACCAGTGCCTAAGGCACAATTTTTCAGCCCCTGTTTAACAGGGGCGGGTAATTACAATTTTTTAAAAAAAATGCTTTGCAACACGTGTGACTGCTGTGCTCCAAGTACAGTATCTGTGAGGGGTTGCAGTGTTGTGGCACCAGCACCAGTGCCTAAGGCACAATTTTTCAGCCCCTGTTTAACAGGGGCGGGTAATTACAAATCTTGATCTAATAGTTCACAGCAGGGCCCATTCCTGCGCCCACCAAGAGTAACTATGAGGGCCTACAGTCTTGTGGCAACACCGTCCACCACCACCGCCAAAGGCCCAATTTTTCTGCCCTGTTCATCAGGTGCTTGCAATTACAAATCTTGATCTAATAACTCACAGCAGGGCCCATTCCTGCGCCCACCAAGAGTAACTATGAGGGCCTACAGTCTTGTGGCAACACCGTCCACCACCACCGCCAAAGGCCCAATTTTTCTGCCCTGTTCATCAGGTGCTTGCAATTACAAATCTTGATCTAATAACTCACAGCAGGGCCCATTCCTGCGCCCACCAAGAGTAACTATGAGGGCCTACAGTCTTGTGGCAACACCGTCCACCACCACCGCCAAAGGCCCAATTTTTCTGCCCTGTTCATCAGGTGCTTGCAATTACAAATCTTGATCTAATAACTCACAGCAGGGCCTATTCCTGCGCCCACCAAGAGTAACTGTGAGAGCTTACAGTCTTGTGGCAACACCGTCCACCACCACCACCACCACCCCCAATTTTTCTGCCCTGTTCAACAGGTGCATGCAATTACAAATCTTGATCTATTAACTCACAGCAGGGCCCATTCCTGTGCCCACCAGTCTTGTGGCTACACCAACATCTAATAGGGCAAATTTCTGCAGAGTATATACGCCAGGCCCCTACTTTCAAACATCCAACTTACAAACGACTCCTACTTGCAAATGGAAAAGAAAACAGGAAGTGAGAGGAAATCTACCCCTAGGAAGGGAAATTCTATCCTGTTAGATTTAATTTGGGAAAAAGGTATCTCCTCTCTACTGATACTTTATCACCAATCCTTGTTTCAATTAAAACCCCACTTTTTCCAAAAACATTTGTCATTGGGACGGAAAGTTAGGTGACATGTTCTGAACAGATGTGCAAAGACAGCAAATGTTACAGGGGTGATAACCCCTCCCTATGTTCTCCAAAAAGCTTAAAAATAGATTTTTTTGGGATGGAGCTACACTTCATAATGTACCTGTTCAGATTCTACTTAAGAACAAACCTAAAGCCGCAAGTGTTTTTAAATGGCTTCTTTTTTTCCTTTACAAATGTCATTTTGTGCAAGGACAGTTCTAAACACGGGAAACACATGCCACTTCACAGGCATACTTTAGACACCCCCCAGGTACCATATTTAAAGGAAAATTTCACTTTTTTTTTCACTTTATGCATCATTAAAATGACTGCTCCCGAAAAAACGTTAGTTTTTAAAAGTTCTTTTTGCATTGATATATGTCCCCTGGGGCAGGACCCGGGTCCCCAAACCTGTTTTATGACATTAACATGCATATTGGCCGTTGTAATTAGCACTTTTGATTTCGAACGTTCGCGTCCATTATAACGTATAGGGTTCGAAAATTCGCGCGAACTTTCGGTCGGTTCGAAGGTTCTGGTGCGAACCGAACCCGGGGGTGTTCGGCTCATCCCTATTGAGGAGGACTGGAGTTGCTAAACACTGGGTTATGGTATAAAAACTTGTACCTAAAAAAGTAGAAAAAAGGGGGAAGGGGTAAAAAAGTAGAAAAACAAACACAACATGAAGACCAGGGATGAGCTTTATGTTCGCCGAACAGCGAACAATTTTGGGTGTTCGTGGCAAATTCGAAAAGCCGCAGAACACCCTTTAAAAGTCTATGGGAGAAATCAAAAGTGCTAATTTTAAAGGCTTATATGCATGGTATTTTCATAAAGTGTTTGGGGACCTGGGTCCTGCCCCAGGGGACATGTATTAATGCAAAAAAAAGTTTTAAAAACTGCCTTTTTTTGGGAGCAGTGATCTTAATAATGCTTAAAGTGAAACAATAAAAGTGTAATATTCCTTTAAATTTCGTACCTGGGGGGTGTCTATAGTAGGCCGGTAAAGGGGCGCATCTTTCCCGTGTTTAGAACAGTCTGACAGCAAAATTACATTTCTAAAGGAAAAAAACAAATTTAAAACTACTCGCGGCTACAATGAATTGTCGGTCCGCAATACACATAAAAGTTCATTGATAAAAATGGCATGGGGATTTCCCCACAGGGGAACCCCGAACCAAAATTTAAAAAAAAATGCGTGGGGGTCCATTTAAATTCCATACCAGGCCCTTCATGTCTGGTATGGATTTTAAGGGGAACCCTGCAACAAATTTAAAAATAAAATGGCGCGGGGTCCCCCAAAAATCCATACCAGACTCTTACCTGAGCACGCAACCTGGCAGGCCGCAGGAAAAGAGGGGGGACGAGAGAGCGCCCCCCCCCTACTGAACCATACCAGGCCACATGCCCTCAACATTGGGAGGTTGCTTTGAGGTAGCCCCTCAAATCACCTTGTCCCCATGTTGATGGGGAGAAGGGCCTCATCCCCACAATCCTTGCCCGGTGGTTGTGGGGGTCTGTGGGCGGGGGCTTATCGGAATCTGGAAGCCCCCTTTAACAAGGGGACCCCAAGATCCTGCCCCTTTAGCAGTGTGAGGCTTTGCTTCTTCTGACACTTCTTAAATAATGATAATCCTCTGAATCACAGGGACTTCCCTATGGCTTTTCATGTGTTGTCAGAGGGGGCGGGGTCATCCGTTTACGTAAAAACTGACGTTTTTTAAAACTTTTTTTTGCATTGATACATGTCCACTGGGGCAGGACCCAGGTCCCCAATACCATGCATATAACCTTTAAAATTAGCACTTTTGATTATTCATGTTCATGTCCCATAGACTTTAACGGTGTTCGCGTGTTTGAACTATTTTTTTGCCTGTTCGCATGTTCTGGTGCAAACCGAACGGGGGGGTGTTCGGCTCATCAATATAAACAAAAAGATAATACAAGTCAAATGGGAAACTAGAATTTAGCCAGCGTGTCCACAAAGTCTTGCTTTCTGCGCTGTAAAGCAGTGGCAGCCTCCTTGATTTGCTCCAGTTCTTTGCAACACTGCAACATATCAGCACTCATTCTGCCAATTGTACCACAGGGAAAAATATGACCTGGTAAAAAAAAGAAAAATATTAAGGCAACGACGAGCAAGTGGCTGAGGCCCTACACACTTTTTTTGCTTAATAGTAAACATAATGAAATACTTACCTACCCTGTGTCTTGTTGGGTGTAATCTGTTTGCCCCTCTGACACTCACACTAATATCAATGTACACACTGCAAATACTCTGTTATCTAGGCCCTCATGTCTTGGTAAAAAAAACTATCCTACCTGTTGACACAGACAGCTCCTTCCACCTCTTCCTTCTCCATGGTAATGGTAAGGCACTACCTACTTAGCCAATGTAGTGAATGGGTGTTTGATTTTTATCTAAACACACTCGGCATGTCAATACAGAATAAGCAATATTTGAAGAATACTTACTTGGGCAAAAAACAGGCTCAGCAAGACTTTGTTTTCTTTTTGGATCACTTTAGCAATCACTGTAAGTCATGTCAGGGGATGTTTGGCCAAGTAATACAAGATCTGAGCTGAGCTAAAAAAGTACAATACAACATTTATTAATCACCCAAAAGTCACATCTGTTTTGACCATACATTTTCCAGAATTAGTCAACCAACCTAGAACTTGGTGTGGTGGTAATGTTGCTTTGCCACAATTTGACTCCACCATGCTGGATTCTGGACTCTATGTGACCTTTTTGGAGACATAGTGGTCACGTAGGATTTTGGGGGACTATTTCCTGGCGAAACATCCAAAGAAAAGGGAAGATGATGCCATTTTCAAAGACTTGACAAGTGCCAATATTGTTCAAATCATGCAGCTGAACCCCCCTTGTCTCATACCCACTTCTAAATGTGTGTACACTTAATAGCCAATAGACCACGTTTGTTTAAATGTTGTGATTGATCCTCTCTGTTCATGAGCGAGAACACACCTAATAGCCAAGGTGAATCTTTAAAGGTTTTCTTGGAGCAGTGGGACAGTGTCCCCCCCGCTGTCTTCTGGGAGACACACAGGTCCCAGAAGACAGCAGGGACCAGTGGGATTGCGCAGCAAGACTTGTGCATGCGTAGTAGGGAACCATGCTGTGAAGCTGCAAGGCTTCACTTCCTGATTCCCTTAATAGCAATGTCGGCGCCTGCAACCGGAGCCAAGGGGACGGTTCGGGTGAGGACATTGCGGGTGCCCTGGACAGGTAAGTGTCCTTCTTTTAAAGTCAGCAGCTGCAGTATTTGTAGCTGCTGACTTTTTTTTAGGCAGAACTCTGCTTTAAGGTGTTTAAGTATATGTTTATATAGATTTAAACAGTAATTAGAATTGTTCATTACATATGTAATTTGTGCTTCTGGTGTCGTTTTGTTTTGTTCTTCCCCTTGTGAAGTTATCTAAACAATACAATTTCTAGCTGGTTTATCATTCAACAGACTTTTGCGCCTACAGCAAAGGGGGCAAACTACATTTTTCTGACACAAAAGTATTCACTAGATGGAGTGTCCACAAATGTTTTTAAGGAAATGTCCTCATAAAAAAAAAAATGGAAAAGAAGAAAAACAGTCATAACAATTACTTTGAGGTTATCCTTATAGCAATTAAATGTTGAACTTATTAAATATAACTTAGTTTTTTTTTTTCCTACACTACCTATGTATCACTAAAAGTGTTTAAATCGGATATGATAGCAGGTGTATAGTAGATGGTTACTTTAGGTACAACAGCACAAAATAATAGTTAACGCAGCATTTAGTTACTTCTGTGTAATTGCCAATTTAAAAAGATAGCTATTAAATAAAAATGAACATATATTTCAGAAAATAAAATACATATTGTTAATTATATTCCTTAATAACAGTATACTATTTGTCCCAAAAGGACAAAACACCTCACTTCCTGAAAAAGACAACTAATGTCCTTAAAGATCATAATCTTATTAACATCAAATGGAATTTTACATTTACTGTACTGCTGTGTGTTATATTTGTATTTTAGGCCATGCTGTGCGTGTTTAATAAGTAAAAGACTAATTGAAGTTGATTTTGGCATTTTTACTGACTGTTTGAAGTGTGTGACCTGCTGTAAAAAAATATCCTGACCCCTCCATAATCTCGCTTTCACACCTTGCAGAACATGACAGCCTGAGGAGATGATCTTGCAATGACTAGGTCCAAAGGGAATATCACACACAAAAAAATCATACAGCTCACTTCCCATTGTCATTTTAAATTATAGTGTCAAACAGCCCATCATAAAGGAATCCCACATCTTTCTCAGGGTAAACTGTTCCAAATAGATTTCTAGTAAATCTCTACACCCAGGGCTCAAAAGCTTCATTCAAGGATTTCATTAAGCAAAATATTGTGGTTTAAATCTTAATGCCTCGTACACACGATTGGATATTCTCGTCGGAAAAAACTGTGTCGGTTTTTTTCCGACGGAATTCCGACGGAATTCCGCTCAAGCTGTGTTGCCTACACACGATCACACCAAATGCCGACCACCAAGAACGCGGTGACGTCCACCACGTACGACGAGACCATAAAAATAAAAGGAAAGTTCAGCACCATCTCCGGCACCCGTTGGGCTCCTTCTGCTGATCTCGTGTTTATCGCGTGTTAGTAGAAGTATCGCTATAGACGATTCGTGTCTTTTCAGACTTGTGCTTCAGATCGTTCCTGCTCTACAGTTTGTGCTTGTCGGTGCGTATTTGCTCATCAGTGCGTGTAGTCAGTTTGCATTTGTTTGTCTTTGCGGCCTATATATTTATACATAGTATGCTTTGATTTTCAGTGCTTATTGTCCGCTCGTTGCTTGAGTTGCATTTCGTTCTTTCAGGCCTTGCTGTTTATCAGTGCTTTCTTTAGTCCGTTCTGATCAGCCGACCGTTTAGAAGCGATGTTACGTGTACGTACTCGTCGTAGAGTTCGTGCTGTGCGGGGGCTTGGTGTTGGGGTTCTTACTTTGACACAAACCCGGTCCATGAACAGGGCGAGGAGGAGTTCGTGGACCAAGAATTGGTTGCTCCAGCGTGACCAATTCTCGCACATGCCTCTGCTCCGTGAGATCCGTGAGAATAACCCTGATGATTTCAGGAATTATCTCAGGATGACGGACCCCGTTTTTCACCGTCTGTTGGCTTTGCTGTCCCCTTATATTACCAGGCAGGATACCTGCATGCGGCAAGCCATCACTGCGGAGCAGAGGTTAGTTGCCACGTTGAGATACTTGGCGACAGGGAGAAGCCTGCAGGACCTCAAGTTCTCGACAGGCATCTCCCCCCAGGCTCTGGGGATCATCATTCCAGAGACCTGTTCTGCCATCATCCAGGTCCTGCAGAAGGACTATATGAGGGTAAGTTGTATTCTTTAACATCACATTCTATGTATTTACTGTTTGCTAATGTATTGTATTTCTTTCCTTGTTCCCTAATTACCAGGATTTCAATATGCTGTAATATGCTGTAATATGCTGTAATATGCTGTGCCCCTTTGTCCTCATGCGTGTTGGATTTTTGTATGTTCCTTTTTTGTCCTTCATGCATATTTGCCTTCACTTACCCCCCCCAAGCATGCAATCCGGGGCCCATATATACCTATAGTCTAGTCACTTAACAATGTATTATGTCAGCTCCATTGTAATGCTTTACCCTAAACACCCCCTAAAATGTGTACAAATGTTATAGTTTTCCTTAAATTCCTTCAGAGGGCCTGAGGCTTTGTTTTGTGGTGCCCCAAATCTTTTTTGAACCCCCCCCCCCCAACTGCTCAGTCAGCTGATACCAATCCTCTATGTGCTGACTTTGCCAAACCCAATACACACTATACCTACCTCTTTAGTGGTCATATTTATGGATTAATTTTTCCAAGCATGTAGTGCCAGGGCCTGCCTCAATACTTTCAAATGTTACTGTTTTAATTCTTCTCCTCCTATTATTATTGTGATAGGTAATAGCAGAATCCAAAAATGTGCTTCCATTTTCCTTTTTTTTTTACCTGTCCAGTGGCCTGCCAATAGTGTAATGAAGGAGGGGCTGGCCAAACTATCACACATTACTTTGTTACTCCATTACGTAGTGGAGAGGGTGGTTACCTGTCCAAAACATACCCCCCCCCTAAAATATTTACAAGGGGCCATCAGAGGGGGGGAGGAATCTGATAAGTGGACCTTATATTTTTAGCCTTTAAATACTACAAGAAATGTTATACTGATGTTTGCCAACAATGTTTCTGTAGAATCTGCTTGTAATGTTTATTCTCAAATGTACTAATCATATTTTTCTTGTTTGACTCCACAGTTTCCTTCCACGCCACAGGAATGGCATACTGTGGCCTCCCAGTTTGCCCAGCGGTGGGATTTCCCGAACTGCGGAGGGGCAATCGATGGGAAGCATGTCCACATCGTCCCACCACCCCATTCGGGGTCATACTATTTCAACTATAAGGGGTTCAATAGTATCGTGTTGATGGCGGTGGTGGGGGCGAACTATGAGTTCCTATATGTGGACGTGGGGCGGAATGGTCGGATGTCGGATGGAGGAGTGTTTTGCCGGACGGAGTTCTACCAACGTCTCGAGAGTGGTGGCTTGGGATTGCCACCCCCGGAGGAGAATGTCGAGGGACTCCCGTTTGTCTTCGTGGCAGACGAGGCGTTTGGTTTGGCAAACCATTTGATGCGACCGTTCCCCAGAGGACCCTCACCCCGGAGAAGAGGGTATTTAATTACCGGCTGGCCAGAGCCAGAAGAGTCACGGAGAATGCGTTTGGTATTCTGGCCAGCCGGTTCCGCCTGTTCCAAAAGGCCATAAATATTGCGGAATATAAACTGAACACCATCGTGGTATCATGTTGTATCTTGCACAATTTTTTTAAACTTACAAACCCAAATTATGTGGTAACAGTTGGGCCTGACGCTGGACTACAATCCCTGACATCCCAGGAAGCGGCCCGTCCTGGCTTGCCCCCCCAAAGCGCCCGTGAAGTGCGGGAAAATTATTCAGAATATTTTTCGGGGAGGGGGGCCATTGCTTTGCCAGCAGTGCTTGAATAAATTTTACCTTGAATTATCTAGAAAAATCTTGCTTTGAATTTCCTGCTTGTGTTTTTTTTTTTTGTGTCTCCTAGTGCACTTGTAGTGCCAAGTGGTTTGCACATTATTATCTAAACACCCATTGTCACTGTAAACACCAATTTAAACACCAAGAAATGGTATTGAAAGAAGAAGGCACACATTGCTGAGCAAAAAATATTTTTTTTACTCCGTACACATTCACAAGTTTTGCATTTTCACCCCCAAAAATTGGGGTTACGGTACATAAACAGCCATGTTTCCAAAAATAAAATACACAACTCATAACAAAGTTCTACGTAGAAAAACTTTGGAAGCCAAGATCACACATTACATTGTCCAAAATGTGTGGATCTTGCCTTCATCAGATGGGGTGCAGTGACCCCTGTAAAAGCCTAATTTTGAAGATGCACACAAATTTTCAGGCAAACTGGGGATTGACAACCTGATCCCATGCCTAATGTCAACTTGTGCTATCTCCCATCATGGGGGATCAATGTATGTGTTTTGGGGGTGCAACCCCTTCCTCTCACCGACTTGAGTTTTGAGGAAGAGGTTGCAGGCACAAAACGCGTACATTGATATCCCCTGATGGCAGATAGCACATGTTGACATACTGTGTGCATCTTCAAAATTAGGCTTTTGAAAATGTTGTAAACTTTTTTAATAAAACAGCAAAAATAAAAGGTTGGACATTTTGTGAAAAATGAGATTCTCCCAAGGACATCAATCATGTTTTTAAGTTTCACTTCAATATCCCTAGTTTTTTTGCATATTATCTCTAAATCCTGACTACAAAACATTATGTCCTGGATTAGCCTTTGGGCACTGTCAGTGGTGAAATGATGTGACTGTGACTGTTCTTCCACAACCTGTACTTCACCTAAAAATAAAAAAAAAAAACACACCATGTATTATAAATAGGCAGGCATACATGTCTGATTACCTGAATCTGGGGTGTCAGACACTCACCTGTTGTGGTCTCAATCTCGACCACTTCTCCTTCCTCCACATCCTCATACTCTGGTGGTGACCTCTGTTCCCTTCGTTCCGGAGATGGCCGGTCCCTGGGGACATGATATTTCCCGATTCTTTGCTCCCCTATGAGAATAAAACAAAAGGTATACTTAGCACACAGATATTTGAGCCAACAAATATGAATGATAAACATTGCTTGGAAGTGGGGGACAATTGTCTGTTTGGGCAGAATCTGAACACATGATTTATTCCCTTAATTCCTCAGGCTGGAATACTTACCTTTTTTGGATAATTTTCCCACCTGGAGACACCCCAAAGTATCCACTGGAGTACCTGTGTTTGACACCCTAAAATGTGCACCTGAGTCCAGATGTGTAAACAGCTGCAGAGTGTCCTCTACATACATTACACTGAATGAAGATTGATATTCCTTCTAGGTTCAAACACATCTAGACAACAATGTCCTAAAAAACTCTTTTGGATAAATGTGAAAAATTGAAGGCCCTACAGTATTTAATCATTTATCTGTGAAAACATCGTATTTTGGATAAGGAACGAGGTTTACAACGAACGATTACTGCGTATGACCATGAAAGTAGCCATTTTGGAGTGTACAAGACCTTATTAGGGGAAAACACATGGCGCAGCATGCAATATTAATAATAATAGGTACACACGACATAATATACTTACTTTTTCGAAGAACTTTCTTGATCTTCCTATACTGATCGTGCTCCCTTAATTTGAGGTCCGACCATCGTTTCCTCAGTTGATCCTTCGTTCGTCGTACCCCAAAATTACTGTACAGACTCTTCACAACTTTAGTCATGATCTTGGCCTTTCTCATATTTGGGTTGGGGTACGGACCGTAATTCCCATCATAGTCGTTGCTCCTCAAGATGTCTACCATCTCCATCATCTCCACAAAGGACATATTTGAGGCCTTAAATCTCCTCCTCGATCGTGACGTTTTAGGCTCCGGGCTATCCTCCTACTCGTTACTGCTCTTATTATGCACCTGCTGTGTCTCCGCCATGTTCCGCTCCCACTGCAACGAAAGAGACTGGGCGGCGAATATTCTAGAAAGAACGTCAGGGGCGGGCGACGCAGGTGGAGATTCACGCATGCGCAGTGTATATAAAGCTTCAAACACGTGTGTGTCGTAACTACGTTCTGTGTGCACGGGAAGGAGAAACGGACGCCACCAAGAACGTCGAACAACGACGAACGTTAGAACGAAGGTAAGATTTGAAACTTTTTGGAGTCATGTGCGGCCTATACTGAATCTAGATTGATGCCTATATTGTGTTGAAAGATTATCCTGAGATTTTTATTTTTGTATTTTGTTTGGTCTTGCAGAGAAAATGCTCCCATTTAAGGACCCCAAATTCCTGGGGGAATTCATAGATAAGTACAGGGAGATGAGAAATCTCTGGGAGGTGAAAAACCCCCTGTACCACAATAAGCCAGCTAGGAGGGCAACGCTGGAGAAATTGCTTCAATTTGTGAAGACCCGGGTCCCTGATGCAGACATCAAATATGTTGAGGCAAAAATAGGTAGCTTGAGAAGCACCTATAAAAAGGAGTACCAGAAGGTCCAGAAGTCCCTGAGGTCCGGAGTAGCAGCAGATAAGGTGTATGTACCCAGTCTGTGGTACTACAACAGGATGAGGTTCATAGATGACCAGATTGAGGACAGGGAATCACTTTCTACCCTTCCGGCACCCCTTCCCTCCAGCCTTCCAACCAGCCTTCCCTCCAGCCTTCCCTCCAGCCTTCCCTCTACCCAAGCTGAGGCATCTGTGGACCAACCTGGGCCTGCCATACAGGAGGAGATTGAGGAGCCCAGATGGAGCCAGGTAAAGGTTTTTTATACATAATTTATCTGTGCAAAAAAAAGATTGTTGGTAAGTAGATGTTATTATTGCTAATAAATGAATGAAGTAACAAAAAGTGTTTCACATATTTATAGACAGAAGTGGCCAAAAAAGATTAGGACAGGAAGGAAAAATGCTGGGCTCACAATGATAGTCTTTTCTATTTATTAACATTAAATTTGCAACAGTCATGAGCTGAAAATTGTGTGTGTTTGATGAACAAAAAACTAAAACTATGTCCCTTTTTCATACACAGGATGACCTCAGCCAGGACGAGGCTCTGGCTAGTGGCACACAGGAGGAGGAGGCAGGGGGAAGTGCCACCCAGGAGGTGGCAGGGCCCAGTCACACCCAATCCCAGATTCCTCCCCTCATCCTTCCCTACAAACGCCAGAGGAAGGGCACAAAAGCAGAGGAGGCAGCACTGGCCCTGATCAGGGAGGCTAACGAGTCCCTCAGATCCCCCCTTGACGCTACGGAGGCCTATGGCATGTATATTGCCTCTAATTTGCAACAAATGGAGGGCCAACGGCGAAAGTGTGAAAGAATCATTTTCGATACTATACAGAAGGGGTTAAGTGGGGAAATGTCGGACAACCAACACCTCTGTTCTCTCCCCCATCCTCCTCCTCCTGCCACAATGCCACCTCCAGAGCCACAGCCTCCAGGGAAGGCTGCAGGGAAGGCTGCACGGAAGGCTGCAGGGAAGGCTCTACGGAAGACCAGGAAGTGATCCCCTGCCTTCACGTCTCAAAGAACCAACATCCTGTTGTAGGACCACAGACTGGGTACATATACCATCTGCTGCTGCTCCGGTTCTCTGGGACTCCTGGACCTCATTGTCCTCCTTTTTGTATGTACTTCTCAGCTACCAGTTTATTTGATGTCTGCCTTGGGGACCCGGGTCTTCACCAATTGAAGCAATTTCTCCTGCGTTGCCTTTATCTTTATTTTGTAATTATGATGGGAAATAAATTTTGATTTGGTTTTCAGAAAATACTTGCCTATGTGTTTTTCTACAAATAGCAAATCAATTTATTTTGGGGGAGTAGGCAGGTACATTTCAAAAATACAATGTCAAAATTAACAAGGGACACCAACAACAAACAGGTTTACAAATAATACAGAATAATGGTGTTGTGGAAACATAACATTAAAAAAAAGGAGAGCACGAGAAAATAATACAATAATACAAAAATTCTTATTAAAGAAAAAAAAAACACTTTAAAAAATTATATCTATTTCATGCAGATCTGGCTTCAATTCTAATATAAATATTATTCTGGAGAGACCTAGAAATAATAAAGAAATACGTTTGTAAAAACTCTGTGTGAATATAAGCAGCAAAACCACTTCATTCTTCTAGCATTATAAAGAAATGAATGAGCGGCGCAATGAAGAATTAAAAAAAACCCAGTGTGAAGAATCTGCTATCTCCATTACGAACGCTAGTTTTACCAGACCGAGCGGTTCCGTCTCGTAGTGGATTCTGAGCATGCGTGATTTTTGGCGTGTCGGAATTGCCTACACACGATCGGAAAATCTGATAGAAAGGTTTTCCGTCGGAAAAACTGAGAACAGGTTCTCAATTCAAAGTCCGTCGGAAAAATTGAGAACAGGTTCTCCAATTCAAAGTCCGTCGGACAATTCCGACAGAAAAAGACCGTTGACCATACACACGGTCGGAAAATCCGATGAAAGGCTCCCATCGGACTGTTTCCATCGGAAATTCCGACCGTGTGTACATTTAATGCAGTATATTTCCACGCGTTAGTGCACATTTAACGCAGTATACTTGAATGCAAGTTTAATGCTGTATATTTCAGTGTGTTACCTTCCGCTTAACGCAGTATAGTTCAGTGCGTTACTGCAAGTTTAAGCCGTTTATTTCAGTGCGTTACTGCAAGTTTAACTCTGTATATTTCAATGCATTACCAGGAGTGCTCCTCCTACTGTATATAGCAGTTAGAGCAATCTAACTTATTGCTGCAGCAGCCTCTATACCCAGTACAGATGACACTTTTTTGGTGAAGTGGTAGGGGTACTTTTGTACCCCCTTACCATTTCACACAGGGGGGGGGCCGGGATCTGGGGGTCCCCTTGTTAATGGGGGCTTCCAGATTCCGATAAGCCCCCCGCCCGCAGACCCCCGCAACCACCGGGCACGGTTGTAGGGACGAGGCCCTTGTCTTCATCAACATGGGGACAAGGTGCTTTGGGGGTCTCAGACGCCCAAAGCATCCTCCCAATGTTGAGGGCATGTGGCCTGGTACGGTTCAGGCGGGAGGGGGGGCGCTCTTGTCCTGCGGCCTGCCAGGTTGCGTGCTCGGATAAGGGTCTGGTATAGATTTTGAGGGGGACCCCACGCCATTTTTTTTGGCTAGGGTTCCCCTTAAAATCCATCCCAGACCTCAAGGGTCTGGTATGGATTTTGAGGGGGACCCTACGCCATTTTTTTTTTGGCTGGGGTCCCCCTTAATATCCATTCCAGACCTGAAGTGCATGGTTATTGAATTTGGGGGGACCCCCACGCTTTTTTTTTCATTTTTTTTATTTTTTATCAATTACTTTTTTTTTATGAATGACTTTCCATGAATGACTGTTCTCTGTATTACGGGAGCCGTCAATTCACATTAGCCGCGAGTGATTTTAAATAGCTTTTTTTCTTGCAAAAATTACACTTTTTGCAGGGACAGTTCTAAGCACAGGAAACATGCGCCCCTTTACATGCATACTATAGTCACCCCCCAGGTACGAAATTTAAAGTAATATTACACTTTTATTGTTTCAATTTAAGCATTATTAAAATCACTGCTCCTGAAAAAACGGCCATTTAAAAAAAAAAAATTTGCATTGATACATGTCCCCTGGGGCAGGACCTAGGTCCCCAAACACTTTTTATGACATTAACATGCATATTAGCCTTTAAAATTAGCACTTTTGATTTCGAACGTTCGCATCCATTATAACTAATAGGGTTCTAAAGCTCGCACGGACTTTAGGTCCGTTCGCGGGTTCTGGTGCGAGCCGAACGGGGGGGTGTTCGGCTCATCCCTAATTAGGAGGAGAGAAGGTCTCCTCCAGCACTACCATCTTGAGACGGAACAACATTATGTCCTGATAAGAGACTGGATTCATGATTTTTTTATTTTATTTAGCAAACATTATTGCAGTGTCTTTGCCCTTGATTTGTGATTGTGTCAGGGAATTCCTGTGATACATCTGGCTAATAGAAATGTGCATGCACGCATACATTTTTGCAGAATGACAATCAGTAATGTGCATGCGTATAGAAATGCGTATGAGAATGCACGCACGGGCGAGCACAAAGTGCATGTTGGCACCAGATGGACTATTTAAGGATGCTCCTGCCTATACTCAAATTCTGACTGGTCTTCAACTGTGCCATTTGTACTTCCAGTGTGTTTCCTTGGTTGCTGACCTGGCTTACTCCTGACCTCATCCTGCTTTTGTTTTGTCACTACTTCCTGACTATGCTTGTTTCTGACTTTGGCTCTGTTCTTGACTTGATGCCTTGCTGCCTACCTGTTGATGACCTTGGCTAATCCTGTGACCACGCTTCTGTCTGTCTCGGATCCTGGCTTCCCGACCCTTTCGAGTGTCTGCCTGGCTGTCTACTGTTGCAGTTCTGCACGCCACTGAGTGTTCCTACTTCAAGTCTGCTGATAGCTCTGACCAGCTACATGTCCTGGCCCTGCAGTGCAAGTAGAGTGCTTCCTTAACCTCTGCTGGACTACTGTGCACGGCTACTGCTCCTGACCCGATGGTCCTCCTGTTTTCTTGGAATCGCAACTCCTGCTGCAAGTCTCTCGATCTACATTTGCAGGCACTCATGTTCCTCCTGCCCCTCAGTGCCCTCTGTTTCACTTACAGTGGGGCCTGGGCTGGAGATACAAAAGAGGCCAACCTCATCATTTCAGTCTCCTCTCAGGTACATGCCAGCTTGTTTCTTTTTTCCTAAAAGGAAAGCAATTGAATCTCCCATGCTGGCTATTTTATTCAGACAGCTGCAGCACCTGTGGCTGTCTGAAAACTCACACAGTGGCTGCATCTGATATCTATCAGATATCATCAAAACCTCAGTAGGTATTTTATGTTTCAAAGCAAAGGAGTCATTTACCTGGTGTTGGAGACTCTTAAACCTCGTTCTCAGGGCCCTTGGTAAGGTGAAAGGAGGCACCAGAATATGGAGTGGCACCAGTGCCTGACATTTCTTAAGATGACAGGTGCGAATGAGTCGACTGTGCATTTCCAGATGCAGGCTGGCCACTGGACCATGATTGCCGAGCAGCTGAGATGACAGGCTGTAAAAAGTGTGGTAGAGGTCAGCAAGTCACCGATAGACAGACAGCATGCACTGGCAGACTGCTATATAACCAAGTACAGGTTGGCAGGCACAGGGTTCTGAGCAAAGAGCAGAGTCAGGAGGGCCAGATCAACAACTTACGTACAGGTCAGGTGCAAACAGAAGACAAAAGAGTAGTCAGAGTCCAGGCCAGGTTCGGTAAAGGTGAGGCAGATCAGCATAAGGTACAGGCAGAAACTTAATCTAGAGACCAGGCAAGGGCTAATATACACAAAGTTCAGGCATAGACAGAAGCAGATCGGATCAGCAGCAGAAGGTCAGGTACAGGAACGGGTAGCAGGTTATGCAGGAAATGTTATAGACCATACAGCATTAAATAAAATGGCCTCTTTAAATATGTATCAGAAAGCATTTTAATAATAGAGATTCATCAAATAAAATAAATATATTTCCACTATTCTGCTTATTTATAAATATTTTTACAACGTAACTCTAAACTGTTATTAAAAATAAAAGTATTTTAATTTGCATTAATTAAATTCTGAGTGTAATGTGCATTCCTTCTAAGTGATGATAAAGGACAGGAGTAACAGTTACTATAATGCATTAATTCAATAAATAAAATGTCACTTTGAAAAAGTATTAAGTCTTATCACAAATGTATGTTCTCTAGAAAGAATGCAAGTAAACACAAAAGAATCTAATTAATTTACATTTTCCCCCCTGAGTGACAGCTCCTCAATAGTTTGTGAATGTTGCAGATTAATTTTATTATTACAGCAGTAATAATTTTGGAAGATGAATATCTTGAAATTAGCTCTGCCATTTTAAACGACAGCCTGCATAAGCTTTACATATATAGGATTTAAAAATATGAGTGATTATTTTATAACCGTTAACAATAAATCCCATATTGTTATACAACTAGTAGAAAAATATGGCTATTAGTCAAGAAGTAAAAATTTAAAAGAAAAAAAAAAAATTCTTCCAAAAAAAGTGTGTTAAAATATGCACATACAATATGTATTGAACTTTTTATTTCTGTATTTAACGTGTATGAAAATCCAAATTCTAGGGGTAGATTCATTCTCACTGCTGTTCCTAATTAGGGATGAGGTTTGGGTTCACTGTTGGGTTTGGCCAAATTTTTTTTTTCAAACTCATGAACACATTTGTCTTGGCTCCAAAAGTGAATTCTCCATAGTTCATTGCAGGAACTGTGAACTGTGGTCAAGTGGCAGAGTATGGTCAATAATGGTCAGGTGTCAGAGTATGGCAAAATGTGTCTGTTCCCTCCCTGTATAAGTCAGCTCTCCCATCAGGCTTTTGTCAGTGTGTGTTGGAGTAGTAACTGACAGCTGACAGTGTTTCAGGAAGAGATAGACATTTTTAGTATTACTGCACAGTGCTAGTGTACTACCTACAGAGGTATACAACACTGTATACAATGCTGTACATTGCCACGGCTACATTATAGTGAATGTAAGTGTAGTGGACTACAGAGAATGGATTGTACCTCCCTTTAATCACTGTGCTTTACAGTGCTCACCCAATGTGAACAGCATGCAGTGTGCACCACTCATTTCATTCACAGTGAATAGACCCAACAAACCTTCTTAGAGCTAAACTTTTGTCTGTTTCATCAACAACTATTGAATGAAATTGCAATCAAAAGTGAACAGGAACCTTTCCTCAGTACCTGGAACGTTCTCTGTCTCCTTGGCAGTACTGGGGAAGCGTGGATTTGTTAGTGTCCTTAACAACCCAGCAACCAGGCACTTCTTGGGATGCTAGGGACCCTTTCGCTAGGCTACCCCGGTCCAGATTCAGGAACAGGCACCTCCGGCCTAACGAACCCCGAACACGTAACTTCAGCATCTTAAGTACCCTTCCCCAGACTCCTCAGCGGTGCCAGACGCACCCACTGATTGGCTCTGGGGAATGCTGATATTCAAAACGTCCAACCAGGCCTGGTTCTGGGCCTGTCATGTGCACCTAACTGTACACATGACCAGGCAGAATCCTAACACAGCCCAGCCAAATTGATGCCAAAGTTAAACCTGCACAATTAACCCTCAGAACTACTTTACTGTTCTGAGGAAAAAAACTAAAATTTGTACATAGCGGACACCTTGCAAAAGTGTTGCCGCTACAAACGGATTTGGGGTTCTATTGTTTTAGAGTTGGGGTTTAGGGCTTTGGTTTAATTTTTTTTTGAATTAAGGTTTCCTGGGTCAGCACACTGAACATGTTGGCAATACAGGCAAAGCTGCTACTTGTTAGAAGCACATCACAACATCCTATTTACTATTGCAGTCCAGTTTACCACACAAAATCCCCAAATGCTCAAGTGCACATTCTCTACCTCCCTATTGCCACAGACAATAATACAATTAAGCAATTCCCTATGGTCATCATGTCCAGGAGGTTTAACGGAAGAGGCATAAATTCTTCACTTGCAGTTAATAGAGGGTATTGCAATAGTTGAGCTACGTCTTTCAGAAGTAGGACACGTCTGCCTTTCTTTTCTGGTAGTGAGTGTGCTATACAACCTAAGCATGTGGAGGAGGAGGTAGGATGGATAACTAAGCCTTCATCATTCTTCTCCTTTTCCAGATCCAAACTAGCACAGTGTCATCAGCAGTTGCAAATGCATCCTCTTCCTTCTCTTCAATATCTAATCTCACCATAGCCCTGTAAACTGGCACTGAGGAGATGGCTGGGTTATTTGAATACTACATCAGTCACAGAAGGATTTTAGGGAAGAAAGCACACATACTGTAACATGAATGGAGGGCACAACAGGGAGGCAAAATCAATTGCCAGTGATGCCAGTGATTGCCTTCAGCAGCTTACTGCCAAATGGGTGTGGGCAATTTATGAACGTGGCAATGATAAGGTGTCAAACCGTACCTGGATGCCCAGAAATGTAAAGGAGGAAGATGAAGGAGAGGCACATCATCAGCAAAGCAGGATGTTCAGCAGCATTGTAGTGGTTTACAGTCTTTCTCTGTGGTATATCAAGCATGGTAAGTCAACCAGTAATGTTGGTATCACATGCATGAGGGGACACATAACTATTCACCACAAAGCTGGGTGGGAATAGCACGTGAATCATATAGGTCAACAGACAAGAGCCCACAATCCTCCTCCTTTCATTTCTTTCACCATTTCACCACTTCACAGAAATCTCCATCTGCTGCTACATCTATGGCCTCACATAAAAGAAATTTAAGTCTGACAAGGGGTTTGAGAGGCATAGCTCATGGCACATCAAGTCCTGCAGAGGGTCAGCATGGGGTCACACTTAGTAGGGCCAAGCATAGGCCCTTGCTCAGAGTCTTGTAATCCCAGCCTGCTTTGTCCAGTACTCTCCTGCTGTCGAAGTGGAACAACAAATATACATCAAGTCACCCCCATGACCAGCATCTCAATGCCACCATGGCAAAGTTCTCCTGTTACAGCTAATGAAATCTGACTCTTTCTGTGACTTTTTGGCCTGTGATGTACCACGGTGACAGGTCACTGGCTATTATTATTTCACTCAGAATGCCACATGTGAAAAGTGAAGTCTCCTTGTTTCTGAAGATGTAATGTAGTCAAGACCACCAGTCCCACCCAAGAGACTAAGAGCCTATGCAATGGAATGTACAAACTGGTGGTATGCTGTTTTGTAGCAGGTATGCCTGGTCAACAGGAGCCGAAACGGGTGCTGTGAATCTGTCAGCTCTTCAGGGGAAGGTTGAGAGGTGGATAACTATACATCATCTTGTGTCATGAAAAGTCATGTTTGACAATGTCACCAACTTGCAGTTTGCTCTCCAGCAGGGAAAGTTCAAATGCATGCCTTGACTAGAGTACAAGAAGCATCAGAAGGGTAGGGGTCCTGGCGATGAAGAGGAGGAGTAAGACATGAGGCAGGCTTCCAGGGGTATGTTTCACCCCTCCCAAGAGTTATACATCAGTGGGGTGAGTCGATTTAGGACAATGCAGCCCTCAGCGACATTGAGGACTTTGGTTCCTTGCTACTGGAAGTTTGAGGCAGATGAGCTCATTCATGCTGTAATGCCTATGGAAGAACCTCAGAATTCAGGCCATCATGCATCACTATTTGACCAACCTTTTGGATCCATGTTAAAAGGGAAAAATTATAGAAATCATTTTGTTACCACAGAGGGAGAAAATAAAGCACCAAGAGGTGCTGCAAAGTAACCTCTTAACTGCTTTCCCAGAGAGTGGAAAGATCCCCTTTCATGGCAAATGTGCCTTGGATACTCATGGCATTGAAAGGAGGAGCAGTGATGGTGGCTGCTGCCTAAGCAAGGTTTTCAGGTCTTTCTTCATAATGCAGTAATGACAGGAATAAAGGGGATTGGTAAACAGCCTGACAAAAGATAATCCATGTACTACTGGGTTTAAAGGCTGGATTCACACCTATGCATTTTTAGTGCTTTTTGCATTTTGCAGATTTGCACTGCAGAACGTGTTCCGTAGGAAACCATGTTAAATGAACTGTAGTGCAAATCTGCAAAATGCAAAAAGCACTATAAATTCATAGGTGTGAATCCAGTCTAAAGGCTAGACCTGTGGCCCGAGCTTGAAACACGCAATTGAGTTGCTAGGCTTCCCTATGGCCAGTATCCTTTCAGAATTGGCATTTAGAGCAGCAGGTAATTTTGTGACAGAAAAAAATCCACCTGTCTCCATACACATTTGTCTGTCTCACCTTTTTAAGAATGAACTAGTCCTGGATCAGGGTGAGTACCAAATACCTGCAGCTGATGTTATTTTTTCATTTGAATCTGGCCCCAAAAACATTATTATACCATGCAACATGACATTTTCTTACCACTGCTGCTAGCCTGCAAATCTTACAAACATTACAATATCCTACCACCATTCCCATCCCTTGTCACCGCTTCAGGCCTGCCAACCATTACTATATTTTGCCAGTATTACCATTTCCTACCACCATTACCATCACCTACCACTGCTGCTGGCTTGCTGTACATTAACATCTCCTGCCACCATATATGGTACCTGCCACAGTTACCATGTCTGCTAGCATGACCATCTTGTGCTGCCTCTACAAGTCTAATCTGTTATCCTAACATGTCTTTGTCTTATCAAAATAGTGTAGTCAAAAATAGATTTTTTCCTAGTAGGCTCCTAGACTCCTTAACATTATATAAGCATTTTAACCCCTTGGCGCCAGCCGTATGCAAATATGTGGCCACTTGGCGCCTGGTCCTTAGTGCAGAGGGCCTGCATATTTGCGTGAATTGCTTCTATTATACCTGTGCCTGGGATCGTGCTGTCGGCACACGTGTATCTGCAGTAATTAACGCAAATACGTGGCCTCTCAGCGCTAAGGACTAGGCGCCAAGAGGCCACAAATTTGCGTAAGGCCGACGCCAAGGGGTTAACGTGCTTACATGTTAAGGAGTCTACTAGGAAAAATTCTGGTCACTTGTGCAGGGTTACGTAATACATTCTAATGCCAATGTTCAAATTTCAAGCAGCCTGGTCTCTCTGCTAATGAAACTGCTGAAAATTATAGGGTTGTTTTTTTTTTTTATTATTATTATTATTATTATGTAGTTAGCCAGATATTTAGCTATTTTCTGTGGTAAAAATCACTCTAAAGGTGATTTTGTCAGTAAATGTTACCTGTGGTCCCTAAAAATGCAAACTGCCAATGTGGTTAATTAATTATTTAACTTCCAAATGAAATATATACACTTAAATGTGGGTTTTTGGCTTGGAAAGATGCATGTGTTCTTTCAAAGTGAAAAATAAACCTTGATTATTTCCTGAAAAGCTGCATGTTTTAATTGTCAAATGGTGTGTGTAGCATATTACATCTATTATATTTAAAAAAGAAGACAATTTAAGAACATTTTGTTAGTCCAATTCTAAATTTGGAATGTGGATTTTACAATAAACCTCATCAGAAATAGCATATGTAATACCTATGCAGTGTGCACAAAATGTTGTTCTATAGTGGGACAATACTCTTTATTGTATATTTTTAGCCTGTACAGCCACATGATTTGTTGCAAGCCTAAAATGTGGCCTACTACAAAAGCTGTGATGCTGTCTTTGTAGTGTGGACAATATTTCCTTTTATCTGTGACATTCATACATTTAGATGTTGATTTGTGCAATATATAGGATAAAAAGTTGCATGCTCTCTCTCCTTCTAAAGGTGTCCTACTCCAACTGATTTGATTATAACTGTACAACATTTTAGCTGCGTGTCTTTCACATACTCCTGCAATGTTGCCCACTAAAATGTTTTACATGATGTGCAGCATTTCTCATGTCTCTCACATAATTCATTGTAATGTTCATTTATAATCTCCCTATTCAAATGTGGCCTACTAAAATGGCTTACACAGTATACAGCGTGTCTCTTAACCACTGGGCACTTAAACCCCCTTCCTAACCAGACCAATTTTCAGCTTTCGGTGCTCTCACACTTTGAATAAAAATTACTCAGTCATGCAAAACTGTACCTATTTGAAAATTTTGTCCTTTTTTTATGCAAATCGAGCTTTCTTTTAGTGGTATTTAATCACCACTGTTTTTTTTAATGTTTTGTGCTATAAAAGAAAAAAGACCGAAAAACTCTGTAAAAAATTATTTTTCCGTTTCTGTTATAAAATTTTGCAAATTAGTGATTTTTCTTCATATATTTTGGCCAAAATTTATACCACTACATATCTTTGGTAAAAATAACCCAAATTGGTGTATATTATTTGGTCTTTGTGCAAGTTATAGCATCCACAAGCTATGGTGCCAATCTCTGAAAATTGATCACACCTGAAGTCTCATTTCTTGAGACCCTAACAAGCCAAGAAAGTACAAATACCCCCCAAATGACCCCTTTTTGGAAAGTAGACATTCCAATGTATTTAGTAAGAGGCATTGTGAGTTTTTTGAAGTTGTAATTTTTTCCCACAATTCTTTGCAAAAATCAAGATTTTCTTTTCTTTTTTCTTTTTTTTCACACAATTGTTATATTAGCAGGTTATTTCTCACACACAGCATATGCATAGCACAAATTACACCCCGAAACACATTCTGCTACTCCTCCTGAGTATGGTGATAGCACAGGTGTGAGACTTTTACACAACGTGGCCACATACAGAGGCCCAACATGCAGGGAGCGCCATTAGGCGTTCTTGGAGCATAAATTACACATATAATTTCTTGACTACCTCTTATACCTTCGAACGGGGGGGGGGGGGGGGGGGGGGGGGGGGGGGGGGGGGGGGGGGGGGGGGGGGGGGGGGGGGGGGGGGGGGGGGGGGGGGGGGGGGGGGGGGGGGGGGGGGGGGGGGGGGGGGGGGGGGGGGGGGGGGGGGGGGGGGGGGGGGGGGGGGGGGGGGGGGGGGGGGGGGGGGGGGGGGGGGGGGGGGGGGGGGGGGGGGGGGGGGGGGGGGGGTGGGGGGGGGGGGGGGGGGGGGGGGGGGGGGGGGGGGGGGGTGGGGTGGGGGGGGGGGGGGGGGGGGGGGGGGGGGGGGGGGGGGGGGGGGGGGGGGGGGGGGGGGGGGGGGGGGGGGGGGGGGGGGGGGGGGGGGGGGGGGGGGGGGGTGGGGGGGGGGGGGGGGGGGGGGGGGGGGGGGGGGGGGGGGGGGGGGGGGGGATGGCTGAGCATGAATGAGTATGGCCAGGTATGGCTGAGTATGGATGGGTACGACTGGGTACGGCTGTGTACGACTGCGTGCGGCTGAGTATGGCTGGGTACGGCTGAGTATGGCTGGGTATAGCTAATTATGGATGTGGTGGTCGGGATGGCTGAGCATGGATGGATGGATGAGTATGGATGAGGATGGATGGATGAGTATGCTGAGTATGGATAAGAATGTATGGATGAGTATGCTGAGTATGGATGGGTATGCTGAGCATGGATGGGTGAGCATGGATGGATGGATATGCAGAGTATGGATGGATGGGTATGCAGAGTATGGATGGATGGGTATGCAGAGTATGGATGGATGGGTATGCAGAGTATGAATGGGTGTCCAGAGTATGGATGGGTATGCAGAGTATGGATGGGTATGCAGAGCATGGATGGATGAGTATGCAGAGTATGGATGGGTATGCAGAGTATGGATGGGTATGCAGAGAATGGATGGGTGAGTATGCAGAGTATGGATGGGTATGCAGAGTATGGATGGATGAGTATGCAGAGTATGGATGAGTATGCAGAGTATGGATGGGTATGCAGAGTATGAATGGGTATGCAGAGTATGGATGGGTATGGATCTGTCACTGAGCAGCGCTGTGGGCACTACACATGCAGCCCACAGCGCTGCTGCCACCAATCTCTCCCCTCTCCTCTCACACTGGATGGAGAGGGGAGGGAGGAACCGGAAATCACGCCGGTTTGTTTACATGTGATCACTCCGTTATTTGACAGAGCGATCACCTCGTAAACGGCCGCGATCCACATGCAGAGAATGGATGGATGAGTATGCAGAGTATGGATACACAGTATGGATGGGTATGCAGAGTATGCAGAGTATGGATGGGTATGCAGAGTATGGATGGATGGATGGATTTGTGACTGAGCAGCGGTGTGGACACTACACATGCAGCCCACAGCGCTGCTGCCACCAATCTCTCCCTTCTCCGCTCACACTGGACGGAGAGGGGAAGGAGGAACCAGAAATCACCCTGGTTTGTTTACATGTGATCGCTCCGTCATTTGACAGAGCGATCAGGTGGTAAACGGCCGCGACCCGTGGCCGTTTACCGTAATCCATGATGCGCCGGGTCCAGAGGTCACAAAAGTTATCGGGCGCGCGAGAGCGGGATTCTGGTAGGACGTCACTGTATGCCCTCCCAGTGTTAAGCAACCACCCCCTTTCTTCGCAGTTGAGGCATTGGCCCTCCTCCATTTTCTGCAAATTTGAGGCTATATAGTAGCCATAAGCCTCTCCAGCATTGAGGGGGGCTTTCAGGGCCTCATTAGCCTCCTTAATTTGGGCAAGTGCTGCCTCATCCACGTTCCTCACCTTCCTGGGATGTTTGGATGAAAGGCAGAGGGGAGACACCTGAGATTGAGTGAGACTGGGCCCGGCCACCTCCTGGCTGACACTTACCCCCGCCTCCTCTTGTCTGCAACATTCCAGAGCCTTGTCCTGGTCACTTGTGCAGGGTTACGTAATACATTCTAATGTCAATGTTCAAATTTCAAGCTGCCTGGTCTCTCTCCTAATGAAACGGCTGAAAATTATAGGGTTGTTTTTTTTTTTATTATTATTATTATTATTATTATGTAGTTAGTCAGATATTTAGCTATTTTCTGTGGTGAAAATCACTCTAAAGGTGATTTTGTCAGTAAATGTTACCTGTGGTCTCTAAAAATGCAAACTGCCAATGTGGTTAATTAATCATTTAACTTCCAAATGAAATATATACACTTAAATGTGTGTTTTTGGCTTGGAAAGATGCATGTGTTCTTTCAAAGTGAAAAATAAACCTTGATTATTTCCTGAAAAGCTGCATGTTTTAATTGTCAAATGGTGTGTGTAGCATATTACATCTATTATATTTTAAAAAAAAAGACAATTTAAGAACATTTTGTTAGTCCAATTCTAAATTTGGGATGTGGATTTTACAATAAACCTCATCAGAAATAGCATATGTAATACCTATGCAGTGTGCACAAAATGTTGTTCTATAGTGGGACAATACTCTTTATGGAATATTTTTAGCCTGTACAGCCACATGATTTGTTGCAAGCCTAAAATGTGACCTACTACAAAAGCTGTGATGCTGTCTTTGTAGTGTGGACAATATTTCCTTTTATCTGTGACATTCATACATTTAGATGTTGATTTGTGCAATATATAGGATAAAAAGTTGCATACTCTCTCTCCTTCTAAAGGTGTCCTACTCCAACTGATTTGATTATAACTGTACAACATTTTAGCTGCGTGTCTTTCACATACTCCTGCAATGTTGCCCACTAAAATGTTTTACATGATGTGCAGCATTTCTCATGTCTCTCACATAATTCATTGTAATGTTCATTTATAATCTCCCTATTCAAATGTGGCCTACTAAAATGGCTTACACAGTATACAGCGTGTCTCTTAACCACTGGGCACTTAAACCCCCTTCCTAACCAGACCAATTTTCAGCTTTCGGTGCTCTCACACTTTGAATAAAAATTACTCAGTCATGCAAAACTGTACCTATTTGAAAATGTTGTCCTTTTTTTATGCAAATAGAGCTTTCTTTTAGTGGTATTTAATCACCACTGTTTTTTTTTTATGTTTTGTGCTATAAAAGAAAAAAGACCGAAAAACTGTTTTCTGTTTCTGTTATAAAATTTTGCAAATTAGTGATTTTTCTTCATATATTTTGGCCAAAATTTATACCACTACATATCTTTGGTAAAAAATAACCCAAATTGGTGTATATTATTTGGTCTTTGTGCAAGTTATAGAGTCCACAAGCTATGGTGCCAATCTCTGAAAATTGATCACACCTGAAGTCTCATTTCTTGAGACCCTAACAAGCCAAGAAAGTACAAATACCCCCCAAATGACCCCTTTTTGGAAAGTAGACATTCCAATGTATTTAGTAAGAGGCATTGTGAGTTTTTTGAAGTTGTAATTTTTTCCCACAATTCTTTGCAAAAATCAAGATTTTCTTTTCTTTTTTCTTTTCTTTCACACAATTGTTATATTAGCAGGTTATTTCTCACACACAGCATATGCATAGCACAAATTACACCCCGAAACACATTCTGCTACTCTTCCTGAGTATGGTGATAGCACAGGTGTGAGACTTTTACACAACGTGGCCACATACAGAGGCCCAACATGCAGGGAGCGCCATTAGGCGTTCTTGGAGCATAAATTACACATATAATTTCTTGACTGACGACATAATAAACCCCCTCCATTCCTTTGGCACTTCATCCCACTTACTTTTTCACTCTCTTTCCCCTCTTTTTTCCTCCCTTCACAGTCTTTCCCCCATTCCCTTCCCCCCTCCCCCTTCTCCACCATCCCCCCTCCTTCCTTCCCCTGTTATTTCCTCCTTTCCTGCTCCCCCCCCCCTTTTTCACTTTTTCCTCTCCCCCCCCCCCCCCCCCCTTTCTTTCCCCCCTCCCACTTGCACACAACACCTCTCTTCGTCCCTCCACCGTCCCACCCTTGTCCCACCCCACTTTTCCCTGTCCTACCCATGTGGATGCTGCAGCATCCCTATGTCCACCTATACATGTGCATGCCATGTATTGGTTTTCCCCTCTCCCCCCCTTTTTTTTTTCCCCCTTCCCCACCACCCCTTCTCTTCCTCTCCTCCCCCCTTTCCAATTCCCACTCTTTCCTTCGCTTTTCCCTCCCTTCACTCCCCCACCCCCCCCCCCCTCCTCACCCCATCTGTTTCCTCCTTTTCTCCCCCTCTCCTTTTCTCCTTCCCACCTCCAATCACGAGTCTAGAGACAATAACACACAAACCTGCACCACCCATAAACACATCAATGGCACAATCACTTTTACTTCAAAAATCCTATTCCTCTCTACTACTGTTTCAAGTGTACCAGACATTGTCTAATTGTTATGGCAATTTCTTATGATATACATCTAAGTATATGATCTTGGATCCCATGACAGATGTGCAGAACAGGGGACCTCAAGGAACCCCATTTTCAACCCTTCCTCCCCTTTCCCTTCCCTCCCCTTCCACCTCCCTTCCCCTGCCCGTTTGGCCCATGTACGGATCCGTGGGTAGCCTATTCATTGGATGTGACCCCTCGTAGGTCCCGTTGTTGGATCGCCTCATCTGCCGCGCGCCCGCTGGGGGGCGCTATAGCGGGACGTTGTCTAGGACCTGGAGCACACCGACCTAGAGGGAACCCCGTCACATATAAGGAGTAATCTATAGAAATTTACACACTAGGTAAATATTTCACAGTACAATGTGATATTATGCTATGTGATGCGAAAGGTCAATTGGAGACAAATATATGCAAATGAAATATTGCTACAATATATTGTTCTTATCCTTTCTCTCTTCAAACAGACAAAACCACCTTTGAGGAAGACCCTCACTAAAACGGGTCGAAACGCGTCAGGTTCACTTTTACCCCCAACATTTGGTTATGTAAACTATATTGTTGTAAAAGCTTTTTGTCTGTTAGTGTAAATCTGTTTTAAAATTTCTGTATTGTTTTATCCATTTGGGACCCATGTCTCCTATTTTTATCTTCATTTATATGTCACATGCGACATCTTTAATCTAATAAAGATTCATATTTTGAATATAACAATATCTTTCAGAGAACTTTCTAAACGCTGCCTAAAAACCCCACCAATCCCTCTTGGGGGGACTTTTTCTTTTTTGTTTTCACATCCCAGGGGTGAGCAGCAAAACATCATCTCCAGTTAGTGTCTTCTTCCCCTTCTTAGTTTATATTCGGGTGGTTAAACACCCTTCCCCCCGTGACACTTTGGGGCTGAGACATGGGCTTCCAAATGTAAATCTCTTTTTTCAGTGTTTATCCACAGTCCATTGAATGTTTTTTCCATTTTTTGATTACTGTATGCATATTTATACACTGTAACCAATATGAGCAATTTTCAGCTATATGCACACCGCTACATGGCCATATACATACTGTGTACTACTAAGACACAGGGCTGTAGCGTGTTCATATGACAAATTTTGAGCCAAATATGAACAACACTAACAATGTATCATTTGAAACTACCTATAACGTAATCATATATAAATTGTGGATAATGTCATCTGAAGAGATCTCATGTCTTCTGTTCTCTCAACATGTTCTATATGTTCTTTCTGTATTCCAATATGTCTACAATTTCAAGTTATGACCCATACAACCAATGGGAATGTGACAATAATAGAGATAACCATGGTCTCCCATCTGCCATATTATATAGGCAGTGAACCTATGTTAAAACTTTGCATTCTCTTTTTTATTTCAGGGTTCCCCCTGTGGTTTGAGTGGGCTCCGGACTCCATGGATGGCGCCCTTGTTTTTTGCCCCATCCCGGTGGGTACGTGCGGCGGCGGGGCGTTCCACATACGTGACCTCACAGCAAGGGTAAGGAGGAGCGCCTACCATCCAAGCTCCTCCAATCACGTTCCCTCAAGGTGGCCTGGGCGGGCCCGGGCTCCCTGACAGGGAACCACTCCCCTTGCTGGCGGCGTCCCAGAACGCAATCGGACCTCTCCCGATCACTGCGCATGCGCGTGGCCTCGTGCGTGCACGTGATGCAGGATGTCACGCCGGTGCGACGATTGCGTAGCAGACGCGACCCCGGAAGGACCTCCCGGACGCCGGGGAGGCCACTCCAGATGGCACATGTTGCCATCATGGCTCCCACGGACGGGTGGGCCTTGCGGGTACAGGAATGGTAGATGGAAGGTGATTCCCTTTCATGTTCCCTGCCCTTTTCCTCCCTTCCCCCTTCCCACCCATCTTTTCCCTCTTTCCCTGTTCTCTCCGCCCTTTCCCCTTCTCCACCCCCTTTCCCTCCCCTCCCCAGGGATGCCCTGATTTGACACCATATGGTGTTCTAATATGCACACCTGATTCTAATTAGGTACACACCCATAAATACCACATGGGGAGGTTAAGCAAACCTATCTCCATGTGATGATCCAAGAACCATGCCATACAAACACAGTGAGTAGAACCTCTCCTAGTTCCATGCTCTTTCGTTCTGGGACCAACCTTAGACACAGTATATGACCCTGTTTCCATCCCCAGACTGGGCATTCCACCCTTGGAACTCGCAATCAATACAGCACACTCTGGTTTGCAACATATGGGCCTCTACATGCACCTTGCAACCTGAGCAAGATACACCAACTCTATTAGGTAACTCTATATTGCTTGTTGGTATCTGACATACTGGTATACCTTTTTCCTGTTTATGCTTTCCCCTGTCCCACACTCACATACTCACAATCCCCCCATGGTCCCAATTCCCAGCTCCCCACACCACACTCAATGGCACCACTTCACACTTTCACCCACACACACCCCCACTCTAGGGCCCCTTCATTCCAGCGACCCACAGCATCACTAGCACAGTGCCCAACTAAGCATCAGCGGCTTGACTGACGACATAATAAACCCCCTCCATTCCTTTGGCACTTCATCCCACTTACTTTTTCACTCTCTTTCCCCTCTTTTTTCCTCCCTTCACAGTCTTTCCCCCATTCCCTTCCCCCCTCCCCCTTCTCCACCATCCCCCCTCCTTCCTTCCCCTGTTTTTTCCTCCTTTCCTGCTCCCCCCCCCCCCTTTTCACTTTTTCCTCTCCCCCCCCCTTTCTTTCCCCCCTCCCACTTGCACACAACACCTCTCTTCGTCCCTCCACCGTCCCACCCTTGTCCCACCCCACTTTTCCCTGTCCTACCCATGTGGATGCTGCAGCATCCCTATGTCCACCTATACATGTGCATGCCATGTATTGGTTTTCCCCTCTCCCCCCCCCCCCCCCTTTTTCCCCCCCCCTCCCCCCCTTCCCACCCCCCCCTTCTCTTCCTCTCCTTCCCCCTCCCCCCCTTTCCAATTCCCACTCTTTCCTTCGCTTTTCCCTCCCTTCACTCCCCCACCCCCCCCCCCTCCTCACCCCATCTGTTTCCTCCTTTTCTCCCCCTCTCCTTTTCTCCTTCCCACCTCCAATCACGAGTCTAGAGACAATAACACACAAACCTGCACCACCCATAAACACATCAATGGCACAATCACTTTTACTTCAAAAATCCTATTCCTCTCTACTACTGTTTCAAGTGTACCAGACATTGTCTAATTGTTATGGCAATTTCTTATGATATACATCTAAGTATATGATCTTGGATCCCATGACAGATGTGCAGAACAGGGGACCTCAAGGAACCCCATTTTCAACCCTTCCTCCCCTTTCCCTTCCCTCCCCTTCCACCTCCCTTCCCCTGCCCGTTTGGCCCATGTACGGATCCGTGGGTAGCCTATTCATTGGATGTGACCCCTCGTAGGTCCCGTTGTTGGATCGCCTCATCTGCCGCGCGCCCGCTGGGGGGCGCTATAGCGGGACGTTGTCTAGGACCTGGAGCACACCGACCTAGAGGGAACCCCGTCACATATAAGGAGTAATCTATAGAAATTTACACACTAGGTAAATATTTCACAGTACAATGTGATATTATGCTATGTGATGCGAAAGGTCAATTGGAGACAAATATATGCAAATGAAATATTGCTACAATATATTGTTCTTATCCTTTCTCTCTTCAAACAGACAAAACCACCTTTGAGGAAGACCCTCACTAAAACGGGTCGAAACGCGTCAGGTTCACTTTTACCCCCAACATTTGGTTATGTAAACTATATTGTTGTAAAAGCTTTTTGTCTGTTAGTGTAAATCTGTTTTAAAATTTCTGTATTGTTTTATCCATTTGGGACCCATGTCTCCTATTTTTATCTTCATTTATATGTCACATGCGACATCTTTAATCTAATAAAGATTCATATTTTGAATATAACAATATCTTTCAGAGAACTTTCTAAACGCTGCCTAAAAACCCCACCAATCCCTCTTGGGGGGACTTTTTCTTTTTTGTTTTCACATCCCAGGGGTGAGCAGCAAAACATCATCTCCAGTTAGTGTCTTCTTCCCCTTCATAATTTCTTGACTACCTCTTATACCTTCGAAGGCCCTGGAGAACCAGGACAATAGAAACGCCCCAAAAATGACCCATGAACCATTTTGCAAAGAAAGCAACCCAATGTATAATCCACATGCAGAGAATGGATGGATGAGTATGCAGAGTATGGATACACAGTATGGATGGGTATGCAGAGTATGCAGAGTATGGATGGGTAGGCAGAGTATGAATGGGTATGCAGAGTATGGATGGGTATGCAGAGTATGGATGGGTATGGATGGCTGAGAATGGATGGATGGATGGATTTGTGACTGAGCAGCGGTGTGGACACTACACATGCAGCCCACAGCGCTGCTGCCACCAATCTCTCCCTTCTCCGCTCACACTGGACGGAGAGGGGAAGGAGGAACCAGAAATCACCCTGGTTTGTTTACATGTGATCGCTCCGTCATTTGACAGAGCGATCAGGTGGTAAACGGCCGCGACCCGTGGCCGTTTACCGTAATCCACGATGCGCCGGGTCCAGAGGTCACAAAAGTTATCGGGCGCGCGAGAGCGGGATTCTGGTAAGACGTCACTGTATGCCCTCCCAGTGTTAAGCAACCACCCCCTTTTTTCGCAGTTGAGGCATTGGCCCTCCTCCATTTTCTGCAAATTTGAGGCTATATAGTAGCCATAAGCCTCTCCAGCATTGAGAGGGGCTTTCAGGGCCTCATTAGCCTCATTAATTTGGGCAAGTGCTGCCTCATCCACGTTCCTCACCTTCCTGGGATGTTTGGATGAAAGGCAGAGGGGAGACACCTGAGATTGAGTGAGACTGGGCCCGGCCACCTCCTGGCTGACACTTACCCCCGCCTCCTCTTGTCTGCCACATTCCAGAGCCTTGTCCTGGCTGAGGTCTTCCTGTGTATGAAAAAGGGACATTTTTAGTTTTTGGTTCATCAATCACACACAATTTTTAGCTCATGACTGTTGCAAATTGAATGTTAATAAATAGAAAAGACTATCATTCTGACTCCAGCATTTTTCATTCTTGTCACAATCTTTTTTGGCCCCTACTGTCTATTGATATGTGAAACACTTTTTGTTAAATCATTAATTTGTTAGCAATAATAACATCTAGTTAACAACAATAATTTTCCCACAAAAAATGTTTAAAAATACTATACCTGGCTCCAACTGGGCTCCTCAATTTCTTCCTGGATGGAAGGCACAAGTTGGTCCTTGGAAGCCTCAGCTGGGGTTGAGGGAAGGGTGGATGGAAGGGGGGCCGGAAGAGTCGAAAGTGATTCCCTGGCTTCAATCTGGTCATCCAGAAACCACATCTTGTTGTAGTACCACAGACTGGGTACATACACGTCTTCTGCTGCTGCTCCTGATCTCATGGACTTCTGGACTTTCTGAAGCTCCTTCCTATATGTGCTTCTCAATCTACCAATTTTCTTCTCCACAAACTCGATGTCTGTGTTGGGGACCTGCCTCTTCACAAATTCCAGTAGTTTCTCCAGCGATGCCTTCCTTGCTGGTTTGCTGCGATATAAGGGGTTTTTCACCTCCCACAGATTGCGCATATCCCTGTATTTATCTATGAATTGGCCCATGAATTCAGGGTCTTTAAATTGTTTCATTTTTGCTGCAAGAACACTAATAAAGCCTAACTCTCCTAATCTTATCCCAATATAGGCCTCAATCTAGAATCAGTATAGGCCGCTCATGTCCCAAGTTAAAATGTTACCTTCGTTATTACGTTTGTCACTTCCGTTCCTCCTTCCTCCACTCACAGATCGTACGTACGACACACGCGTGTTAGCTTTATATACACTGCGCATGCGTGAAACTCCGCCCACATCGCCCGCCCCTGACGTACTTTCTAGAATATTCCCTGCCCCGTCTCTTTCATCGCAGTGGGAGAGGAACATGGCAGAGACACAGAAGGTGCATAATAGCAGTAATGAGGAGAAAAGCCCAGAGCCAGAAACATCATGATCCAGGAGGAGATTTAAGGCCTCAAATATGTCCGTTGTAGAGATGGTGGAGATGGTGGACACAGTGCCGATCCTGACCTCCCTGGGGCCCTAAGCAAAATTCTGCTAAGGGGCCCTCTACCTGACCCGTTATGCCATGAGCTATGTAAACCATTTGCCATTGCCACACAGTCACACCTGACACTTCAGTGCTCCCAATACAATCCTCCCTCCTTTAAAAAGAACAGTCAAAAAGTAAGTACAACAATATAGAACAGACATGTATATAATATACGTGTGTGTGTGTATATATGTATATATATATATATATATATATATATATATATATATATATATTGTTACATATCTAAGCGGGGATCCCCCACTTACATCAGGGTGCCCAGAGATCCCCCACTTACATCAGGGTCCCCAGAGATCCCCCACTTTCATCGGGGCCCCCAGAGAGCCTCCCCTTACATTAGGGCCCCAGAGAGCCCCCCCTTACATCAGGGTCCCCAGAGAGCCCCTCTTAAATCAGTGTCCTCAGAGAGTCTCCCCTACATCAGGGTCCCCAGAGAGCCTCCCCTTACATTAGGGTCCCCAGAAAGCCCATCTTTACATCAGGGTCCCCAGAAACCCCATCCTTACATCAGGGTCCCCAGAGAGCCTCCCTTACATCAGAGTCCCCAGAGAGCCTCCCTACTTACATCAGGGTTCCCAGAGAGTCTCCCCCTACATCAGGGTCCCCAGAAACAGGGCCGGTCTGGGAATAAAAACCAGCCCTGGAAATAATTTCATACCAGCCCCATAGCATTATTATACCAGCTCAACAATATAGGTTCATTATTTTCTTGTTCATAAAAGGGAAAACCATACATTTAAAAGCACATTTGAAGAGCGTATTATATACAGACAGACATGAAAGCACATAGGGCTTTATATATGACAGAAAATTTCAGTTAAAAGTAGTAAAAGTGGAGGAATCATCAAGGGGGACACCTGGGACTCTGGGAATGTGTGTGAGGTGACCAGAGACCACCTTCCGCAGAAAGAATACACTAAGGTAAGGGGGGGGTACTGATATAAAGGGGAAACCTTTATATCAGTGTCCCTTTACATTACTGTATTCACTCCCTCCTTACATCAGTGACCCCCCAGACTGGCCTGGTGGCACTGTCACTGACCTCCTCTCAGGTGCACCGTGCAGGGCTCAATCAGTCGGGTCCAGCTCGGTGGCTCTGGTTTTATCCTATACTCTCCTCTCCACAGTCCACACATGTCTGACTTCTCCCATAACCCCCACCCCAGCGGTGCTCCCATTCTTGACTCCTCTCCAGACTCCCCCTCAGAGACTGCAGACATGATATAAGACAAGAGAAGGTCAGAAGTTGCGGACATGGTACAAGAGATGGTTAGAGGCTGCGGGCATGGTACAGGAGATGGTCAGAGGCTGTGGGCATGGTACAGGAAATGATTAGAGACTGAGGACATGATACTAAAGATGGTAAGAGAATGCAGACATGATACAGGATATGGTCAGAGACTGCAGACATGATACAAGAGATCAATGCAGCCTCACTGTGCCCATCAATATAGCCTCACTGTGCCCATCATTGCAGCCTCACTGTGCTCATCATTACCACCTTACCATGCCAATCATTGCCGTCTTACCGTGCCAATCAGTGTAGCCTCACTGTGCCAATCATTGCCGTCTCACTGTGCCTATCAATGTAGCCTCACCGTGCCCATCATTTCTGCCTCACCGTGCCAATCAATGTAGCCTCACCATGCCCATCATTGCCGCCTCACCGTGCCAATCAATGTAACCTCACCGTGCCCACCATTGCTGCCTCACCATGCCAATCATTGCCGACTCACCATGCCAATCAATGTAACCTCACCGTGCTCATCATTGCCACCTTACTCTGCCAATCATTGCTGTCTCACCATGCCAATCAGTGTAGCCTCACCGTGCCAATCATTGCAGCCTTACTTTGCCCATCATTGAGGTGACCAGAGACCACCTTCCGCAGAAAGAATACACTAAGGTAAGGGGGGTACTGATATAAGGGGGAAACCTTTATATCAGTGTCCCTTTACATTACTGTATTCACTCCCTCCTTACATCAGTGACCCCCCCCCCCCAGACTGGCCTGGTGGCACTGTCACTGACCTCCTCTCAGGTGCACCGTGCAGGGCTCAATCAGTCGGGTCCAGCTCGGTGGCTCTGGTTTTATCCTATAGTCTCCTCTCCACAGTCCACACATGTCTGACTTCTCCCATAACCCCCATCCCAGCGGTTCTCCCATTCTTGACTCCTCTCCAGACTCCCCCTCGGAGACTGCAGACATGATATAAGACAAGAGAAGGTCAGAAGTTGCGGACATGGTACAAGAGATGGTCAGAGGCTGTGGGCATGGTACAGGAAATGATTAGAGACTCAGGACATGATACTAAAGATGGTAAGAGAATGCAGACATGATACAGGATATGGTCAGAGACTGCAGACATGATACAAAAGATAAATGCAGCCTCACTGTGCCCATTAATATAGCCTCACTGTGCCCATCATTGCAGCCTCACTGTGCTCATCATTACCACCTTACCGTGCCAATCAATGTAGCCTCACTGTGCCAACCATTGCCATCTCACCGTGCCAATCAATGTAGCCTCACCGTGCCCATCATTGCTGCCTCACCGTGCCAATCAATGTAGCCTCACCGCGCCCATCATTGCCGCCTCACCGTGCCAATCAATGTAGCCTCACCGTGCCCACCATTGCTGCCTCACCATGCCAATCATTGCTGCCTCACCATGCCAATCAATGTAACTTCACCGTGCTCATCATTGCCACCTTACTGTGCCAATCATTGCCGCCTCACCATGCCAATCAGTGTAGCCTCACCATGCCCATCATTGCCGCCTTGCCACGCCATTTAATGTAGCCTCACCGTGCCCTACATTGCCGCCTTGCTACGCCAATCAATGTAGCCTCACCGTGCCCATCATTGCAGCCTTACTTTGCCCATCATTGCCACCTTACCGTGCCAATCATTGCCACCTCACCATGCCAATCAACATAGCATCACCGTGCAAATCAACATAGCATCCCTGTGCCCATCATTGCCGCATCACCGTGCCCATCATTGTAGCCTTATTGTGCCCATCATTGCCACCTTACCGTGCCAATCATTGCCACTGTGCCAATCAACGTAGCATCACTGTGCCCATCATTGCTGCCTCACCATGCCCATCATTGCAACCTTACTGTGCCCCTCATTGCCACCTCACCATGCCAATCAATGTAGCCTCACCGTACCCATCATTGCCGCATCACTGTGCCAATCATTGCCACCTTACCGTGCCAATCAATGTAGCCTTACTGTGCCCATCATTGCCGCTTTACAGTGCCAATCATTTCCGCCTCACTGTGCCAATCAATGTAGCCTTACTGTGCCAATCATTGCCACCTCACCAGTTAGTGCCAGTGGATTATGTACACAGAGCGCATCTCACGGATCTGCCCTTAGGGGCCCCCGCACAGATCGGCTCTGGGTGGACATATTGAAGAGGGCCAACTATGATGGGAATTATGGACTGTACCCAAAACCAAATGTGAGAAAGGCCAAGATCATGTCTAAAGTAGTGTGAACTCTGCACCGGAATTTTGGGGTACGACGATCCAAGGAGCAATTGAGGAAACGTTGGTCAGACCTGAAATTGAGAGAGCATGATCAGTACAGAAAGATCAAGAGAGTTCCTCTAAAAAGTAAGTAGTTGGTGTGTGTTCCTATTATTATCATTAATTGCATGCTGCGCCATGTGCTTTTCTTTACTGTTGGACAGTTTAAAACGGCTACTTTCATGTTCGTGTGCACAGTAATCGGTCGTAGTAAACATTGTTTGTTTGCCAACTAAATACGATGTTTTTGCCACATACAGGGTTAACTATATTTAGTCATGATAATTTGTATTAAAAGAAGTTTAGGACATTGTTGTCTAGATGTTTTTGCAACTAGAATTATTTGCAAACTTGATTCAGTGTAATGTAAGGAGAGGACACTCAGCAGCTTTTTACACATCTGGACTCAGGTGCATTAGTGTGGGACACAAGAACAAACTTTTTAGGGTCTCCAACACAGGTGCTCCAGTGGATACTTGGGGTGTCCACATGTGTGAAACTTGTCCAAAAAATGTAAGTATTCCGCATTTGGTAAGGAAAAAAAAATCACGTCTTTAGCTTGGAACTCTGCCAAAACAGACAATTGTACCCCACTTCCAAGCAATGTTTCATATTCCTATTTCTGGCCTCAAATATCAGTGTGCTAAGTATACCTTGTTTTAGTCTCATAGGGGAGAAAAGACTTGGGACGTCTGAGCACACCATGGACCCCCCACCTCCTGAAGAAGGGAAACAAAGGAAACCACAAGCTGAGGATGTGGAGGAAGAAGAGGTAGTTGAGATTGTCACCACAACAGGTGAGTGTCTGACATCACAGATTCAGGTAATAGATGTATGCCTGCATATTTATAATACATTTTTTACATTATTTTTTTTAGGTGATGTGCAGGTTGTGGAAGAACAATCTCATCATTTCACCAGTGACAGTGCCCAAAGGCTAATCCAAGACATAATGTTTTATAGTCGTGATTTAGACTTTATAAAGGAAAAAACAAATGAGATTGAACAAAAACTGAAGAACATGATTGATGTACTAAAAATAATATAAATACCCAAAAAATTCCACCATTTTTGATTTTTGCTGACAAATTTTTTATGCATTTTAAAAGCCAAATTTTGAAGATGCACACATGGTGTCAACATGTGCTATCTGCCGCCATCAGGGGATATCAATGTACGCGTTTTGTGGCTGCAACCCCTTCAGCGAAACTCAAGTAGGTGAGAGGAAGTGGTTGCACTCCAAAAACACGTCCATTGATCACCCATGATGGGAGATAGCGCATGTTGACCTTAGGCATTGGATCAGGAGTGAAATCATCAGTTTGACTCCCAATTTGTGTGCATCTTCAAAATTTGGCTTTGACAGGGGTGACATCACCCCATCTGATGAAGGCAATATCAACACATTTTGGACACTATTATGACTAATATTGCCTTACGTTTTTCAATGTTGAACTTTGTAAGTTCCTGAGTTGTGTATGTTATGTTTTGAAACATGCCTGTTTATGTACCCTAAAAAAAATTTAAGGTAAAACTAGGAAGCCCAGATTTTTGTGTATGTGCACGGAGTAAAAGGTTTTATACTCAACAATGTGTGGCTTCTTCTTTCAATGATCAATACCAGTTTTCATCTTAAGTTGGTGTTTACAGTGACAATGGGTGTTATGTAATAATGGAAAAAACACTTGGCACTACAAGTGCACTAGAAGAACCTAGGAGACAGCAAAAAGAAACACAAGCAGTAAATGAAAATCAAGATTTTATCTGATAAAATAATTTGTTTTTTACAAATTTGCTGGCATAGCAATGGCCCCCCTACCCGTAAAATATTCAACATATTTTTCCCGCACTTCACAGACCCTTTGGGGGCCGTCAGTGTTTCATTAAGTCTGGCCTCAAGCCCAACTGAGGCACCATAACTTGGATTATTTCATTTTAAAAAGTTGGGCAGTATGCAGCAAGATAACACAATGTGGTTACGTTTCTACTCCACCATATTTATGGCAGTTAGAAATAGGCGGAACCGGCTGGCCAGTATCCCAAATGCATTCTCCACCACTCTTCTGGCTCTGGCCAGACGGTAAGTAAAAACCCTCTTCTCCAGGGGGGGGGGCCTCTGGGGGAATGGGCTCATCATGTGATCACCCAGACAGAATGCCTCATCTGCAACAAACACAAATGGCAGTCCCTCAACGTTATCTTCTGCTGGTGGCAATCCCAAGCCACCACTCTGATAGAACTCGGTCGGGGCAAAGACTCCACCATCCGACATCCGGCCATTCCTCCCCACGTCCACATAGAGGAACTCATATGTTGCCGACACCCCCTTCATCAACATGATACTATGAAACCCCTTATAGTTAAAATAGTATGATCCCGTGGCGTTGAAGGAAACTGTGGAGTCAAACAAAAACATAAAAGTTAGTAATTATGCACATAAACATTGCAAGCAGATTAGACACAAACATTCTTGGCCAACATCAGTAAAAAAAAATTTTGAAGGAGTATTTAAAGGCAAAAATATAAGGTCCACTTATCAGATTCCTCACCCCCCCCCCCCCTCTGATGGCCCCTTGGAAATATTTTAGGGGGGAGATGTTTTGGACAGGTAACCCTCTCCACTTCATTGAGAGCTAAATGCATAAATAATGTATGTTACTTTGGCCAGCCCCTCCTTACTTACACTATTGGCAGCCCACTGGACAGGTAAGAAGTGTCATAATACAAAATAAAAAATACACACTGTACAAATGGAAGCACATTTTTACATTCTGCAATTAACTATCAAGATAATAGAAGAACCAAACTTTAAACAGTACCATTTGGAAGTATTCAGGCAGGCCCTTGCCCTACATGCTTTGGGAAATTCATCCAGAAATATGACCACAAAAGAGGTAGGCATAGTGTGTATGGGTTTGGCAAAGTCAGCAGATAGAGGATTGGTATCGGTTGACTTAGCGGTTGGGGGGAGGGAGGGTTTCAAATGATTTTGGGCCTACAAAAAGAAAGCCTCTGGCACTCTGCAGGAATTTAAGGACAACAATAACATTTGGACACATTTTAGGGGGTGTTTAGGGTAAAGTACTACAATGGAGCTGACAAAATACCTTGTTAAGTGATTAGGCTAGGTGTGTATGGGCCCAGGATAGCATGCTGAGGAGGTTAGTGAAGGCAAATATGCATGAAGGACAAAAAAGGAACTTTAAAAACTTCAAGCATGCATGAGGACAAAGGGGACATTCACAGCATGTTCCAATCATGGTAATTAGGGAATGATGAAATAAATACAATACATTAGCAAACATTAAATAGAATGTGATGTTAAAGGAGAAAACATACCCTAATATAGTCCTTCTGCAGGACCTGAATTATGGCAGAACAGGTCTCTGGAATAATGATCCCCAGAGCCTGGGGGTAGATGCCTGTCAAGAGCTTGAGGTCCTGCAGACTTCTCACAGTCGCCAAGTACCACAACGTGGCGACTAGCCTCTGCTCGGGAGTGATGGCTTGCCGCATGCAGGTGTCCTGCCTGCTAATATAAGGGGACAGCAAAGCCAACAAACGGTGAAAAAACGGGGTCCGTCATCCGGAGAAAATTCCTGAAATCATCAGGGTTATTCTGCTGGATGTGTCAAAGGCATGTGAGAGAATTGATCACGCTGGAGCAACCAATTCTTCATCCATGAACTCCTCCTCGTCCTGTTCATGAACTGGGATTGTGTCAAAGCAAGAAGCCAGACACCAAGCCCCCCGCACAGCACAAACTCTACGACGAGTTTGTACCCACAACATGGCTTCAAAACGGTCGGCTGGTCAGAACGAACTAAACAGAAAGCACTGAAAAACAGCAAGGCCTGAAAGAACGAGCTGAAAATCAGAAACGAGTGGACAAGGACGCACTCAAAAACAAATACAGTACTATAAATAGCATGCACTGACAAACAAATGCGGACTGACTACACGCACTGAAAACCAGATACAGACCCACAAGCACAAACTGAAGAGCAGCAACGATCTGAGGCTGAAAAGTGCAAATCGTCTCTCACCAAACTTCTACTAACACAAGATAAACACGAGATTAGCAGAAGGAGCCCAAAGGGTGGCGCACTGGCTATTGAACTTCCCTTTTATAGTCCCATCATATGTGTTGTACGTGACTGTGTTCTTGGCAGTCGGAATTTGGTGTGACCGTGTGTATGCAAGACAAGCTTGAGCGGAATTCAGTTGGAAAACCATCAAAGGCTTTTCCGACGAGAATCCTGATTGTGTGTATGCGCCATTAGTTATGTCTTATAAATGTCAGCATATAGTTATTGTGCAATATGGAATCTATTCATACATTTTGGAGTCAGCTAATGGTATCATTTAAATGAATCAAAATGTATACCATTATTTCTAAGACCTATTTTTGCTTAAAAATTAATTTACTTGAAAATAAAATGATTATAATTGATTATGAAGCACTGTGTAATCCTTTGATAAAATAAACCATTTCATTCTTTGAATATAAAGGTCTTCTTAACTAACCTAGCATAGCTTGGAAGACTCTTACAAGCTGATGACTACAATATCTGAGCTGAAGTTTCCTCATAGAAGATACTTTACTGCAGTTATTGGTGGAAATACAGATGCTCATTTTGTTTTAGTTGATTTTGCATCATACAGCAAAGATATTTTTAATATAATACACAGTATAAGTAAATTGATGGAATATCTTATAGATCTTTACATAATATTATTATCATTGAAATTGTGAGTACAAATTTGATAAGTTAATGTTTTAGATATTTTAGAGATATTTCTAGAAAGAAATTCATATGAAAACACTTCTACATAAATCTGAGAAATATCAGAGGATGATGTGCATATTACTGATTGTTTATCCCAAAATATTCAATAATTTTTATTTATTTTTTAGAAAATAGAAATTTCATGTACAGTATCTCACATTTTTGTAAATATTTAGTAAATATTTTATTATATCTTTTCGTCTGTTTGCTTTTTTGAAACAGCTAACAAATAATGATGGCTAAAAAATAAACACTGTGGTGCTATTAAAGTGTTACTGAACCCAGGACCCTGCATTCACTATATCTGGATTCCAACAGTACACAGAACATAGAAATGCAATTATTTTAGTAAATATAAACTGCTAGATACCTTTTCTCATCAGCAGTATGTAGCAGTCTTGTGACTTCTATCAGTGTCTGGTTAAAGCTTGTAGGAGGAGTTTTAATTTTCCTCTGACTGTCTTATGAGGCTGCAGGACCCCTGACCCTCTGTTTGGACAGTGCTGATTGGTCCTGTTGCAATCACATGCACCCTCCCAAGAAAACAAAAAAAAAAATTCTCTAGCACTACACACCAATCTGAGCATGTGCAGAGTGACCCCAAAGGCTCTGTCTTATCAGAAGTTGCTTAGGGGACAGTGAAAGAAGGGGAGGATCAGAGAAGACAGGATCAAAAAGCCTTTTTACACAATGCGGAGGATTAACCCCTTAAGTTCCACAATAAGTATAATAAGCATGCTTTACTACATATACAGACTGATTTTACTGTTGTGGGTTTAGTAAAACTTTAAAAGAGTATTCCCCATTTAACCTCCCTAGCGGTAATCCCGAGTCTGGCTCGGGTTGAGTTTTTTCTACCAGGAGCGGTAACCCCGAGCCAGACTCGGGCTGCGTTGCAGGATACAGGGGGAAGTTACTTACCTTTCCCCCTGGATCCTGCGATGTCTCCCCGCTGTGTGTGCGAGCCGTCCGTTCGCTCGATTCACACAGTGCCGAGTGCCGCTGATCTCCGTTCCCTGCGACGTTCCGACGCACGGGAGCGGAGATCGGCGCCAAATTCAAAAAAGTTTAAAAACACAATACACATACAGTACTGTAATCTTACAGATTACAGTACTGTATACAAAAAAATACACATCCCCTTTGTCCCTAGTGGTCTGCCCAGTGCCCTGCATGTCATTTTATATAATAAAAAGATTTTTTTTCTGCCTGGAAACTGGAGATTGTCCATAGCAACCAAAAAGTGTCCCTTTATGTCAAAAGTGGTTTTAGACCAGCTAGAAAACACAGATAAAATTTTTTAATCACAATTTATCATCAAACACTAAATTTAATGACAGCGACTATTCTGCAACTGAGCAAATTCCAGTGTTTTTGATTTGATTACATTATTGAATCATTTTTATATATATTTTTATTATATTATAATTTATGATTTTGTGTTTCAAACTTTATCATACCCGGGTTGTCTACTAGACTCTGGTTCGGACAGATTTAAGTGAGTTATTCATAAGAATCGCATGCCTACAATATAAAAACGCCAAATTTCCATGCAAAATAATTGTACCGCTTTCAGCACTAAATTCCGGACAGAATCATACCGCCAGATCTACTGCAGATAAAAACTCATGACTCCCATTCCAATAGCTCCTCTTTGAGCTAGCCATACATGGATTAAAATTCAGCTGGTTTAACAGGGACCAGTCAAATTTTGATCCACGTGTGGCCACTGTGTTTGAACAAATTCAATCTACTGATCAACTTCTGTTCAACTACCCCATCTGTATATTTTTGCTCAATCAGCTCAGTAGGCAATAGGCTGTAATGTTGATCTGTGTATTCTGATGACAGGGAGTCTTCCGTGCTGTCAGAATACAATGACACAGCGGGAAGGATCCAAATCAAATGTATGGATAGGGGAATTAGGTCAGTTTTTTTCATTCAACCCGCTGGTTGAATGAAAAAAACTGATCTTTTTAAGGCTAGCTTTACTCTGTGCCCCTCCTACAGGCCAACACAGCCTGTAGAGAGTGTCAAACATGTAAGGGTCAAATATCCAACATTAAATGCTTGGCATATAGCTGTGTGTACATCTCTATGCGTAACTCCGTAATCGTATATGTTCTATCCCTATAATGTTTTGCGTTATCATCTCAGTTTCAATATTTTCTATTGGAAACATATAACAGTAGTAAAAGTAATTACATGTTGTCATAAAATGTGGAGGTCCCATGGGGGGCCAGAAGCTCCTATAAACATTTGGCAGGTAACAAGTATTTGGTTTAGATCAGCGGTTCTCAACCTGGGGGTCGATTGCTGATTCGCCAGGGGGTCGCAAATGCTAGTCCAATCTGGAAACCTGGCCAAGACGGACCCAAAGTTACTGTGTGTACACCGGAGTCTGTCCATCTCGGCCAGCGAGATGTCACTTCCGGGAGAGGAGAGACCGCGTGGAAGTGACGTTCTGTCGCCGCCATTTTGGTACTCTCATCCGCATTAAGGCTACAGTTAGAAGTCGGCTTCAGTAGGTGTAAAAAGATGTCCGCTTGACGACTTCTAACTGTAGCCTTGCTGCGGACAGATGTACCAAGATGACGGCGACAAAACGTCACTTCCGGTTAACACATTAGACGGGTTGCTGATTCTGACGGAACACCTGAGTAACTTTGGTAAGTCAGAGACACTAATTAATAAAATAATATTTGCACATCAATTGCAGACACTGTGCCATCAAACACAGCCACTGTGCCATCAAACGCTGCCACTGTGCCATCAAACGCTGCTACTGTGCCATCAAACGCAGCCACTGTGCCATCAAATGCCGCCACTGTGCCCATCAATTGCCACCACTGTACCATCAAATGCAGTCACTGTGCCCATAAAACGCAGCCACTGTGCCATCAAATGCTTCCACTGTGCCATCAAATGCTGCCACTGGGCCCATCAAATGCTCCCACTGTGCCATCAAATGCTGCCACTGTGCCATATCAAATGCTCCCACTGCGCCCCCCCCCCACCCGCCCACCATCTGCCCGCCACTTACCCTGTCTCTCCGTGGGGCATTTTATTCATTTGTAACTTATATGTTAATTTTAAATAAATATTTTGCAATATATATTACAGATTGTTTTTGTGCTTAATCATGTTAAATTTGTAAGGATGAAAATACAGTTATTTATGATTCGATTCATAACAGTCACAAAATTACAGCAATGAAATGACCAATGACAATTATTTTACTGTTAGGGGTCCCCACAACTTGGGAAAGGTTGAGAACCATGGTTTAGTATATTTGTCTCCCCTTTCCTTAGGATTGTCAATTATCTAAGTATAGTGTGTTTATCTAGACCAACCTTACTAGTGACCCCTTGATAAAATTTCCCAAGTTGTGGGGACCCCTAACAGTAAAATTATTTTCATTGGTCATTTCATTGCTGTCATTTTGCAACCGTTATGAATCGAAATATAAATATCTGGTATGCAGGATGTAGTTTCATTCTTACAAATTTAACATCTTAAAGCATAGTGATTAATCACAAAAACAATCTGTAATATATATTGCAAAATATTTATTTAAAATTAACATATAAGTTACAAATGAATAAAATGCCCCACCGAGAGACAGGTTAAGTGCCGGGCAGACAGCGCGTGGGTGGGGGGCACAGTGGGAGCATTTTATATGGCACAGTGGCAGAATTTGATGGTACAGGGGGAGCATTTTATATGACACAGTGGCTGCATTTGATGGGCACTGTGGCTGTGTTTGATGGGCACAGTGGCTGTGTTTGATGGGCACAGTGGCTGTGTTTGATGGGCACAGTGGCTGTGTTTGATGGGCACAGTGGCTGCGTTTGGACACAGTGGCGGCCATTGATGGCGGCAACAACAGGTTCAGAAAGATCACACACTAGCACAGAAGCAAGGGGTACTGAAGATAATCCAGAAATTTGGCAGTGTCTGGGCTGGGCTTATATAGGGAAGTTTGAGGTCACTTCCTGTGCACCTCCTGGGGATTTTCCCACCTTTTTCCTCAGGTTGATGTCACTTCCTGTGCGCCTCCTGGGTATTTTCCCACCTTTTTCCATCAGGTTGAGGTCACTTCCTGTGCGCATCCTGGGCATTTCCCTGCCCTTTTCTATCAAGTCTTCTGTGCAGGTGCAGGTTGGCGCCCTGAGGCATCTTTGGCACATGCTCAGTTGGCACAGATTTTTCTCTTGCGGCAACGGGCCATTGGTGCATGCATAGTAAGCTCTGGACTCTTACAGTGCTGAAGGTATTGGTTGCTGTAACAATGTAATGTATACACCAGTCATTATCGTAGTTAGGAATAGGTTGTGCTTGGATCAGTGTAATTTGTTAGGACAGCCACCCATGGAGTGTTGGACAACAGGTGAGTTGGAGCTGGGCAATGGTCCCGTGGAGTATAGTCTCTCACCTGTGTGTGGTCCCTCCTCAGGACTGCTCCTAACAAACACTGACAAAAGCACGGATGGTATTGAAAGTTGCGACCTCAAAATTGGTGATCTGTTAATGATTAGTGCTGTTAGCAATGATTTGGTTGCTGTGGGTAATCAGAGAAATGTTTTTGAACCTGAAAGACCTATGGACAAGGGTAAAACTGATATCCATAAGTTGAAAGAAAGGATCAGGGAGGGCAGAGCTCCCCCAAGAAAAGAAAAGAAGCCCAGGGACCCCAAGAGAAGAGGCTGAAGGCTGGGTATAAGAAACTCTAGGACCCTAGTGAGATTCAGGGTAGGACTTACCTGGAAGCGCACCCGAAAAAAGGGTTGGGCCTACATGGATGACAGCCGGCATAGAGGTGTCCGAACTGATGATGGGTGCTGGTGTTCATCCCTCCAGATCGAACCAAAGGGGGGGAGATATGTAATAGTGAGAGTCCCTGTATCTGGGAAAATGGGATTAAAATAGACACAGAGGGGCTGATTTACTAGGATGAATGCGCTGCGCCGGTTCATATCATAATTGGTGCGCCAGATAAATTATGTGAGTGAGTGAGTGTATGAACCGGCGCACACATAAGCGCAACACATAATATACCGGCACACCGCGATAATAGTATGCTATTGATAATAGCGCACGCCGTTATCATTAACAGTCCATTCACACAGGGGCAACACGATTTCCAGCGCGACTTGGTGCGACTTACAACATGACTTGGGGCGACTTTTCAACATGACTTGGGGTGACTTACAACACGACTTGGGGCGACTTACAACACAACTTTAAGTCGCCCCCAGGCTAGGCGACTTTAATAAAAAAAAAATGGCATGGGTTCCCCTCCAAGAGAATACCGGGCCCTTCAGGTCTGGTATGGATATTAAGGGGAACCCCCCGCCAAAAAAAAAAAAAAATGGCATGGGGGTCCCCCTCAAAATCCATACCAGGCTCTTCAGGTCTGGTATGGATTTTAAGGGGAACCCCTGCGCCAAAAAAAAAATGGTGTGGGGGTCCCCTCAAACATCCATACCAGACCCTTATCCAAGCACGCAACCTGGCAGGCTGCAGGAAAAGAGGGGGGACGAGAGAAGGCCCCCCTCCTGAACTGTACCAGCCCACATGCCCTCAACATTGGAAGGATGCTTTGGGGTCCCCATGTTGATGAGGACAAGGGCCTCATCCCCACAACCCTGGCCGGTGGTTGTCGGGGTCTGTGGGTGGGGGGCTTATCGGAATCTGAATGCCCCCTTTAACAAGGGGACCCCCATATCCCGGCCTCCCCCCTATGTGAAATGATAAGGGGGTACAAAAGTACCCCTACCATTTCACCAAAAAAGTGACAAAAGTGTTGTCTTTCATCTTCTGGTCTTCTTCCTTTCTTCATCCTTCAGTTTCTTCATCTTCTTCCTCCCATCTTCTTCTTCCTCCGATCCGCTTCTTCTTGCTCCGGTGTTCTCATCCGGCATCTTCCTCCATGGCGTCTCTTCTTCGTTCTCGGGCCGCTCCGCGCAATAGGAGGCTCCCGCTGTGTGACGCTTCTCTTCTTCTGACAGGTCTTATATAATGGAGGCCGGGGCCATCCGGTGACCCCGCCCCCCTCTGATGCATGGAACCATAGAATGCATTAAGGTGAAAAACAGTGAAGGTTTACAACCTCTTTAACTAGTAATTACGTGGTCATGCAGCACAGTACCCAAATTTAATTTATATCATTTTTTTCACATAAATAGAGATTCCTTTTGGTGGTATTTGATCACCACAGAGTGCTTTTATTTTTTGCTATATAAACAAAAAAATACTGAAAAGGAAAAAAAAAATCCGAATGTACTAAATGGAAAATTAAGAAATTAAATTAAAAACAATTATGTATATATTTTTTTTAAATACTGTTACCAGTGCAGTACAGTGTCATCATATGACTGGTGTGGCAGTGATCAGGGATACTGACTAGTGACAATATGTTTTAAAAAAATAAATAAAAACATTTATTACATTTTTTAAAACTTTTTTAAACGTTTTTCCTTTTTTTTTTTAACAATTTTTATTATTTTTTTACGTTTTTTTTTTTACATACATTTGTCATGGTAGTTCAGTGTCACCACAGTGACACTGTACTACTCTGGGAGGGGGGTGATCATGGATTATTTTATTTGCTGTTACAATGATGAATACTGTAACAGCAATGTTTGTAACTGTCATGGATGAGTAACAGTCATAACAGTGTGCTGTGATTGGCCCATAACTGTCACGTGGTACAGGGTGCTATGATTTGACCAGGTACCATATGATAGCTGTGGGTCATTCACAGCATCGCTACAGGAATCACAGCTGTTATGAGGCTGGGTTCACACTAGTGCAAATTGGATGCAGGTTTCCTTGAATTCAATTCGCAATGACAGTGGTGTGGAGTGTGGAGTGTGGAGTGTGGAGCCGGTTCCTGTGTGTCTTTGGCTCAGCTTCAAGGCCAAATTCAGGTGGAAATTCAGGCCTGATTCATCCCTGAAACGAAGAAACGGAACACACTAGACCTCTGCCGTGAGCCGCACACAGTAGTCGTGGGAATGGTGCGCTACACACCCCTAGCCCCAGAAGCCACAATCTGCTGTGTCCAGTGGACACAGTAGTCGTGGGAATGGTGCGCTACATGAAATGATTCAGCTTGCCCATGCCACCCTGCCGCAGTAAATGTACTGTAGCCAGGCGACAGCCGGTTAAGCCAATTTCTTACAGCTGTTTTCTGTACAGAATAGTTTAGAATTAACAAACCTCAACAATCCACAACTATATCACAAAAAAATCATTGTCAGGAAACTACCCTACATTACATTTGGTTACTTCTTTTTGGCAGCTTGCAATTTCTCATATGTTATATTTATTTATGTAGATTTATTTTAATGAATGTGCTACTGCTTGTTGCATTTCAATGTCTCATTAAGCAGTATTTTTAGCACCATTACTCCTGTATAATCCACAAACAAGGCAAGGTTGTAAATAAATATTTAATGAGGTAAAATTCTCACCCCCTCAAAGTACTTTATTCATGCACAAATTATCAGGCTGACTGCTGAATATTGTGTTTTCTCATGAAACAGGAAACATGCTCAAGTCTTCCTCATCATCATTCCTCTTCCGACGATGTTTCACAAAAAACAAATCCAAAAAAAAGGAAAAATTTGTCTGATAAGTCTACACCCTACATGACCTGAAGATGGAACGCAGCAATGTACTTATTCTGCTCTTTAAGTACAAACACTGCAAACAAAGAATTCATCAATATTTATCAGCCGATTTTGCATGGCACTGCTTATAAAAATTGACTCTTACTTCTATTCTTCACAGTTATAAAATGACCCAAAGTTGATATATGAAAGGACAACTTTAGTCAAAAGAAGAACCGTCAGTGAATTTGATTGGGTTATGCCACTTCATAATGCTTTGTTTTAACAAAAGTTTCTAAAGTCTATTTATTCAACACACAGAAAACCGAGTTCTATGTTTAAATTATCACAAATGGCACTGCCTCAGGGTATGGCTGCTTTTTATAATATATCTAAAGCTAAAGCTGCAATTTTTCTTTATTTTGAATTGAGCATAGAATCTATGGTTACAGCATAAACTTTTATTTTACAACACCAGAAATGTAATAACAATACCGACAATGGTTCTTTTTGGCAATCCATTATAAGCTTATTTGAAAAATCTCCTGTTGTGTTGTGAGTGCTGCATGTCTGCTGGTCATTTCTTGCCACACATTCCTGGATTCCCCTGCATGCTTTGCAGTTTTTTCTCTGCTGTTTACTTTCAAATTCTAAGGACTACATATACCATGGGTCCTTGCTGCCTGCAAGCAATGATTACTTTACTGGGTCCCCCTCCTGAAACTCCTCATCTTTGCTCTACTTTAGTTCAGAAGGAAGGCTCTGTGAAATGTGTGGCAAACTGTATGGCTGAATTTGCATCGCATTCGGACCAAACTCGTGCAGGACCCTTTTTTCAGTTCGCACCATAATCTGATCACATGGGTGTTCACACCCATGTGATCCGATTCTGCAAATAGCGCTGCGTTTTTCAAACTGATTGCGTGCTGATGCATACACTCCGCAATCAGTTTGCATTAACAGGTTTGTGATTTAGATGCAGTGTGGATTTTCAGTGAATTCGCTGTGAACTCACACCTAGTCTAGTGTGAATCTAGTGTGAACCGAGCCTAAAGTGGCTGTAAAGGTAAAATGTTTTTTTTTATCTTAAAGTGGTTGTTTTAAGTTTATGCTACAGGTAAGCCTATATTAAGGCTTACCTGTAGCTACCCTGGATATCTTCTAAACCTGTACTATTTAGGAGATATCCCCCTGTGTCTGCATGTGCCTAAGTGATCGGCACATGCGCACTGAAACAATGGCACATTGTGCCGTTGCTTCAGTTAGATATGCTGTTACCACTGGCTCCCGCACACATGCACGGGAGTGATGTCATCATGGCACGAGTCAATCACTGAGCCAGAGCCTCAATACCCAGAAGTAAGCTCCGGGAGAGATGTCCGCGGCCGGAGGGGGGGTCGAGGACGGCTGCGGGGACTTTGATGTAAGGTAAGTAATACATAATGAGCTAGTATGCTATTTTGTGTTTGTATTGCAGGTTTTTATTTTTTTTAAGGGTTTACAACCACTTTAATGTATTCTATGCATTAAGATAAAAAAAAAAAAAACTTCTGTGTGCAGCAGCCCCTCTCAGACCCCTAAAACTTACCTGAGACCCATCTTGATCCAGTGATGTTGCACGAGAGACTTGGCTGCCCTAGACTCTCCCTCCTCATTGGCTGAGGCAGCAGCGAAGCACCATTGGCTCCCGCTGCTGTCAAAGTTAGTGAGCCAATGAGGAGGGAGAGAGGGTGTTTCTCTTTTAATTCTAGCTGTGTGCACTAGTCATTTGTATCCTTAGATTGTATGCACATATAAAAATGTTAACAGCAGGAAGATAGACTCAAAATTATTAGAATAGATCACTCTTTTATTTAAAGTTGATCTCCAGCTTTTAGTGATGTTTAAATATGGGGTTTGGACCAAGTGGTTAGGAGATCTGTTTAAGGCTGGGTTCACACTAGAGCACAGATCGGCTCACTGCAGGGGGTCTGGTGCATCTCCATTCACCAGTTCAGGTCTGATTTCAGCCTGAATTTTTGGCTGAATTCAGACATGAAACGGACCAAAAGATCCACAGGACTCCTGTGCAATTCGTACCAAAGCTGCTCCGGAGATGTGTGACGGCTCCACAGAGAGCCAGTCACAATCTCCTGCTATGCGAATTGGATGCGGGTTTCTCCGCCTCCAATTTGCAATAGTGTGAACTCAGCCTTAAAGCGAAGCTTTAGATTTAACCACTTGCTGACCAGGCACTTAAACCCCCCTCCTATCCAGACCAATTTTCAGCTTTCGGTGCTCTCACGCTTTGACTGACAATTACTCAGTCATGCAACATTGTACCCAAATTAATTTTTTGTCCTTTTTTTTCCCACAAATAGAGCTTTCTTTTGGTGGTATTTTATCACCTCTGGGTTTTTTATTTTTTGCGCTAGAAAAAACACACACTTTTCTTTGTTTCTGTGATAAAATTTAGGAAATTATTAATTTTTCTTCATAAATTTTGGCCACAATTTATACTGCTACATATCTTTGGTAAAAATAACCCAAATTAGTGGATATTATTTGGTCTTTGTGAAAGTTAGAGAGTCTACAAGCGGTGGTGCAAATTATACAAAATTGATCACATCTGATGTACTGGTGACCGATCTCATTTCTTGTGACTCGAACAAGCCAGGAAAGTACAAATACCCCCCAAATGACCCCTTTTTTGAAAGTAGACATTCCAAGGTATTTAGTAAGAGGCATGGTGAGCTTTTTGATGTTGTCATTTTTTCCCACAATTCTTTGCAAAATGAATTATTTTTTTATTTTTTTCTACAAAATTGTCATTGTAATAGGTTATTTCTCTCACATGGCATGTGTATACCACAAATGACACCCCAAAATAAATTCTGCTACTTCTCCTGAGTATTACGATACCACATGTGTGGGACTTTTTCACAGCCTGGCCACTTAGAGAGGCCCAACATGAAGGGGGGCAATCACCTGTTCTAGGAGCATAAATTACACATCTAACTTGTTGACTACCTATTACACTTTTGAAGGCCCTGGAGCACCAGGACAATGACACGTGACACTGACGTGGCACTGATGACACGTGACACTGATGTGGCACTGATGACAGATGATACTAATACGGGGCACTGATGGCACGTGACACTGATGACAGATGCACTAATATGTGGCACTGATGAGAGATGGCACTTATACGTGGCACTGATATCACGTGGCACTAATATGTGGCACTGATGAGAGATGGCACTAATACGTGGCACTGATGACAGACGGCACTAATACGTGGCACTGATGACACATGACACTGATGACAGATGGCACTGATATGTGGCATTGATGACAGGTGACACTGATAACAGATGGCACGTGACACTGACAGGTGGCACTGATGACAGATGGCACTAATATGTGGCACTGATGACACGTGACACTGATATGGCACTGATGACAGATGGCACTGATGACAGATGGCACTATGTGGCACTGATGACAGGTGGCACTGACAGATGGCACTGACTACAGATGGCACTGACTACAGAAGGCACTGACTACAGATGGCACTGGGGACAGATGGCATTGGGGACAGATTGCACTGGCAGATGGCATTGGGGACAGATTGCACTGGCAGATGGCATTGGGGACATATGGCACTGGCAGATGGCATTGGGGACAGATTGCAGTGGTGGCAGTGGGCACAGATGGCACAATTTGTTTTTTTTGTTCACACTTACGGCGCTGCAGCCGTTCATCTCCCCCTCCTCACACGCTGTCTCTGTGTGAGGAGGGGGAGCGGCGCTGAGAGATGATCTCATATGTTTACATATGAGATCATCTCCCATTGGACACGCCGATCGCGCTGTAAACGGCCGCTGTGATTGGCCGTTTACAGCGATCTGTGATTGGCTGTGTCCGAGGGAGCGCGCACAGGGAACGAGGAAAGGGGAGGCCATCATATGCCGTCATTCGGCTACGGCCGGATGTGAAGTGGTTAAACAAAACAAACATTTATACTCCCCTAGGTGGATGCAGCATGGCTCCAATGCTGCATCTTTCCACTGCTGTCTGACTGAAAACTGAGTGACTGAGAAGTGGCTCTCTGTTCTGCCCCTTCACTGGAGTGCATTTTATCTTAATACATTCCCCACCTCGACCCTTCTCGATCCAGTGATGTTGCTGGAGAGTGTCGGCTGCCCAGGACCTCTCCTCATTGGCTGAGATGGCAGACATGGCGCTATTGGCTCCCACTGCTGTCAAACAAAGTCAGTGAGCCAATGAGGAGAGAAAGGGGCAGAGCCAAATGGTGGCTCCATGTCTGAAGGGACACAGGGAACTGCGGCTCAGCTCGGGTGCCCCCATAGCAGGCTGCTTGCTGTGGGGGCACTCAACAGGAGGGAGGAGCCAGGAGCGCTGGCATGGGACTCGAGAAGAGGAGGATCTGTGCTGCTCTGTGCAAAACCACTGCACAGTGCAGGTAAGTATAACATGTTTGTTAATCTTAACAAAAAATAAAATGAGACTTTACTAAATTTACTAAAGTGCGGTATATACAGGTGCATCTCCAAAAATTTGAATATCGTAAAAAAATTTATTTCAGTAAGTGAAACTCATTTACAGTATCTCAGAAAAAATGAGTACACCCCTTATTATATATTTTCATGTGACAACACAGGAAGAAATTACACTTTGCTACAATTTAAAGTAGTGAGTGTACAGCTTGTATAACAGTATAAATTTGCTGTCCCCTTGTTTAGATACAGCATTCTTTATTTCAGATAATTAATGACTTTGGCTAAATTGTATTTGTTATGTTCCCTAACAGCCAAATTTGAAAGGAAATTCCAATACCTATAATTTAATAGTTATTATTTCAGATTTTTGAACTTTCGAGTTTTCGAATTTCAAATTTTCAAATTTAAGAATATAAGAATTTACAAATTTACGAATTTTCTAATTTACGAATATTCGGAAAAAAAATGTTAAACGTGTTTTTCTTAATTCGGATATTTCCGAATTAACAAATTTGTCGAAATTTGTTAAAAAAATGAAATGGAACAAAACAAATTGCACTTGTCTACCTGGTTTAATGATCATGGTATCGCTGTGCTTGAATTGTCAGCAAACTCGCCTGATCTAAACCCCATAGAGAATCTGTGGGGTATTGTCAAGTGTACTATTAATTCTGTGCTCCAGTTCTAAAAGTACTCCAGTTAAGCTAATGTGTGCCTTAAAGCCGATCTCTAATTCTTAAGCAGTTTTAAATAATTTGTTTTGAACAAGCTGGTCAAAATGCACTATTACCTTCACTAAGAGATTCAGTGGCTGAGAGAACTAAATAGATAATCTCAGCTACATGCAGTATACAATGATGTGGTTCTGTCAGTGGGCTGAGAGCCTCCCACACACCTGGAATAAATTCAAGATAAGCTGAGCTGTACTCAGCTTTTCACAGGGAGCTTTGTATTCTAAAAATGAATACAAAACTTCTTCTAATTGGCTGAGGCAGAAAGGTGGGAGGATGACATCACAATCTCGGACTCTCTTT
>CM053027.1:420619762-420649672 GCA_028564925.1 Lithobates sylvaticus
CCAGAGATAACAGGATTTCAGAGGAGATCAGGCGAGGAAAAAATTGCATTATACGCGGATAATATTCTTTTATTCTTGGGAGATATGGGACATTCATTGGCAGGGGCAATGAGCTTAGTGGAGACATTTGGCAGTTTTACTGGGCTGGAGATTAATTGGCTGAAATCTGAGTTATTCCCAATAGATCCAACTGGGGAAGTAATAGTATCAGGGATACCTCAGCTGGCAGTGGTAGATGCCTTGAAGTACCTAGGGATAGTTATAACAAAAGATCCCAACCGATACATAAACAAAAATCTTGTACCCCTCTTAAAAAAATTTTGGGGAAAAATTTATATTTGGAAGCGACTGCCACTCTCGCTGGCAGGTAGATGTAGCCTGGTAAAAATGTTGTGGTTGCCTCAATTGATGTATGTCTTACATAACTCACCAGTGTGGATTTCAAAAAAGTGGTTTAATAAAATTGAAAGTTTGTTTAGGCCCCTTTCACACTGTGGCGTTTTTCATGCGGTACAGCACTAAAAATAGCGCCTGTACACCGCCTGAAAAAATCCGGCCCCTTTAACTCCAGTGTGAAAGCCGGCGGGCTTTCACACTGGAGCGGTGCGCTAGCAGGACGGCAAAAAAAGTCCTGCTAGCAGCATCTTTGGAGCGGTATAGGAGCGGTGTGTTCACCGCTCCTATACCGCTCCTTCCCATTGATTTGAATGGGAAACCGCGGTAAAACTGCGGCAATACCGCCGCAAAGCGCCGCAAAGGCGGCGCTCTGCGGGGGTGTTTAACCCTTTTTCGGCCGCTCGCGGGGGTAAAACCGCACCGCGAGCGGCCGAATACCAAGGTTAAAACGACAGTAAAGCAGCGCTAAATATAGCGCTGCTTTACCGTCACCGCGGCTCCCCGCCCAAGTGTGAAAGGGGCCTTAGAGAACTGATATGGAAGGGGGGACAAGCCAGGATACGCTTACATATATTACAACTCCCAGTCGGGGAGGGGGGAGTAGCACTACCTAACCCGGAGCATTATTACTTGGCGGCACAATTGCAGCAACTGGTGGGTTATGGGGAGTTAAATGGAGGAACCCCAAATGGGAAAATCCTGTTAACAGAGACAATGCGTGACTCAATAGCAGAGGCATTGGAGGCGGACTCCTTTTCTCATAAGTATCCAACAATTAGGATGATAATCAAAATATGGAAAGTGACTAAAAAGCTTTTGAGTTATAAAGGGTTAAATAAATATACCCCTATATGGAATAATTATAACTTGCAGGAAACCCTCTCGATAGGAAGGAATAAAGAATGGGAAAAGCGGGGAATAAAGAGATTGCGACAACTTTATGTGAGAAATACTCTTAAAAAATTTGATGAGCTAAAAAGGGAATTTAAAATACCCCAGGGTTCATACTATACATATCTTCAGATAATGCATGCTTTGAGATTCCAGTTTAGTGGCCATCCCATACAATGGGAAGAAACTCCCCTTTTACAACGCATATCCTGGCTGGGCCCTACGAAGGGCTTAATTTCGGAAATATACGGGCAGATAAGTAAAATGGCTAACAGGAACGAGAAACTAGACCTAGTAAAAATTCAATGGGAACATGATATAGGGGTGATAACGCATGAGCAGTGGAAAAGAATCCTAGAGATAAGCCCATGGGTATCAGTTTCACCCTTGCAGAAGATATCACACTTAATGCTACTAAATAGAGCATATTATACCCCAAAGCGATTGTTTAAATTTGGTAAAAGAGTGGATGATAGATGTCCTAGATGCCAGGGTTCTGGGGACCTCCTACACATGGTGTGGAGATGCCCCAAATGATTCCGTTATTGGGAGGGAGGGACTCAGACATTGAATGAAAGATTTACAACGGTGCTGAAAAAGGAGGCGGTAGTATGTATTCTGGGATACAGGCAGGAGCAAAGTACCACGGTGGCCATTTTGAGGAGCTTGTTTCAAGCTGGGAAGTTAATTGCTTTGAAGTGGCAATCAAAATTTTTTTTTTTTTTTTTTAACAAGAGTTTTATTGAAAGAAAGAAAAATATCATACAGAAGAAGTTTGACATTCATTGCAAATTACAGGTGATTAAAGCATTACTTGTTCATACTCAAACTTTTATAACAGAAGAACGTGTTACTAAAATATTCACACAATATCAGGTCCTATAGTGCTATTGATTATGCAGAATTTAGGTAGATGGGAAAATTAAAAAATTAAAAAAAAAATTCAAATAGAAAGAAGAAAGGTCACGCCGTGGTGGGGTGATGGGCCTGCACTTTACATCTCATACTATGGTTTCTGGAGTCTCCATCCATTTACCCCATATCTGGTCGTATTTGGCAGGACACCCTCTATGTAAATAGATCAGCTTCTTGTAAGGGAGCGAGTTATTCACTTCTGCTAACCATTGTGATACCCCAGGGGGGTTTGATCTCATCCATGTTCTGGCTACAACTTTTCTGGCTGAGAAGAGGGTTTCTTGAAGGAATATTTTGATATATTTATTCAGTTCTGAGTCGGGGAGTATTCCCAAAAGACATATTTTGGGTTGTAGCGTTACAGGCGATCCCATGTTATCGTGGAGAAATTTTATCACTTGTGTCCAGTATGACATTATTCTGGGGCAGCTCCAAATGAGGTGGTAGAATGAGCCTGCAGTCTGGTTGCACATTGGGCAGAGGACATTTTGAGAGGGTTTATATTTAGCTATCTTTATTGGCGTAAGATACGCCCTATGTATGATAAAAATCTGGGTGAGTCTGTCTGAGAGTTTAGGGGAAACTAATTTACAGGTGTCGAGGGCCTCACTCCATTCCTCGTCTTCCAAAGGACCCAGTTCTCCCTCCCATTTATGCTTTAGCTGGTATGCCCCTATTGTAGCCTGTGGAAGCGTCAACATACTGTAGAATTGCGAAATTAGTCTTTTGGGGTCTGGGTATTTAATTGCCTCCATCAGTGGATTGCTGTGTGGAGAGGAATCTACCATTGGAAATTGGGCACGGTATGCATGGTGCAGTTGTATGTATCTAAAATGCATTTGGTCCGGGAGGTCAAAGTCGGTTTTCAGTCTGTCAAAGGTTTTAAGTGTATTGCTGTCGACAATCTGGGAAAGATATATTACACCCTTAGAACTCCATGCTTCGCAATCCGGGATCAGATTAAATTCAGATAATATCTGGTTGTGCCACAAGGGAGTGAAGCTATTGATCTCTGGTATTTTCAGCCTGGTAAGGGCGATGTCCCAGATTTTAGTAAAATGGTATATCAGGGATCCTCGGTCGTGTGGTCCGTCTGTTCCCCTGTCTTTACTAGCGAGTATTGTAAGGGAGTCTCCAGTAGTGCGTGCCCATCTGGGGCATAGAAGCGCCAGGAATCTGTCCTTGTCTATTTTATCAATATGGAAGAGTTGGGAGAGTTGAGCTGCGACATAATATTGGTTAAAGTCGGGCAAAGCGGTACCGGCGAGGTCAGTGGGATTTTTGAGTTTGGTCCATGAAAGTTTGTGTCTGTTGTTACCCCATATGAAGGGTTTAAGTATGGCTTCTATCTGCTTAAAGTGTCTGAGTATCAAATATACTGGGGAATGCCAAAGTATGTAGAGAATTTTGGGCAATAGAACCATCTTGACTAGATTGATACGGCCCATTACACCCAAAGGGAGCCGAGTCCAAGTTTGGGTTTTGGCTTTGAGCATAGTATATAAAGGGGTTACATTTAGTGTTACGTAGTCTCTCGGGTCTCTAGTGGTTTGGATGCCCAGATATTTGATACTTGCCACCCTTTGCAATGGTAATTCAGCACGATTTTTGGGGGGTGGGAAGCTGTCTAACGGTAGAATTTGGGACTTGTCCCAGTTGATGCGGAGACCAGAGAAGGTCCCAAAGTGCTCCAGCAGGGAGAGTACCGTAGGGAGGGACCCCCCTGAATCCTCTAAATACAATAGCGTGTCGTCTGCATATGTGCTTACAGTTTCAGTCACTCCTCCCCTACTTAGGCCGGTGATGTCCGGGTGCGTGCGTATGGCCACTGCCAGTGGCTCAGCTGCGAGGGCGTACAATAATGGAGACAGGGGGCATCCCTGCCTAGTTCCTCTAGTGAGGGGGAATTGGCCTGAGGCCCATCCATTTGCTACCACTTTTGCAACGGGGTCCTGATATAGCAGTTGTACCCACTTAATAAATTTGGGGCCCAGCCCGAATTCACGCAGACAGGACCAGAGATACCCCCATTCGACCGAATCGAAGGCCTTGGCAGTGTCTAGTGCAACTACAATTCGGGACCCGGGATTATCATGTTTTGCTTGGAGATTAATAAAGAGTCGTCTTAAGTTGAAGGAGGTATTCCTACCAGGCATGAAGCCTGTCTGATCTGTGTGGATGAGTGTGAGTATGACCTTATTAAGTCTATTGGCAAGGACTTTCGCAAGAATTTTCACGTCGACTTGTAGTAGGGATATAGGCCTATAGGACTCTGGGAGATGGGGGTCCTTGCCTGGTTTGGGAATTAATACTATGGTAGCTTCACGCATTGAGTCCGGGAGTATCGAGGTGTCAAATATTGAATTATATAATGCCAATAGTTTGGGTATCAGTAGTTCTGAATAGTTGGAGTAGAATTCTACCGGTAGGCCGTCCGATCCCGGGGTTTTGGCCCTGGAAAACTGTGCTATGGCTGTACTGATTTCTTCCACCCCAAGAGGTGCCTCCAATCCCTCCACCTGCTCCTCCGTTAACTGAGGAAGAAACAGATTGGAAAGAAACAGATCCACCCCAGAGGTGTCAGTAGGGGCCCTGGTAGCGTATAGGTTTGCAAAAAAGTCTCTAAAACAGTTGGTCACCTCTCTAGGCTCCGTCAGTAATGTGTTGTCAGGGGATCTAAGCGAGATTACAACCGGTGGCCTTTCCTCTGAATGCACCAAGTATGCTAAGAGTTTTCCCGCCCTTTCTCCATGTTCAAAAGAATTTTGTTTATGGAAAAATAATTTACGTTTCGACTTTTCATAATGCAATTGGTCTAGTAACCTAGTCCTCAGTTTTATGATTTGGGCTTTGTCTAGTGTTGGGTCTCTAAGATAGTCAGATTCCGCTGTCGTCAAATCTTCCGTTGCCTTGTCTATATTTTGTGTGGATTTTCCCTTTATCTGGTTGATGCGCGTTGTGAGAGTCGTACGGGCATACATCTTAAATGTTTCCCATACCGCCTGGGGGGATGCAGTGCCCTCATTAATACCTAAATATTGTTCCCATTCTGACATTAAGTTGTCGTCTTCTGGAAATAATGTCAACCAGAAGGGGTTTAGTTTCCAGGCAACTGGTGGCTTGTCGTAGGGTACAGAAATTTTGGCCCAGCATGGGGAGTGGTCGGACAGTGATCTAGGGGAGAATCCCGCATCTATTAGCCTTGGCTGAAGTACTTTAGAGATAAGGATTAAGTCTATACGTGACATAGAGTGATGGGAGGGGGAAAAGCAGGAGTATGCCCTAGTTGCGGGGTATTTAGCCCTCCAAGTGTCCACCAGTCCAAACTCACGGAGCAGTCTGGCAAACCTAGTCTGGTGGGTGGGTGGAGGAGCGGTTGTGGTTCTACAGAGTCTGTCCATGTTTAAATCTAGGACACTATTAAAATCCCCCACCCAAATTGCAGGAATGGAGGGGTGCATTGCCATAAATTCAAATCCAGCAGATAAAACCTGAGCATTAAATGGTGGAGGTACATAAAAAGCTAGTAACAATAGGTAGTCTGTGTGGATTTTAACCCTCAATAGTACATACCTTCCCTCTGGGTCGATTGCTGAGTCCTGGAGCTCGAAGTGTGTGTGTTTGGAAATAAGAACCGATACCCCTCTAGATTGGGTCGTGTGGACTGAGTGGTATGTCCACCCTATCCATGGGCGTTTTAAGGCCCGCACCGAGGAACCTTCAGCGTGGGTTTCTACCAACACCATAACATTGGCCTTTTCTTTTTTAAGTAAGGAGAAAACAGCTGACCTTTTAATTGGGTCCCTCATACCGCGGACGTTCCAGGTAAGAATCTTCAAGGTGGCCATAGCGGATGGTGAGGAATGTCAGTCGGAGCTCCAGAACTCAGCAACCCAGGATTATATTCATGTAGAGCAGGTAAGTGTTCACCATGGCGTGCAAAGTAAAATGAGAGATGTAAGCAATAAAACTCAATTATACAACAAAAACATTTGCCCTCAGGCTTTGGTTCCCAGTCAACCCCCCTCCCTGCCCAGCACTGACCCAACTTTGTGCGGGCTTGCTCCCTGAACTGCCAACCTGGCATAAACAATGTCCAACCTGTGAAGAAAGGGTTAGTGGCAGCAATCATGTGCGGAGTATTATTCAGCAGCGTAAACTTCATAGTGCACAGTCTCCCCTTCCCCCTCAGGTTGTGAGAATAAGAACAAACTGGGGCGAAACTTCGCTGCATAACGGTACATAATGCAGGACAATGCTCACTGGCAGTGAGCTTTCTAGGAGGTTCTGTCCTCCGCCAGCACACAGTGTAATTGGGATCCTTGTACCCGTGCGTATGGGGGAAGGGGTAGGGGGATGTTCAGGATAGCGTCCGTTGTAGAACTGGGTATCAGGGGGTCCCCTGAAGTCCAGGAAACAGTCAAGTCATATTGTGACCTCAGGGGGTATCTTCTCATTAGGGGCAGTCATAGGATACTCTGGTATATTGGGGGTGGTGTAGCATCTCCTTAGAGACACATCTTGGCTTACAGAGTTATGTTGGTATGAGCTTATAACGGGGGTAATATCTGCCCACTTAACTGAGGTAATGACAAGATGATGTGGTGTAATATAGCGTATCGACTGGTACTCATCTGTGGTCCTCGAGGCGCTCGATCCAGTTCAGGGCAGCTTCAGGATCTTCAAAAAAGTGTGCTTTGTCTTCTCCTTCCACCCTCAGCCTGGCTGGGAATAACATGGCATATTTGATATGCTTGATGCGTAGTCTCCTCTTTGCCTCAGTGAAGGATTTGCGCTTGCGCTGTACCTCTGCCGAGAAATCAGGAAATATGGCTAGCATTTTGTTCCCAAAAGGTATGTTCCCCTTCTCTCTACTGAGGCGCAGGATAGTGTCTCTGTCCCTGAAGTTTAGGAACTTAGCAATAAATGTGCGAGGGGGGGCCCCGGGAGGAGGGGGCCTGCCTGACATGCGGTGTGCTCTCTCAACCACAAAGGTGGAAGAGAAAGCTTCCTTGCCATATGTATCTCTGAGGAGTGTTTCAAGGAATGTTGGGGGGTCTTTACCCTCCGCTCCTTCAGGCAGTCCAATGAATCTTAGGTTACACCTGCGGAGCCTATTCTCGAGGTCATCCTGCTTTTGTAGGAGCTGGTTCACCTGTATTTGCATCGCATCAGAGGTGTTTTGGATGGGGGGGAGGGAGTCCTCCACAATGCTAATGCGGGCCTCAGCCTCAGTGACCCTGTCTCTTAATTTCTGGAAGTCTTGCCTCACTAGTGATATGTCCGTTTTTACCTCCTCAATTTTAGTAGTGAGGTTCGTTTGGCATGTTGTAACCGCTGCCTGGCAGGCAGTGATAGCGTCCAGTACCTTGGCGGTGTCTGACCGCTGTGCTGTGTCCTCCTCCGGCGCGCCGGCGCCATCTTGGTCCGGGGCCTCCGTTTCTAGGCGGCGATATTTCGCTAATTTGCCCGCTGGATCGGTGGACTTCTTTGGCGGAGACATGTACCTGGTTCGTTCCCCTAGCTGGGGGTGAAGATTGGGGGTCTGTAAGGCTGATATTTCGTGCAGGATGTTAGTCGCAGGATGTTCGGCTGGCGGAGCTCAGGTCTCTAGCGTCCTATCCCATGCCGCTCCAGGTCTCTAGCGTCCTATCCCATGCCGCTCCAGGCCACGCCCCTTTAAGCTGCCTGTGACATAGCACATTTGAATCATGTATAATAGACCCTTTATATCTATTTATAACCAAACAGCTGGGGACTGCCTGCATTTATACCAGACCCTTATCCCTCAGGATGGGAGTATCCTGCGAGGGGCAACCTCCCTGGCAAAGCATCTTGACCCTCTAATGTTGATGAGGAAATGGCCTACAATCTTGGGCCAGTAGTTTTAGGGGTCTGTGGACAGGGGCCTATTGGACTATAAGAGTCCCTCTTAACAATAAGAGGGCACCCAGATGCTGCCTCCTTATGTGATTAGTATTTGAAAAAAAAAAAAAAAAAGCAGTAATTAAAATCACAATCAATTTTGGACAAGTCCTTCAATAACAAAAAGAACCCACACAAATTCTCACAATGTACATTCACCTTCAACACTGGCATCAGCGATGTAGATGCATGTCAACCTGCCATGATGAATACAGACATGACCATATTTGGTTAATGACATCTTGCATCTTGGGAATCCCCAGACAAGCATCTAAATGAGCAAATTTCAGTCCAAACCTGTGTTTAGATCTACCAGGAGCTCATCCGTATCCAATAGTTTTCATATACATTATCACAAATTACTGGGGGTTATTTACTAAAAGTGCAAAATCTGGTGCAATTCTGCAAAGGAACCAAACAGCTTTCAGGTTTTATAGCCATAGCTTAATTGAACAAGCTGGAAATAGGAGTTGATTGGCTACCATGTACAGCTGTACCAGATACTCAGTGCTCCATTTTTAGTAAATCTACCCCATTGTCTTTTTAGGTACCAGCTTTATTTAAAAATTTAGATAAATATGCAGTAAAATTCCATTCTACTGGTAAAGATTTAAAGTGGACCTAAATCTGCATCATATTGGGTAATTTTAAAGTGGTTGTAAACCCTATTTTTAAACTTTATGCTCCAGGTAAGCCTATATTAAGGCTTGCCTGTAGCTAACCTGCATATCTCCTAAACCTGCATGGTTTAGGATATATCCCCTGTCACCTGCATGTGCCGATGACATTGGCACATACGCACTGGGGCAAACTGAAGCAACGGCACGTATGTGCCGTTGCTTCAGTCTGTGTGCCATTACCGGCGGCTCCCACGCGCATGCGCGGGAGTGACGTCATTGCGGCTCTGGCCAATCACAGCGCCGGAGCCGCAATACCCGGAAGTAACCACCGGGAGAGATGTCATCGGCCTGAGGGGGAGACGGGGACGGCTGCGGGGGCTTCGTTCTCGGGTAAGTAATTCATAATGATCTAGTATGCTATGCATACTAGCTCATGATGCCTTTGTCTTGCAGGGTTTTTTTTTTTTTTTTTTTTTTTAGCAGGGTTTACAACCACTTTAAGTGATAAAGTGCAAGTATGCACAGCATTTGATTTGCCTACCTAAGATGGTATAGATCCTGTTCATGTGTACAGTAAATTCATTTTTGGATGCCTTACACATTTCACCTTACACTGAGCTGCACATGCTCACCTCAGTGTACATTTAAAAGAACATTGCTGGCAGGCAAAAAAGAGATTTTATTGTAGAAGATAAATACACAGGGGGTTATTTGCTAAAGGCAAATCCACTTGAAAGTGCACTTGGAAGTAAAGTCGTAGTGGAACCAAGGGGGACATGTGCATGGTTGGATGATACAACCAGCAGAGCTATACCTCATTTTAGAGCTTCCTCTCAGATCTACAGCAATCTACAGCGACTGCACTTCCAAGTGCACTTTGTAATGCACTTTCAGTGCACTTGTAGTGCAAAGTGGATTTGCCTTTGGTAAATCAACCCCATAGTATCTTGTGCAATAAAAGACTACCTGCCAGCAATTGCTTTCAAATCAGCCTTTAGTTCCACTTTAACATGCTCCATTAGCACAGATATGAAGGCATTTATCTCAGGCAAGATCATAAGCAGAGAAACAGCTGTCATTTTTTATAAATATTTTTACTCTGGTAGCTGTGATTTCCAAATCCTCACTGATCAGACTCTACACGCATTAAATTAATACTAGTGTTCTCATCAAGCTACAAGGTAAATTAAGGGCACAGTTTGAATCTATGAATGAGTTCATTTAAACATTGGTTGCACATAGTGAATTCCTCTTCTACAGTGTCACTGGAAATCTGCACAGCTTTTATGTTTGCTTATACCTTGAATCCAAATTTTGTTTCACAGAAGACCATTTATTCATTATTTGTGTGGGCCTCTGCTCGAAAGCCAGTACGGCAGCTTACTTTTAGGCTTCTAATATTTTTTTCCCCACTGAGAAACACAGATCTATTGCTGAGATCATTTTTTTTTTTATATATAAATCTCTTCATCTATTTCAGTTTTGCAAAAGATTGACCTTTTATCTCTAGACAATTCTTTTAAAATATCTAATGGAGAGATTCATGTAGTGGTCATCCTGAACGGAAATACATATAGATGCTGGGGTTATTTTACTAATATAAGTGAACAAAAGCAAAGATAAATCATTATGGCAAACTGGCAAAGCAGGCCCACATACATGCACGGATGTAGGTAAGCCAAGTGATCATGATACCTTTAGCTGTTTAGCTGATTGTACACTGATGACCAGTGCATACTATGCAAAAATCCTTTGGCATATGTAGTGCTGCCCCACAGGGGCCCCTGAATTTAACTGTCTCCTTCCCAAACAGTGCAGAGGCCACCAGTCACTCAAGCAACAGTCCATTCACTCTGGCTCCAGATGAACAGTCTAGGGCAGGGGTGCTCAACCCTTTGAAGAGTGAGGGCCACTTAAGTGATTTGGTAACTGGTCAGGGACCAAAAATAAAATTAAATGGTTCAGAATTTAGATTTTTTTTATTTTGAATGAAGATTTTTTTTATTTAATGAAGATTTTTCTACTGCAGCCGCTGATTGCCGGCAGGAGGGAAAGGAGGATAAGCCATCTTACAGCAGTTGCAAGAGAAATATGGACAGGATGGATTAGTTTATATGCCCTCCTGCTGCCCCCCCTGCCAAAATGTAAAATAGAATGTGACAGGGAGGCCACGAAGGGCCCCTTGGAGCATGGGGTCGGGTACGCCATTGGGACCCCTGACTCTACACCAGTGGTTGGGGGTGTGGGGGTCAGATAAAAACACATCTTAACCATAGGGTTTTACTGCCCCCCGCCCCCATGCTGCAAATTTAAATGAGCTCTTACTGTACTGAGCCCCCTATACAGCAGCTTTCACACTGATGCACTGTGGTTTCCCCACATTTGCAGGTTAATTGCACTTTGCAATACAGGCATACCCCACTTTTAAGTACACAATGGGGTTTATTTACTAAAGCTGGAAAGTGGAAAATCAGGCTCACTTCTGCATAGAAACCAATGAGCTTCTAACCCCAGCTTGCTCAATTAAGCTTCGGTAATAAAACCTGAAAGCTCATTGGTTTCTATGCAGAAGTGAGCCTGATTTTGCACTTTCCATCTTTAGTTAATAAACCCCATTGTGTACTTAAAAGTGGGGTATGCCTGTAGACTTCTAATATATCTTGCAGGTGTGGTGACCTTTCTGAAAGCACACCTAAACTCCTGCATGCAGTTTGAGGTGAAGGGCCACATCAGAGTGCTCAGAGGTCCACAGGTTGATCACCCCTAGTCTAGGGGTTGTCTTTTTCTATTTATTAGTAGTGGAATTGCAAAAGGGAGAGGGATTGGAATATGGGATACTCCAAAACACTCAGCACATTAAGTGGAGGACCCTTTTCTCTTAGTAAAAATAGTGCAGTTTAGCTCTCATAGCTGGGAACTATGAGATGCTTCAGTTTAGTTCAAGGTCTCATAGCTGTGGGCCATGACTGAGATAGCTTCAAATTAGTTTAAGGTCTCATAGCTGGAGACCATCAAAAGCCCTGCAGCTGGGAACCATAAGGTAAAGCTCTCTGACTTCTAGCAGTAGCAAAATAAACAAATTTAGTGTGCTGTACAGTTGCAGGGAGTCAGTCAGGATCTTTGACTCATGAATCCCAAAACAACTATATCTGCACACTCAATCCCCTGGTGGATAAGTCCCTCACTCAGATACAGGATAATTTCAGGTCTCCAACCCAGAAATAACCAAGGCCCAGCAGGAGAACAACTCGGTCCAAAAGTGCTGCAGGGGCAAGATGCCCCCTGAAGCTCATGGAACCATCCCTGGCTGGGAAAAGAGCTGCTTCCTCTGGGCTTCAGGCTGTTTACTGCCTTCTTGATCACTTTATGGGCACACCTCTCCAGGAATTGGCCAGGGCATAGTAAATATTAAGGCCAGTCATTTCAAGTTTCTCATCCTAAGCTCTGGAAGCCTTCTTACAAAGACAGGGGAAAACAATCAAAATCCTCAGCCTGTGAAAGCGTGAGCAGGCCAGTGTAACCAATCACTACTCCGCTAATTACAGAGTAAGCCCAACTAAATGTACCTAGCCTTCTATACTAGGAGAGTGATACACATACACTATATTACCAAAAGTATTGGGATGCCTGCCTTTACACACACATGAACTTTAATGGCATCCCAGTCTTAGTTTGTAGGGTTCAACATTGAGTTGGCCCACACGTTGCAGCTATAACAGCTTCAATTCTTCTGGGAAGGCTGTCCACAAGGTTTAGGAGTGTGTTTATGAGAGTATTTGACCATTCTTCCACAGAAGCACATTTGTGAGGTCAGGCATTAATGTGGACCTGGCTCGCAGTCTCCGCTCTAATTCATCCCAAAGGTGTTCTATCGGGTTGAGGTCAGGACTCTGTGCAGGCCAGTCAAGTTCCTTGACCCGAAACTCACTCATCCATGTCTTTATGGACCTTGAGCGGACAAGTGGATGTTCGGGTTCGGCCGAACTTCGGAAAAAAGTCTGGGTTCGGGACCGAACTTGACCCGAACTTGACCCCGAACTTCGAACCCAATTGAAGTCAATGAGGACCCGAACTTTTGAACACTAAAATGGCTGTAAAAAAGTAATGGAAAGGGCTAGAGGGCTGCAAATGGCAACAAAATGTTGTTAAGAGCATGGCAAGTGATCTGCAAACAAATGTGGATAGGGAAATAACTTAAAATAACATAAAAAAATAAAAAATAAAAATAAAATGCTGGAGGCCCCCTTCTCAGCAGAAGAGGTACAGGAAGTCATTAAGAACCTCAGAAACTCAACGGCACGATGCCGCACATATGGTGGGAATACCCCAGAATACGCACTTTCTGGAAAAAATTATTCAATTTAATGGATAAGATAGTGGGAAAATAAAATACTTGGAAATTAAAAAAATGAAAAAATTAAAATCTTGACCTAGGAGGACGAGGTTCAAATGGAGTAGGAGGTTGATGTGGCGGTGGATGTGGCGGTGTAGGTGGAAGCGGCGGTGGAGGAGGACGAGGTAGCCAACACTGGTTCAAAAATACAACAATGGCTGGGTAAGGCTAGTGGTGAATGATGTGTCGAATTCTGTCCCCCGTCGCATAGTGTCCGCCCTGTAGTGCGCTTGCTCAGTACGTAGGACAAGGGGATTTTGAAACTCTCCGAAGACGATGCGCGGTGACTCCAGGTTCAAGCCACATCATCCGAGGTTGAAGCCTAGCCAAGCGAGCCCGTGAGGGGCCCTGTTACTATGTGCTACCGTATGTCCACTTGGATGGTCGGGCTTGAACCTGCACTCACTGCGCAGGCGACGTTCATCTTTGGAGATTTTGTGAATCTCCTTGTCCTCCGTACTGCGCAAGCACTGCACCTGTGCAGTAAGTGGCCGGACACTATCCGATAGCAAGACAGTTTTCGTCAGAACACCGGTATATGTGTCTATTCTGCACAAGGTACGGCCAAGTCCTGTGGGATCCATGCCTGGTTCATTTTTTTTTTCAGTGAGCTTGTCCACATTGGCTCTGGACAGGCGGCTGCGCTTGTCTGTGATAACGCCCCCTGCCGTGCTAAATACACGTTCAGATAATACACTGGCGGCAGGGCAGGGCAGCACCTCCAAGGCATAAAGGGCAAGCTCAGGCCATGTGCCCAATTTGGAGACCCAGTTGAAGGGGGCAGACCCGTCATTCAGTACGTGTAGGCGTGTGCACACATTCTGCTCCACCATGTTGGTGAAATGCTGCCTCCTGCTAAGACGTTCCATCTCAGCTGGTGGTGCTGGTTGTTGTGGCGTGCTGACAAAGCTTTTCCACATTTCGGCCATGCTAACCCTGCCTTCCGAGGTGCTGGCGGTGCCCCGGCTGCGTTGGCGACCTCTTCCTCCTCCTCTGCCTTCGCCTTGTGCTTCCACCGTACCCCCGCTGCCAAGTGGGAATGCCACCAGCAGCACGTCTACCAGCATACACGGATAGTGTCTAAAGCGTTTATGAAAACGCAGAAAATGCTATTGGGAAAAAAAAAAAAACACTGCAAAATTAAATTTTTTTGCAATGTTTTTCCAATATCAGAATACACGGATAGTGTCTAAAGCGTTTATGAACACGCAGAAAATGCTATTGGGAAAAAAAAAAAACATTGCAAAATTAAATTTTTTTGCAATGTTTTTCCAATATCAGAATACACAGATAGTGTCTAAAGCGTTTATGAACACGCAGAAAATGCTATTGGGAAAAAAAAAAAACACTGCAAAATTAAATTTTTTTGCAATGTTTTTCCAATATCAGAATACACGGATAGTGTCTAAAGCGTTTATGAACACGCAGAAAATGCTATTGGGAAAAAAAAAAAACACCGCAAAATTTAATTTTTTTGCAATGTTTTTCCAATATCAGAATACACGGATAGTGTCTAAAGCGTTTATGAACACGCAGAAAATGCTATTGGGAAAAAAAAACACTGCAAAATTAATTTTTTTTGCAATGTTTTTCCATTATCAGAATACACGGATAGTGTCTAAAGCGTTTATGAACACGCAGAAAATGCTATTGGGAAAAAAAAAAACACTGCAAAATTGAATTTTTTTGCAATGTTTTTCCAATATCAGAATACACGGATAGTGTCTAAAGCGTTTATGAACACGCAGAAAATGCTATTGGGAAAAAAAAAAAAACACTGCAAATTAAATTTTTTTGCAATGTTTTTCCAATATCAGAATACACGGATAGTGTCTAAAGCGTTTATGAACGTGCAGAAAATGCTATTGGGAAAAAAAAACACTGCAAAATTAAATTTTTTTGCAATGTTTTTCCAATATCAGAATACACGGATAGTGTCTAAAGCGTTTATGAACACGCAGAAAATGCTATTGGGAAAAAAAAACACAGCAAAATTAATTTTTTTGCAATGTTTTTCCAATATCAGAATACACACAGAGTATGGTGTATCTCTTAGTAAAATATGCAGTGCAGTGATGGTGCACTGAGCTTGCAGGTAAAACTTATATTTTGTCTGGCACTGGCCTCATGCACTGTTAAAAGACTGTGCACGGCACCCCAGCCAGGGTACAATTGATTTAGGAATCTCTTGAATAATTCTCTCTGCCTCTTTCTCTTCCTTACTAAAGAAACTATGTACTCTACTCTAGCTATGTAGATCGCTCACTGATCTAACTAATTAGAAGAAAAGTTAAGGAATGTGGACTGACTGACTGACTTTATCACACTAACTCCTAAAATCCTCTCAGCAGCACAGGAACCTGTCTATAGCAGAATGACGCTGTGTGCTGTGTGTCTGGACTATATATAGAGGCTGGGTCACATGCTGCACTGCCCAATCACAGCCATGCCATTAGTAGGCATGGCTGTGATGGCTTCTAAGGGCACACTAGTTAAACTAGCGTCAATTGGCTGCCCTGCAGCTCTTAAAAAGTGAAACTAGCGTCGATTGGCTGCCCTGAGTTGGACCAGTGCACAGAATCCTGACCTCGACCTGATAAAACACCTTTGGGATAAATTAGAGTGGAAACTAAGAGCCAGGCTCTTTCACATCAGTGCCTGACCTCACAAGTGCACTTCTGGAAGAATGGTCAAACATTCACATAAACACTGAAAAGGGAAATTGGTGCTGTTCAAATGTGTAGTGGGTGAAAATACATACGCACTGGGGAAAATTTATATATATATATAATCTCAACACCACTAAGGCCGGTTTCACACTGGGGTGGTGAGGGCGGCGATGGTAAAGCAGCGCTATATTTAGCGCTGCTTTACCATTGTTTTAGCCGCAAAAAAAAGTGTTAAATACCCCGCAAAGCGCCACTGCAGCAGCGCTTTGCCGGCGGTATCCCCGCTGTGTCCCATTGATTTCAATGGGTAGGAGCGGTATAGGAGCGGTGAATACACCGCTCCTTCACCGCTCCAAATATGCTGCTAGCAGGACTTTTTTTTACCGTCCTGTTAGCGCACCGCTCCAGTGTGAAAGCCCTTTCACACTGGAGTGAAAGGACCGCTTTTTTCAGGAGCTACACAGGCGCTGAAGCTCCTGAAAAACGCCCCAGTATGATAACACCCTAAGGCCCCTTTCACACTGGGGCATTTTTCAGGAGCTACAGCGCTAAAAATAGCACCTGTGTAGCTCCTGAAAAAAGTGGGTCCTTTCACTCCAGTGTGAAAGCCGGATGGATGAGTATGGATGGCTTAGCATTTGATAGAGCGATCACGTGGTAAATGCCCGCTGTCAGCGGCCAATTACTGCGATCTATGATGTGGCGGGTCCTCTGGACCCGGCGGTCACGGACACTCCCTTGTGCGTGCCCCAGGGGGCCTGCAGGAGCGCGGCTTGATAACTCTGGGAGGACGTCAATGTAAACCCTCCCAGAGTTATCGAGCCGCACTGTAGCCATCATTCGGCTATAGTGCAGTCGGCAAATGGTTAAGGTGCAAAAAAATAAATCGACAGGAAATTAACCAAAAATATAATTTTTGTTACATAGATACTATAAAACTACTTAAAACATTAGGGCAGAATCATCCCTGTGGTCACAATACAAAAGAATGGTTGCCTCTACATGTTTCACCACAAATGTGGCTTCTTCTGGAGCTATTGTAGGACCTTTTTAATACAATTTCACTAAAACAGAGAAAAAACAATAAAATCTATTTTACAATTTAATGAACACAAATACATACATACGTATGATACACATACACTATATTACCAAAAGTATTGGGATGCCTGCCTTTACACACACATGAACTTTAATGGCATCCCAGTCTTAGTTTGTAGGGTTCAATATTGAGTTGGCCCACACGTTGCAGCTATAACAGCTTCAATTCTTCTGGGAAGGCTGTCCACAAGGTTTAGGAGTGTGTTTATGAGAGTATTTGACCATTCTTCCACAGAAGCACATTTGTGAGGTCAGGCATTAATGTGGACCTGGCTCGCAGTCTCCGCTCTAATTCATCCCAAAGGTGTTCTATCGGGTTGAGGTCAGGACTCTGTGCAGGCCAGTCAAGTTCCTTGACCCGAAACTCACTCATCCATGTCTTTATGGACCTTGTGTGTGCACTGGTGCGCAGTCATGTTGAAAGGGGCCATCCCTAAACCGTTCCCACAAAATTGGGAGCATGAAATTGTCCAAAATTGTCTTGGTATGCTGACACCTTAAGATTTCCCTTCACTGGAACTACGGGGCCAAGCCCAACCGCTGAAAAACAACCCCACGCCATAAACCCCCCTCTAGGGTTGAGCGGACACGTGGATGTTCGGGTGCGGCGGGTTCGGCCGAACTTCGGGAAAAAGTCTGGGTTCGGGACCGAACTTGACCCCGAACTCCGAACCCAATTGAAGTCAATGAGGACCCGAACTTTTGAACACTAAAATGGCTGTAAAAAAGTAATGGAAAGGGCTAGAGGGCTGCAAATGGCAACAAAATGTTGTTAAGAGCATGGCAAGTGATCTGCAAACAAATGTGGATAGGGAAATAACTTAAAATAACATAAAAAAATAAAAAATAAAAATAAAATGCTGGAGGCCCCCTTCTCAGCAGAAGAGGTACAGGAAGTCATTAAGAACCTCAGAAACTCAACGGCACGATGCCGCACATATGTGGGAATACCCCAGAATACGCAATTTCTGGAAAAAATGATTCAATTTAATGGATAAGATAGTGGGAAAATAAAATACTTGGAAATTAAAAAAATGAAAAAATTATAATCTTGACCTAGGAGGACGAGGTTCAAATGGAGTAGGAGGTTGATGTGACGGTGGATGTGTAGGTGGAAGCGGCGGTGGAGGAGGACGAGGTAGCCAACACTGGTTCAAAAATACAACAATGGCTGGGTAAGGCTAGTGGTGAATGATGTGTTGAATTCTGTCCCCCGTCGCATAGTGTCCGCCCTGTACTGCGCTTGCTCAGTACGTAGGACAAGGGGATTTTGAAACTCTCCGAAGACGATGCGCGGTGACTCCAGGTTCAAGCCACATCATCCGAGGTTGAAGCTTAGCCAAGCGAGCCCGTGAGGGGCCCTGTTACTATGTGCTACCGTATGTCTACTTGGATGGTCGGGCTTGAACCTGCACTCACTGCGCAGGCGACGTTCATCTTTGGAGATTTCGTGAATCTCCTTGTCCTCCGTACTGCGCAAGCACTGCACCTGTGCAGTAAGTGGCCAGACACTATCCGATAGCATGACAGTTTTCGTCAGAACACCGGTATATGTGTCTATTCTGCACAAGGTACAGCCAAGTCCTGTGGGATCCATGCCTGGTTAATTTTAATGAACGTGAGCTTGTCCACATTGGCTCTGGACAGGCGGCTGCGCTTGTCTGTGATAACGCCCCCTGCCGTGCTAAATACACGTTCAGATAATACACTGGCGGCAGGGCAGGCCAGCACCTCCAAGGCGTAAAGGGCAAGACCCAGAAGTTGAAGGGGGCAGACCCATCATTCAATACGTGTAGGCGTGTGCACACATACTGCTCCACCATGTTGGTGAAATGCTGCCTCCTGCTAAGACGTTCCATCTCAGCTGGTGGTGCTGGTTGTTGTGGCGTGCTGACAAAGCTTTTCCACATTTCGGCCATGCTAACCCTGCCTTCCGAGGTGCTGGCGGTGCCCCGGCTGCGTTGGCGACCTCTTCCTCCTCCTCTGCCTTCGCCTTGTGCTTCCACCGTACCCCCGCTGCCAAGTGGGAATGCCACCAGCAGCACGTCTACCAGAATACACGGATAGTGTCTAAAGCGTTTATGAACACGCAGAAAATGCTATTGGGAAACAAAAACACTGCAAAATTAAATTTTTTTGCAATGTTTTTCCAATATCAGAATACACGGATAGTGTCTAAAGCGTTTATGAACGTGCAGAAAATGCTATTGGGAAAAAAAAAAAAAAAAACACTGCAAAATAGAATTTTTTTGCAATGTTTTTCCAATATCAGAATACACGGATAGTGTCTAAAGTGTTTATGAACACGCAGAAAATGCTATTGGGAAAAAAAAAACATTGCAAAATTAAATTTTTTTGCAATGTTTTTCCAATATCAGAATACACGGATAGTGTCTAAAGCGTTTATGAACACGCAGAAAATGCTATTGGGAAAAAAAAAAAACACTGCAAAATTTAATTTTTTTGCAATGTTTTTCCAATATCAGAATACACGGATAGTGTCTAAAGCGTTTATGAACACGCAGAAAATGCTATTGGGAAAAAAAAAAACATTGCAAAATTAAATTTTTTTGCAATGTTTTTCCAATATCAGAATACACGGATAGTGTCTAAAGCGTTTATGAACGCGCAGAAAATGCTATTGGGAAAAAAAAAAACACTGCAAAATTGCATTTTTTTGCAATGTTTTTCCAATATCAGAATACACGGATAGTGTCTAAAGCGTTTATGAACACGCAGAAAATGCTATTGGGAAAAAAAAAAACTGCAAAATTGAATTTTTTTTGCAATGTTTTTCCAATATCAGAATACACGAATAGTGTCTAAAGCGTTTATGAACACGCAGAAAATGCTATTGGGAAAAAAAAAACACTGCAAAATTAAATTTTTTTGCAATGTTTTTCCAATATCAGAATACACGGATAGTGTCTAAAGCGTTTATGAACGCGCAGAAAATGCTATTGGGAAAAAAAAAAACACTGCAAAATTGAATTTTTTTGCAATGTTTTTCCAATATCAGAATACACGGATAGTGTCTAAAGCGTTTATGAACACGCAGAAAATGTTATTGGGAAAAAAAAAAAAACATTGCAAAATTAATTTTTTTGCAATGTTTTTCCAATATCAGAATACACGGATAGTGTCTAAAGCGTTTATGAACACGCAGAAAATGATATTGGGAAAAAAAAAACACTGCAAAATTAATTTTTTTTGCAATGTTTTTCCAATATCAGAATACACGGATAGTGTCTAAAGCGTTTATGAACACGCAGAAAATGCTATTGGGAAAAAAAAAAACACAGCAAAAAATTAAAATTTTTTTTTGCAATGTTTTTCCAATATCAGAATACACACAGAGTATGGTGTATCTCTTAGTAAAATATGCAGTGCAGTGATGGTGCACTGAGCTTGCAGGTAAAACTTATATTTTGTCTGGCACTGGCCTCATCGCACTGTTAAAAGACTGTGCACTGCACCCCAGCCAGGGTACAATTGATTTAGGAATCTCTTGAATAATTCTCTCTGCCTCTTTCTCTTCCTTACTAAAGAAACTATGTACTCTACTCTAGCTATGTAGATCGCTCACTGATCTAACTAATTAGAAGAAAAATTAAGGAATGTGGACTGACTGACTGACTTTATCACACTAACTCCTAAAATCCTCTCAGCAGCACAGGAACCTGTCTATAGCAGAATGACGCTGTGTGCTGTGTGTCTGGACTATATATAGAGGCTGGGTCACATGCTGCACTGCCCAATCACAGCCATGCCATTAGTAGGCATGGCTGTGATGGCTTCTAAGGGCACACTAGTGAAACTAGTGTCGATTGTCTGCCCTGCAACTCTTAAAAAGGCACCAATACATTGCCGAACACTGGTCCCGAACCCGAACATACAGCCAATAGTTCGGGTTCGGGTCCGGGACCCAGACACCCAAAAGTCCGGTACGGACCCAAACTTTACAGTTCGGGTTCGCTCAACCCTACCCCCTTTTCACCAAATGAGTTTGACCAGTGCACAGAATCCTGACCTCGACCCGATAAAACACCTTTGGGATAAATTAGAGTGGAAACTAAGAGCCAGGCTCTTTCACATCAGTGCCTGACCTCACAAGTGCACTTCTGGAAGAATGGTCAAACATTCACATAAACACTGAAAAGGGAAATTGGTGCTGTTCAAATGTGTAGTGGGTGCAAATACATACGCACTGGGGAAAATTTATATATATATATATATATATAATCTCAACACCACTAAGGCCGGTTTCACACTGGGGTGGTGCGGGCGGCGACGGTAAAGCAGCGTTATACTTAGCGCTGCTTTACCGTTGTTTTAGCCGCAAAAAAAAGCGTTAAATACCCCCGCAAAGCGCCACTGCAGCAGCGCTTTGCCGGCGGTATCCCCACTGTGTCCCATTGATTTCAATGGGTAGGAGCGGTATAGGAGCGGTGAATATACCGCTCCTTCACCGCTCCAAATATGCTGCTAGCAGCACTTTTTTTACCGTCCTGTTAGCGCACCGCTCCAGTGTGAAAGCCCTCCGGCTTTTACACTGGAGTTAAAGGACCCACTTTTTTCAGGAGCTACACAGGCGCTGTTTTTAGCGCTGTAGCTCCTGAAAAACGCCCCAGTATGAAAGCACCCTAAGGCCCCTTTCACACTGGGGCGTTTTTCAGGAGCTACAGCGCTAAAAATAGCACCTGTGTAGCTCCTGAAAAAAGTGGGTCCTTTCACTCCATTGTGAAAGCCGGATGGATGAGTATGGATGGCTTAGCATTTGATAGAGCGATCACGTGGTAAATGCCCGCTGTCAGCGGCCAATTACTGCGATCTATGATGTGGCGGGTCCTCTGGACCCGGCGGTCACGGACACTCCCTTGTGCGTGCCCCAGGGGGCCTGCAGGAGCGCGGCTTGATAACTCTGGGAGGACGTCAATGTAAAACCTCCCAGAGTTATTGAGCCGCACTGTAGCCATCATTCGGCTATAGTGCAGTCGGCAACTGGTTAAGGTGCAAAAAAATAAATCGACAGGAAATTAACCAAAAATATAATTTTTGTTACATAGATACTATAAAACTACTTAAAACATTAGGGCAGAATCATTCCTGTGGTCACAATACAAAAGAATGGTTGCCTCTACATGTTTCACCACAAATGTGGCTTCTTCTGGAGCTATTGTAGGACCTTTTTAATACAATTTCACTAAAACAGAGAAAAAACAATAAAATCAATTTTACAATTTAATGAACACAAATACATACATATGAGGACCCCAAAGGGTCCCTATTAACAAAAATATTTACATAATTGACAACACATGTAGATCATCTGATACACTCTCAACCTTTATTAATGATCACAGTTCCAAATAATCCCCTTCCAGAAGAAGCCACATTTGTGGTTAAGCATGTAGAGGCAACCACTCTTTTGTATTGTGACCACAGGGCTGATTCTGCCCTAATGTTTTAAGTAGTTTTATAGTATCTATGTAATAAAACATTTTCTATTTTTGGTTAATTTAATGTCGATTGATTTTTTTGCACCTTAAGGCTCGGTTTCCACTATTACAACCCCAAAGTCGAGCAATTTTCCCGCGATTCTTTGCCGCAATTTTACTGCAATTTTTTGGCCGCGCATTGAAGCAATGCCTGTGTATTCTTGAGGACTATGGACCTCAAGTCGCATCAAAGTGGGACCAAAGTAGTGCTGGGACTACTTTGAAGTTGCTGCAACTTGAAATCACACAGATATGAACGGTACTCATTGGAAATCATGGGGTACAACTTGTCATGCGACTTTTCAGTAGCATAAAAAGTCGCACTAGTGGAAACTGAGCCTTAAACTCCATTTTTTGCTCTTTGGGTATTTCTTGTCAACAACAGAAGATAAATGCACCTGACAATGAACTGTGAATCAGAAGTATCTTAAATTGATCTCAAGTGTAAATGGATTGCAATTGGAAAAAATATCATTTTCCCATTACCACAAGCCCAAAGTCTGTGAACACTGGCCCTTAAACAGACTATGCATACAGAATTTACATTTTTAAACATCTGTGAAGTGTGAGTGCCTGATTCATAAGATATAAAATAATTGGATTGTTTCGGTAGGCCCTCATGTTGCATACAATTGTACAATTATACAAATTATACAAATGTTCATTGTGGGTGGAACTGGAGAATAAAACATTAGTGTTAGTGGCTGGAGAGAAAAAAGCATTGCTGTCATGGCGTGGGGTGGAAAGTAAAGCATTGGTGCTCAGTTGAAGGAGATCACTCCATCAGACAATGCATGCATAAATCTGGCATTAGGTACAAAACCCCTTTTTATTATTATTATTTATTGATCTTATACATGATTGGTCAGTCAGACCTAACCTTTATTTACGAGTGATCATTCTCTTTAATGAGTGAACAGTATTCACTCTTTTAATAAACCATTCCTGATATTTGCTAAATGACTCAGAGACTCTGCATTTATTGGGATATAGCAGTCAAGAACATGTGTGTAAGTAATATTTAACCTCCTGCAGCTCCATGTAAAGCATAACTGCAGCAGCAAGGAGGATGGGTTTTAATGCCCACACACTGTACATATTCATCCATGGGTGGCAGAGCTTTCTTTGCTGAGAGTGTACTCTCTGCATGACACCCTTCCTGCCCCCTTGGATGTACAGACCCTATTAAAAGGACACAAGCTCTGGACAGAATTGGTTAAATATCTTCCCTAAGCCCTACTCCACATAAAATACATGGGCTGATTTTCCCTCGACATTAGATTTTTTATTTTTTTTTATTAACTACACTTTTCCAACAATACTGCACAGAATAAATTAATTCTGTGTCTATGAAAGAAGTAACTTGTTTTTAATGTTCTCTTTAGGGGTCCTGGTGAACCAAGATACAACCACTAATGAAACTACTGTATCTCAGACAGTCTTTTGCAATACTGTGATTAACAGTATAAGTTCAAATGAAAACATATATGGTTGCTTTGGGATCTCTGACAATATGGGTGGCTGTAAGTTACACATATAACATCTGATAGTAGACACTGCTAACATTTTATCTAAAATTTATAGTGACTTTATTTCCTGCTTTACACGTATTTTGTTCACTTTATTTTGTAGGAATGGCAGCTTTACAATCAGTTGTGATTTTATTGCCCCAAGCATTAAAATGTCAAACTCTTTTTTTTCCTCTGTTGCTTGACAGCTAATAATGTGTTTTTCTGAATGTTCCCTGGCAATAAACACACACACACATTTTATAGTTAAAGTGGACCTTCACTCCTGAAAACACCTTCCTGTCTAATGCTTCCTTCCCCTCTCCCACTTAAACAACATTTCTAACACTCAATACCTTTATGAATTATTTTTGTATCTTCCTGATTCCTCACCTATATGAGGAGGATGTAATACATAATCCAGAAGGCAGTATTGCCATTTTTATTATGTGATCCCAAACATGCTCAGACATGCCGTGGGTCCCACAGCCTGTTGACTCTTGCATGAGAGCCCCGTGTTTCCTGCAGATGCAAATGTGCTGCAGGTCTCTGCCAGGAAGATCCCCAAAATTCCCCATGCATGTGCAAAAATTTGATGAGTCTCTGCCAAGTCCCATAGACCTGCGGTGTTTCTGCACAAGTGAAGGATCTCCTTTCAAGATGGCAGTGTGTGGGAGCAGAGTGGGAGCGGAGAATTTTGTATGCAAGGGAGACAACACCGGATTACATCGAATAGTATAGAAAGTATAGAAAGTATTTCGGCTAATATTAATTACAATTTATAGACTTTACAGAACATGGGTTTAGCACTGCAGTTATCACAGCAATATGTGTTCTAATGGAAAGAGGAGTAAAAAAAGACACGGCCGACATTTTGCTGCATGGGAGAGAGAAGTGAACATGCACAGAGCTACAGAAAAGTCATTTTTCTTCTGCAGCACCATAACAGTATATCCACCGATTCTTGCAAACCCCCACCTGTGACAAGGCTAAGGATAAATCTAAGGAAAAATTACAATTTTATATACCGATCAGCCTGCAGACAGTAATGTAATGGGCATTCATAGATGGGAGTAGTGGACCCTTTTTGCAACAATGGCTAGTGATAGGAACTATAGATACCAGGTTGCCTTGGCAGGGCTCTGTACCTTTTGCATGCATTTGCAAATGTGTGCAGACTAAACCCCTGTTTTTAACGCATACTGTTAGACAGGTTGATTCAGTTGTCCCTGGGCTGGTCGGTAAATAAGCTTGGAATTTTTCCTTGGAATTATCTTTGGCCTTGTTTATATCCACCCATTCTAATTCTGAGTTGGAGCTGCTGACATGATATGACAGGAGTTCTTCTCGGCACTCCCATATACTGTATATATATATATATATATATATATATATATATATATATATATAATGCTGTGGAAAAGTATTTGCCCCCTTTCTGGTTTTTTATTTTTTGCATATTTGTCACATTTAAATGACTCATAAAACAAATGTTATTATTACACAAAGATAACCCAGTATATACAAAATGCAGTTTTTTTTTTCCCAAGATACAAAATGCAGTTTTTAAATGATGGTTTCATTTATTAAGGCAATAAAGCTGTCCAAACCTGCCTGGCTTTATGTGAAAAAGTAATTGCCCCCTAAACCTAATAACTGGTTGTGCCACCCTTGGCGGCAACAACTGCAATCAAGCGTTTGTGATAACTGGCAATGAGTCTTTCACATTGCTGTGGAGCAATTTTGGCCCACTCTTCTTTGTAGAATTGTTTTAATTCAGCCACATTGGTGGGTTTTCCAGCATGAATGGCCTGTGTAAGGTCATGATACAGCATCTCAGTTGGATTTAGGTCCGGGCTTTGACTAGGCCACTCCAAAACCTAAATTTTGCCTTGTTTGAACTATTTGGAGGTGGACTTGTGTTGTGTTTCAGATCATTGTCCTGCCGCATAACCCAAGTGCACTTAAGCTTGAGATTACGAACTGATGGCTGGACATTCTCCTTTAAGATTTTATGGTAGAGCTTAGAATTCATGGTTCCATCAATTATGGTAAGTTGTCCAGGTCCTGAAGCTGCAAAGCAGCCCCAGACCATCATGCTACCACCACCATGTCTGACTGTTGGTATGATGTGCTTGGTATGAAATGCTGTATTAGTTTTATGCCAGATGTGCACACATTCCAAAAAGTTAAATTGTTGTCTCATCAGTCCACAGAATATTTGCCTAAAAAGTCTTGGGGATAATCTGGGTGTTTTTTGGTAAATGTGAGATGAGCCTTTGTGTTCTTTTTGGTCAGCAGTGGCTTTGACCTTGGAACATCCCATGGATGCCATTTTTTGCCAGGTCTCTTTCTTATTGTAGAATCATGGACACTGACCTCACCTGAGGCAAGTGAGGCCTACAGTTCTGTATATGTTGTTCTGGGATCTTTTATTACCTCCTGGATGAGTCATGGAGTGAAATTTAACTCAGCTTTCCAAAAAAATGTGGTTAATCACAGTTCATTTATGATTCGGCATGGGGGGGGGGGGCAATTACTTTTTCACATAGGGCCAGGCAGGTTTGAACAGATTTTTTCCCTTAATAAATTAAATAATAATCTAAAAACTGCATCTTGGATTTTACCAATGGCGAGCCTGCTATCAATTTATCCAATGAGGACCCAGGACAGCGGCTGGAGCTGCTGGGCTTGTCCCTGTCCATGAAACAATCGGGTTCAGGTACGTAAAAGGGTAGCTCTGGGGGGCTGCAGCTCTACAGAAGGTTTTTCACCTTAATGCATTCTATGCATTAAGTTGAAAAACCTTAAGGTTTACAACTCCTTTAAAAATCTCCAGAGGCAATCTCCATAGGCAATGTTTAAAAGTTTTTATAGGTTACCTGTTTAGAGTTACAGAGGAGGTCTAGTGCTAGAATTATTGCTCTTGCTCTAATGATAGCGGCGATATCTCACACTATTTACATATGTGTTTGTGACTTATGTATGTGTTCACTTCTTCGCATACGCTTGGAGGGACAGGGAGCTTTACTTTTTATTTTTTATTTTTACACTGTCCCTTTAATTTTTTTTATTTTTGTATCACTTTTATTCCTATTACAAGGAATGTAAATGTCCCTTGTAAAATAAATAAGCATGACAGGGCCACTTTATTGTGATATCTGGGGTCAAAAAGACCTCAGATCTCACATTTACATTTAAAAGCAGAATAAAAAAAGAAAGTAATTTTGCCTTTAAGAAAAAAACATCCCTTTAAGGCAGGAAGGCAGAAGTGATGTTGGACGCCTCTCCGGTCCTCCAAGGGCATAAAGCCGCATAGGGGCTATCTTGACCTCACTTGGATTCTTGCCCAGCCACAAATAGGATCAGATGGGCTCTGGGCTAAGCAACAGGTCCGGTAAGCCCGGAGACGACCAGCAAGCGGTGGGAGGGGGGCACATCTCCTGTCACCTATAAAAGTGATCCCATGGCAAATCTGCAACTGGGACCACTTTTATTAAATGCGATGCAGATTTACCTACAGTACAAAAAAATACTGGGGTTATGGCAGCTAGCTGTTCCCAGAACAACAGTATTTATTATCAAAATAATGACGTAAATGTACTGCGGGCGGTCTTGAAGTGGTTAAAGTGGAAGTAAACCCACCTATCGTTTTCAGCCAAGGAAGCTGCCATCTTTGCCTCTGTTTAATCTTCAACTGCCACAGTGCTGCACATGTGATCCGTTATGACACCAGCCATTGGATGGTTTGACTGTTTGGTTGAGAGCACAGCCAATGTGCAGTTAGCATTCACGGCATGCCTTTTTTTTTTTTAGACTGTTAAATCAATGGGTTTACTTCCGCTTTAACTAAGAAAAACTAAACACTTTTGGATATACAGGGATACAACTGATGGTTGCAGGGTACCTAGGGCGAGAGTGTGCCATATTTTTATTTAAATAGATTTTTATTGAGAAAGTTTTAACAGAATACAGGGATATCACAGGTTCAATCTTTTACATAAACTTGTTTTGATAACATACATGTACATCAATACGTCAAAACTATATACATTGCATTTGTAACTAGAGTTACTACTCGGAGGCTTGGTATGTTTCCCGCTCCTAGACTTCTCGTGTGTTTGGGGGAGGCGACTGACTCCCGACGCCCCATTGGGGACTAACTGCGCCAGGGGCCAGCCGCCCCCCTACCCTGAGATTAGTATATTCAAACTTTAATCGTATATATACTGTAACCAGCCTTACAAGCCATGCTTTAATTGTTACTTTCCAACCGGAGTTACAACGTGTTCTTACTGTCATGTATAGGTTCTAACATTCTTAATAACAGGGGTTGACTTCTGTGATTGATATCGGATAAAAGCGAAAGTGGAAAGGATGAGGGTTATAGGGTGATAGAAGGAATAAGGTGTTAGAGGTAAGGACATAGAAAGTGCTTCAGTTCAACAAGGGCCCTGGTAGTGTGGGCCCCCGCTGCACTGTTGAGTGTGTGGTCCAGGGTGACCAGTTTGTCAAAAACAGTGGAGTCTTGCCTTCTCTGCTGGCAATAATTCTTTCGTATGCTGCAATGACATTTACTCTAGCTGACACTTCAGCTACTGAGGGAATCTCGTCTGTTTTCCATTTGTGGACTATTGTTGATTTAGCTGCTAGAAGGATGTGAGAAGTAATGGATCTTTTTGTTTCATGAAATGTAGATAGGTGCATGCCTAGGATCGCAAGATCTACGCTGGGTGATACCTGTACTGATATTACTTGTGATATTAGTTGAAAAATTTTGCGCCAGAAGGGTTTAAGGCGAGGGCAGGACCAAACTATGTGTACTAATTTGCCCACTTGGCCACATTTCCTCCAGCATAGGTTGGAATTGTCCTTCGAGAACTTGGCGACTACATAAGGAGTGAAGTACCATCTTAGCAATAGTTTTTGGTTGAGTTCTTCATAGTTGGCACATCTGGAGTATTTATAGTTGCATTTGATAGCATTCACCCAATCAGCTTCTGAGTACACATTCCCCAGTTCCTTTTCCCATTTTAGCAGCGGGGTATATTTGTGGAACTCATCTTTACCATTTAGTGAGTTGTATATACTCGATATTCCCTTAGACCTGGGGTTGCAAGATTTAATAAATTGCCATATTTTTTCAATAGTGGGAATATGCGATATTTTTATACTGTTGTATAGTGACGCTATTTGTATGTACTTGAAATACTCCAGTTGTGGTATCTGGAACCTCTGTTTGATTTCTGCGAATGATAATACTTTCCCTTCCTGCAAGATGTCTTCAACATTAAGTACCCCATGTTCTTGCCATTTCTTCACAGTCATGTTGGGGATTATCCATGGGATAGATTCCATAGGGATGGGTATATTAACTGTCGGGTATTGGATACTCCCATCAGCTCTCGTACTTAACCACGCTTTGCCTGCTGTATGTATCGTGGGGTGGTCAATTAATAGGGAGGTGGTATTTATGGATGAGGCTATTAGAAACGATATAGGTGAGAGGGATTTGAAACATGCCAACTCAAGTTGGCACCAGGGTTTCACAATAGGCACTGTGAACCAGTGTTTGACCTGATCTAGAACCACTGCTGTGTGGTAATCCTTCAGGACGAGTATTCCCATACCACCCGCCTTCTTATGTTTTGTTTGTATGAGGGGGGAGCAACGCGCCCTACTGCCCCCCCACACAAAACTTGAGAGTTGCTTTTGCATTGTTGTGAAGAAGGAGTTGGGGGGGTGGATAGGTAGGGTTCTAAATACGTACAGGATTTTGGGCATTATCAGCATTTTGTATGCCGCTAGTCTACCTGACCAGGACAGGTAATGTTTCTGTATTTTCAGGAGATCCTTCTGACAGTTATCGATCAGAGGGTGGTAGTTGTCTTGATACAAGTTAGCAATGGGATAGGATAGTTGAACCCCCAGGTACGTAATGGAGCCGGAGGTCCAGGGGAATGGGAGAGATGATTTCAGTTCGTTTTCTAAAGT